>OV702283.1:60795923-61288213 GCA_916181665.1 Avena sativa | reverse complement strand
TCCCATTAACATTTACCAATTGGTTGCGAGTTACCTTTGATAATTTGTTGTAAATCCAAGATTGGTGTTTGCGTGATATAGAGGAAGCCGCAACGGCTTTGTCCAAGGTCGTAGATTCTGTTTGCACAGACTAGGTTTGTGTTGGAATTGATGGAGGAACTCAAGTTGGCGCTGTTGGAGAGGTTCAACTCGTTGGACACCAAGTTCTTCGCGCTAGAGAAGTTGCAGTCCCACCTCAAGGAGATAGATCTCAGGCTCCACAATCAGGAAGCACCTGAGTAGATGTAGGTCATGGTAGATCTCTCAATGGACACAATGGGATAGGTTCATGGCAAGTAAAATCGAGTTATGGGTTCTCTAAGGGACCAAGTGTGCCGCCGCTAACAATTTTAGAAAGAGATGTGCCCTGAATCATCGGGGAGCCGCTAGATAAACGCATAGACTAGCGCACGCCATTAATGTCGGGATCAACTACAAATACCTAAGGTAACTATGTTGCCACCAACTCATACTACGGTGTATGTGGATGTACCTGGATCTAGCTCAGATCATGGTGGAAATGACCATGGGCTGTCCAAATAAGGTTGTCTAAACCTTATGCAAATAAATCTAGCTTCAGTTCAAATAAGGAAGAATCCTCTGGTTTTGCATCATATCATCAGAAATTTGAAAAGGGAGAATTTGTCGGCCCGTGGAGAAGGGGGGTCACCACGAAGGCTCCGCACGTACCCGCCCACGCACCACGGGCTCCCCAATGAGATACCGGACGGTGTCGCTCGGGGAGTGAGCCACCCCGACTCCCGGAGACAGGGAATCCCGGGTAGAGGAGCGCATGATAGAGCCGACAGGTGGCAGTCGATGCCTGACCTACGCGGCAGACTACTCCTGTGGGAATAGCCCTACGCTCCTAGGCACGGCAACCTTGAGCCACGTAGAAGCCATGCACGCCGCGCTCGACCGCGTGGCATGAATGTACTACCACGTGTCCATCGACCCTTATGATGTCCCCTTGATCATATAAAAGGAGGCCTAGGTCACTAGATAGAGGGGGTTCGGAGCATAGATCCTTCCCTGGGAAGGAAGCAAGTAACCGTGACCATCCACCAGATAGTCGATAGTTGCAGGACGTAGGGATCCTTGCATCGAGGACCTGAACCTGGGTAAAAAACGTATCTATGTGTGTGTGTGCGTGTGTGTTTGTCTATCTCATCGGATGTTGCTCCCATGGCCAAACTAACAAAGGGGATCCCCATCCCCGATGTCGAAAATCAAGACATGGCATCTGGCACGCCAGGTAGGAGGAGCATCAGCGGCGATATGCATCGGCAACTTCGTCATCTGAGGCGTCAGCGGCAATATGCCTCAGAGCTCAAGAGGAGCCACCCGAGGCGTCGTCGGCGCCACCACCATGCTAGCGCCACCCGACGAAGGGCGGAGCGACATCGCCAAGAAGAGGAAGCGGCTAGTCAGCTTTCATCTGGCGGGGGGTCTGCTTGGACCACCATGTCAGGAAGAAGCGTCTCATCGGAACAACCAGCGAGCACGGAGCCTCCCTCGGTGGAGCGCTCAGGTACTACAAAGAGGCAGGGACATGAGAATGGGGAGCATGCGGGGCAGTGCTCTCTGGCCTTCCGTCCCAGTGTCTCCCAAGTGAAGACACCGGACCTCCGGGGGTTTCAGCAGCAGCGGGTGGCCAACGACCTTCCCCAACCCGCTCTGGGTCCCATGGTCCTGCTGCTTCTCTCTGAAAGAACATGTGGGCCCCCATGTGTGGTTTTGGTAATTAATGACAATCTCGGTGGACTAATGTTTGCAGTGAGTTACACTTGTAGGAATAGTCCATTGGCATCGCTTAGAGCATGTGCTGGCCTCAAGGTAGAAGACATGAAGAAGAAGAATAAGAAAGTGAAGAAGATCAAGTGTTTACCAAGGCTTCAAGAGTGACCCGGAGATTGGTCAAGTGAGAGTTGGGCCTATAGCAAGTGTGTCTTGAAGAATAAGATGGAGTGATACCTCGTGTGTATCTTCAAGACACCAACATAATAAAGAAAGAAGAAATGAAGAAGAAGAATAAAGAAAATAAGATCAAGGGTGTCTTGAAGAAGAAGATAGAGTTCATCATATGTATCTTCAAGACATCATCCAAATGGTGTTAGAAGAAATGTTATGCAAGCTAAAGATGTGCCATATATAGAATATCTCATGCTTGAAGCTTGCCATCCTCGGTGATCATGGATCGATGAAGGCAAGGTCAAAGTAAAGGTTTCCCCATGTTGTATGGAGGGACAACTTGCAAGTCTTCATCAAGCGAGTGCGTGCAAGAACAATCAAGAAATGTGTTCCATCTTGAGAAGGACAAGATCGTCTACATCAAGATCAAGTGGAATATGCGCAAGGCAAAGGTATGACCTTGATAGGGTTTCCTTCTTACCGGTCTCGTGGTGTTAGTTGGGGAGACCGGTTTATAGGATAGATAACCGTGCTATCAAGAGGGGCTCTCAAGTGAGTAACTCGATCATATATTTTGGAGAGAGCTCAAACCTTTGCATACTTACCATCATCCTTTCTTGGTTGTTATTTGGATCTTATCCATGTGAGGTTATAGAGCTTGTGGTAATATTCATAACAATATCTAGTTCATCAAAAACAGATTTCCCTTTTATATCTTATTCCGTTTTTGATCTTTGAGGTTTTCCGGTTTATCACCAAGGGAGGTATCTCACATTATAATACATGAAATATTCTCACTTGGTGGCATCCAATATTTTCAACAAAATTGGTTTCGGGTCAATGGGATTTTCCAAACTCTAGATATCGCCATTTGAATATTGCCTCTTATTTGGTTCAAACCAGATATTTGGCCGAAATCTCCGGTGTATAATGGTAGACCGGAATCTCCGGTGTGATCAGGTCCGGAGTTCCCGTCAAGTCTCTGGAGATAGCATCAATCCTGCCCTGGGACATTCTGTATAGGGGTCTGGAGATGGTACGGAGATGGACCGGAATCTCCGGTGTGAGATATGTGTAGACCGGAGTCGCCGGTGTGGAAACCCCCCAACGGGCAGAAAACGGTCAGAAATCAGTGGGCCTATAAAAAGGGGCCCTTCTTCCCCAATGAGATGGCTCGAGTTCTGCAAGACTTCCCCTTGAAAGGATAGAGATGTCGCCTAGAGGGGGGAGGGGGGTGAATAGGCAATTTCAAAACTATTACAGTTTTGGCTTGATAGAATGCGGAATTAAACTAACGTTTATTTTACAAGCACAAAACCTAAATACACTAGGCTCAACTAAGTGCACCAACAACAAATTAAGCTAAGCAAGATAGCACAAGATAAATATGCCACAAGTGATAAGCAAGATATAAGTACTTCAAGCTCGATGGCTATCACAAGGAAAATAAGCTCGGATATAGAGATAACTGAGGCACGCGGAGACGAAGATGTATTCCCGTGTTCACCACCTTTGGGAAGGGGGCTACGTCACGTTGGAGAGGTGTGAGGTTCCACGAAGGATTCCTCACGCGCCACAAAGGCTCACCTTCTTCTCCGAGTCTATCCCATGAAGGAATAGGCCCTTTCCTTATGGCTAGCTTTTCCTCCACTCCGGAGATGGCAAGCTCCACAACCACTTCACAAGCTCCACAAAGGAGAAGCCCGGGTCTCTTCACAATCTTCCACGAAGAGAACACCGCGGCACCAACCGCCAAGCCAACTAGGAGGTCACCCTCCAAGAGTAACAACCTCACGGTCTCTCACTCGAACAAATCGTAATGGAGAGCTCAACACTTATGCAAGAATGCAAAGTAAGACCACCAAGGGTGCTCAAATCCTTCACTCTCAAATCCCACCAAAGCAACAAGTGATAGGGAGGAATTAGAGAGGAAGAACAATGGTGGAAGTCAACCAATGACTACACGATCTAGATCAAATGGGTTCCCCTCACTTAGAGGAGGAATTGATTGGTGGAGATTGTAGATCTAGATCTCCTCTTCCAAAGCCCTAAAAAAGATGCAAGAATCATAGGAGGGAAGGGGGAGGAAGCAAGCTCAAGAGGTTCAACAATGGAGGTCAATTTCGTGGTCAAGAACTCTCTAAAACGTTGGGGGAAGAACCCCCTTTTATAGTGGAAAGCAAATATGGCCGTTGGAAGAAATCTGTGCGAACTCGGTTGAAAGTTCGGTTGGACCGGCTCCAGAACCGGACGGTCCGGTTCCTGGACCGGAAAACCGAACTTAAAACCGGAATTAGGGTCAGTACACAGTCTCAGATAGACTCGGTATAGCAAAACTGAAAATCCCGGTTTCAGATCCGGTTTTCCGGTCCTGGCACCGGACCACCCGGTCTCGGAGCCGGTTGAACCGAATCCACAACCGGGATGAAACAGGCTTCACGAAAAACGCAATAACTTTTGCATCCGGACTCCGATTTCGATGATCTTGGGCTTGTTTTGATGAGGACAATAGGCTCTAAAAGATTGTGTAGAGAAACATCATAGCCCAACAAAGGAGGATAAAACCAAATGAAGAAAGGTAAGTAGCCTCCCTAAATAAGAACCGATAAAACCTTCAAACTCGAAAACGCCATAGAAGATGCATACGAATAGCCCAACATAGGAAACTCTAAATGAACTTGGGCTTGTTGAAGAGCTAGCAACAAGATTAAGAACCTCACATGGAGAAACACCAAGAAGCAACAAAATAGGAAGATGCAAAGTATGCAAAGGATTGAGCTTCCTATGACGATGTGATCAAGTTACACAACCGAAAGCCCCTCTTGATAGTGCGGCTATCTATCCTATAACCCGGTCTCCCAACAACCACCTTGAGACCGGTAAAAGGAAAACCTAGAAAGGCCATACCTTTGCCTTGCGCATCCTGCTTGATCTTGATGACAACGCTTCAAACTCCACCCAAGCCTGAATATAACACTTGATCATTGTTGCTTCGTGAAGACTCCTAATTTTCTCCCCATACACCACTATGGGATAGCTTCATTAATACATGTATTCACATGTCCATTATCACCAATATGGACGACAAGTTTCAAGCAAATGATCTTCTCGAGATGCTTATCTAGAACTTGCCCTTCTCAACCTTGATGACGATCACCACTTGATGTCATCCTCTCATGGGATATATAATATCTTCATTTTTGAAGCATGCCCATGGAAAGATACATGTCCCATATAGAAAACGCAAAGGCAAATATATAATGGGTTAGTTCATGATGCATAATTGACAAGGCTTACAATACCACAAGACCATGTGGTACATTCTTTATGCTTCATGTGTTGACCAACTTGAAATCACTCTTCACTCTTTGTATTGGTCAACCAAGTATCTTCTCGTGCTCCATCTTAATATCTTGAGGTACATAAGGAAATCTTCATCTGATTACATGCTCTAAATCTTATTCAACCATAGCTCAACTAATGAGGCTATCATGACACCGACTTAGAGCCATATCTTGAATTCTTCTATTGAGATCACACTCTCAAGATCTTGATCATATCATATTCTTCTCTTCAACTCGATGATGCCAATACTCAAGGTATATCTTTATCTTAATGGCATCCATGCTTGAATCCAACACATGGACTACAAGCATGACCTATGGAATATATCTTCATATAAAACTCAGTGAAAACATTAGACCATAGGGATTGTCATTAATCACCAAAACCACACATAGGGGCAATTACCCTTTCACCCCTCCATTCTTGAGCTTGCTTCCCTTCAATCCCTCCTATGATTCTTGCATATACTTTAGGGATATGATCTAGATCTACAACCCTACTAATCAATCTCTCCTCTAAGTGAGGGAAAGTCTTGGGATCTAGATCTTGGAGTCTTTTGTGGATTTCTTCTTTTGTTCTTCTTCCCTTATTCCCCCACAAGCTTTTGTAGCTTTGGTGGAGTTTGGGAGAGAAGGACTTGAGAACTTCTTGTGTTCTTGCCATTGCATTTGGTGCATCAGTTTGAGTTCATGGTGAGGATTCGATTGGGTGAGCCGAGAATCTTTTTACTCTTGGGTTCTTGGAACCCTAGTCGATTTGGTTGTTTTGCAGGTTTGTGGATTACTTGGGGCCTCCAATTAAGTTGTGGAGCTTTCCCCAAGCTTGTTTGTTGGGAGCCTCCAATTGAGTTGTGGAGAAGTGCCCCAACCTTGTGAGAGGTTCCGGATTGCCACCGACAAGTGCATCGATAGTGGAAGTGTGGATTGATCCCGTTGGGGTGAGATTCACAGGAGAAAAGGGGAGGCCTCTTGTGGTGTTGGTGGTTTGATACCACCCCCTCTCCAAACAAGGTGTACTCCATGTTGGGAGGAATTCGGTAAAATATCGTTGTATCCGCGTGCTTCGGTTATCTCTATACCCGAGCTCTTACTTATGCACCTTACTTTGTGATAGCCTTAGTGCTTGAAGTATATATCTTGCTATCACATTGTTGCTTGTCTTGCTTAGCATAAGTTGTTGGTGCACATAGGGTACCCTAGTTATTCTAGGTTTAGTGCTTGACAAAGTAAACTCTAGTTTAATTCCGCCTTTGTTGATCCATTCTTGGAAAAGTTTTAAACCGTCTATTCACCCCCCTCTAGGCGGCATATGTATCCTTTCACTCTCGCCGTGGTGGAAGCTATGCTTGAGTTTCCACCTGAAGCAGTCGGGTAAAACTCGCGCGCCAATGCATGGATAGTGAGTTTGGCGCACTTCGTTAGTGACGCTTTTCAACAGGGAGGTCCGACCATCTCATGTTTGATGACCTGTGGCCCTCCTAACATGCGGGCTAGGGGAACCACTTAGCTCCATGCGATGAGCGCCAGACCCCCTCGCCCATCCAATGGGAGAGCTGCCGATGACACTCATCACTTGCCGAATCGCGGCCACTCGGAGAGCCGCCGCGAGGGAGAACCTCCTCGACAGCAAGCTAGGGAGAAAGGGGGAGATTATGCATCGATAAGCTCCTCCCGAACCTCATGTTCGTGGAACCTACGACAAGTCCTAGAAGAGCGTCAAGGAGAAGATGCCGAACGCGCATTGGGAACCATCGAGAGCGTCACCTCCGTGACGACGTCAAACCATCAAGAGCCGGGAAGAGTGCCCCCGCATTTGCGGTCGGCTACACCGTCTTCACTCCGGAGCTGCGAAGGGTCACATGGCCCCCCAAGTTTCTACCCAACATACCAGACAACTACGATGGGAAGACCAACCCGAAAGACTTTCTGCAAATCTACTACATCGCCGTGCAAGCAGCTAGAGGAGACGAGAGGGTTATGACCAACTGGTTTCCTCTAGCCCTCAAAAGTGAAGCCTGAGCATGGCTTATCAACCTGCCCGCGGGCTCCATCAAGTCCTGGGAAGATCTCTACGACCAATTCATAGGGGATTTCAGGGCGGATTCAAGCGCCCAGGAACAGTCAGCGACGTTCACAAGTTATCACAGAAGCCTGGAGAGAACCTGCACAAATTCACTCAACGATTTTTCCAGGTGTTGCATACCATACCTAAGATCACCCCAGAAGCCATCATGGCCACGTACCACGTCGGTGTCAGGGACCCTCGCATGAGGGAAAATATGAGAACGTGCGACCTCGAAACCACCTGAGAGTTATTCGCTCTGGCCAACAAGTGCGCCCAAGCCGAGTAAGGATGGCTCCTTACTGGTGAGGCCATCAACAAAGACGATGACCTTGCCAAGAAGATGAATCACAAGCGCCCGCCTGCAAAGCAGGCCCTAGTGGTCGAGCCTGAGCAAAAGAATTCGAAGAGACCTAAAGTGGCGGCCGTCAAACATGACATCGGGCCGTGATGCCCCATTCATAACTCACTAGCTCATACCCTCAAGGACTGTAGCCGGGTCAAGTCCCTAGTTGAGATGCGAACTCATGGGTACTGCTTCATCTGCCTCAACGGGGCCACCACATGAAGGATTGCCTTGATCATCGTAAGATGGGAAGGGCGATCTTGGTGACCCGGGAGGAGCCCACGATGGCCGAACCTGGTGGGACTACATCCCGGGGCGAGGCGATGGGGGCCAACCCATGCAGACCTTTGAGGACGACGGTGGGTCTTTCCAAGAGGCCCGCGTAGAAGCGTAATCCTGAGGCATCCATGGAAGAGGGCCCGGGCCTCGGCACCTAGCCGAGCCCGGGACCGTCTCCAAGCTTCACGGTGTGGCATCTCCCCTATCCGTGCTTCATTTGCGCCTAAGGAGACTTGTCCCACGAACAAGAAAGATCTTGAGCAAGGGGTATCGCCTCTGTTCAAAACTTGGGCAGGGCTTTTGCCCTTCCCAGAGCTTAGTGCCCGGGCTGGGTCTGGGCCACGACTTATGAGCTTACCAACTACGGGGGGTCTTGTGCGGCGACCTATGTCGCCCACAAGCATAATTGGATAGTGCCTGCTACCAGATCTTTATAGTGAATGTGACTGTTGTATATAGGGTCTCGGGGGCTAGTTGTTCCTTGCTAATTTCCCTCTCGACTAAAGGGTCATCCAGAAACGGAGGCCTGTCGGGGGCCAGGCGCTATGGAAGGACTCACATGGGTGACCCCGGTATATTCCCGCGGCCCCATTGATGGTTCCTTCTCCAGCCATTTGCGGAGATGAGTGTTGTAGAAGGTTAAGGACCCATGAGGGTGATCCCGGGTATATTCCTGCGGCCCTGTGGATGGGACCTCTACCGACCGATTACGGAGAAAAATCCTGTTGATGGCAACAACTCCGTGTACCAATTCGTTTGGGACTCCAAGTGCAAAGTGTTGTAGAAACCGTCTTTTCCCCACAAGGATGACTCGAGGGTTTATATCGAACTCTCGGAGAATTGGCTTAGAGACTTATTATTTATCTCCTCTTCAAGAAACCTACAAAGCAAAGTTTTGTTCTGTGTCTCCAACTCCACCGTGTGGTTGTCAAGCACAAGGTTTCGTATTAGTAATATAAAATAAAAATAATAAATAAATAAAGTAAACAAATAAAAACTAGGAAAACAAGAATATAGCAATAAAAGATAGCTCTTTTTGGGTTTTATGTGTGTGCAAGTGAAGAAAGTATTTTTATATTTTTGAAATAATAAATAGCAGAAAATATAAAGTGTGATAATGGTGTTGGAAAGGTGTTTATTATGGTTTAAAATGGACCGGGTGAAAGTGCAATAGGCATCGCGTAAAGGGGTGGTGAATAGACTTTTAAAACTATTACGGTTTAGGATCTAATAAATGCGGAATAAAAACTAATGTTTAATTTATTGAGCACAAAACCTAACCACTAGGTTCAACTAAATGCACCAACAACCTATGCTAAGAAAGACAAGCAACAAGGTGATAGCAAGATGAACTACTTCAAGCATGATGGCTATCACAATGTAAAATGCATAAGTAAAGGGCTCGGTTGAGAGATAACCGATGAACGCGGAGACGAAGATTTTTATCCCGAAGTTCATTTCCAAAAAATCTACGTCTTCCGTGAAAAAAAAAGCTACATCTTTGTTGGAGAGGTGTGATGATGCAATGCTCTCCGAACGCCACAAGTGACTCACCTCGAGGTGTGGTGGCCCGATGCTCACCCAACGCTACACAAGGCCTCACCCCGGATGCGAAGGCACGCAACTCACCGACACCATAATAGGTTCACCCTATTCTCCCGTGAGCACGCCACCTAGGCTCTTTTGGGCCTCCTGGCCCTCCAGGTGAGGTTCTTGCGCTGCAGATGCTTCTCGTGGATAAATATTGACGTCCCCAAAAGCTCAGATCCATTTGACTCCCTATAAGTCCTGAAACATTAAAAACATTGAAAATAGGGTTTTTCTGCCCTTTAGGGTTATAACCAAAATAAAGGAGATCATTAAGGCTTGATATTTACAACTCTCGAGACCCATGAACCAAAATCATTGGCTAAGTAAGAGGCAAACTAGTCAATGAGGGTAAAATTCTACTTATATAGTAACATTCTGTCAATTAGGAAACAATCGAGCTCCTAGTAGGCTGTTTAGTCTTACCTGAGCAAGTGATCACAATTGTTATTGGTCGAGCATTCAGAAGATGGTGACCCATGATTATATTGTCCTTATGTGGTAATGGTCACTACAACACTTCAGTTTAGGTACGTGCAAATGAGCGTGATAGTCAAACATAAAGATGGCCCACGCGAGGCCGCCAATGATGAAGGGCACTAACCTGGCAAGACGTTTCATGCCAGCAGGGGACGAAGATCAAGTTTTCGGCCAAAGGGGAACCCATGGCAGTGATGCTTGGTTTTGACGGGATGGAGGGTATCTGACCTAGAAATATATCTCGTACCAATGGAGGAGGTAGATCAGGACTTCGAACAAAGGGGAACCAGAGGCGATGATGCTTGATTTAAATCTACCATCATCACCGGGCATTGTGACAGAGGAGACAAATACAAACCTTTGAGCTGCAGGAGAGCAACACTGACGACCGATATATGAGAATTAAAGCCTGCATGGGAAGGCACTCATATATGTTGTAAGACTAAGAATGGTTGAGAAAACAGTATGAAGAACCCACGGAGTATGTTTGCCATTATACATTTCTAATAGGAAAGGCAGTAGCAATACCTATAATACACAACACTGAAAAAATCTAGCTATTCCCTTCATGGGCATCTGATAAACGTGGAACGATACAAGAAAAGAGAGTTTTTAGCTTAAAACTTCAGGGGAGGTCCCAACCGTAAATAAAATAAACTCTGTTAAAAGAGGGAGGTTACTAACTACCATTGAAAAAATAGGAGCACCCATACATAAAAACAATCCATATGATAATATTATTTTCTAACATTTTTGTGCATTCCTTTTGCCCTTTGTTAATTAATGACAATAATGAGTTCCCATATACAATAGGAAAAGTTAGTCTCTGAATCTTATTCGCCAATGTAGGAGTACATCAATTACACTAATAACGATAAAAGAAGAATTCACATCAATGTAACTGAAAGTGAACCATAAACAGACATCTACTTTTCAGAGAGGTGAGGTGATATTACCTTGTCAAAAAATGACAATACTCTCACTCAAGAGATAGGAACATAAGCTCCTAAGAAAAATAAAAAAGAACACAAAGATCCATTCATTTTCCACCAGAACTTAAATAGGAGAACATCAAGAAGGGGAAGGAAAATAGGAGAGAAAAGAACCGTAAATGCATGCCAAAATAGCTAGACTCCCGCCAAGAGTATGATAACAATTCGAGGAACATCGGGTTAAACATTTATAAAGCAATACTAAAAAAAGATAAACTCAAAAACTGCAGGAAAAAGGTGAAATATTAAGTGTGGTAAAAACATAGAGGTAAACAATTTTTTTGCCAAATATATATATATATATATATATATATATATATATATATATATATATATATATATATATATATATATATATATATATCGACGCGGATTTGCTACTCACGGGCGTAGCTACGCATAGGCAGAGCACCGTTGGATTTAGGGATCAAATGCATGCAACCTCTAGATGGAAGTGAGGTGGAACATGAATGAGCTAACAGTGTTAGTTTGTGCATGCATGCAAGAATCTAGGGTTTGGCATGGGTTCCAAATTAACACACTGTTTTGGCTACAAAAAATTTAGCATCTAAAATGAGAAGGGATTGAGAACAAGGATTAAATAAGTTAGGGTTTCTCAGCATGTTGTCCATTAGGGTTTGCCTCACCTAAACGAAATTAGATAAGCTTTGTTTTGCATGTTGCTCGTTAGGGTTTGCCTCATGCAAACGAAATTAGACAAGCTTTGTTTTGCTAGGGCTTCATGCATGTAGTATATTAGGGTTAGGGTTTACCTCATGTTGTATATTAGGGTTTGCCTAACTAAAACGAATTAGATAAGCTTTGTTTTGTTAGGGCTTCATGCATATAGTATATTACGGTTTACCGTGTAGTATATTTGGTTTAGTGTTTACCGCATGTTGCTCGTTAGGGTTTGACTCATGCAAACGAAATTAGATAAGGTTTGTTTTACTAGAGTTTCATGCATGCATGCCAAATGAACACTAACGGCGTTAGTTCTTAGACAAATCCTGGGTCTAGATATATGTGCTCCCTATATCAAAAGAGGATAGAATCAACGGTGGATAGGCTATGCGCAGCTATGCCCGTGTTTAGCAGGCTATTTCCCATATATATATATATATATATATATATATATATATATATATATATATATATACATATATATATATATAAGTAGCAAGAATAAAACAGAGACATGTTAACAAACACAGACTATTAAGAATTAACACGTGGTGCTGCTTGCGGATCAATACACTACTCTTTGAGGACAACAGTAGGAACAAATTGAGTACAAACTAAGAACTACTCCCTCCGTTTAGAAATATAAGATGTTTTAGATTTGTGAGAGAGATGTATCTAGACACCTTTTAGTGTATAGGTTCAAATGAATCTAGACACTAAAAGGTGTCTAGATACACCTCCTTCACAAACCTAAAACATCTTATATTTCTAAACGGAAGGAGTATCAATGAGCACATTAATCTCTCTAAAAAGAGCAGACTGTTATATGCAAAGACCGTAACTATTTAAAAGCAATAATGAGGGCACATAGAAGGTTGAAGATGGTGCACTTATATCATGTCAATGAAAAAGTAAGGACTGAATATCTCATAAATTCCTTGTTCTTCTGCTTTCTGATACTATTTGATCTTGAGAATCTTGTTCTTTCAAATGTGAAACTAACCTGCAACAAGATAAAGTAAGCATTACTCCTATCTGTACCTATTTAAATATTGAAGTAAGCATAAATCCTATCTATAATTATGCCAAAGTAAGGATCGCTCCCATTTCACAGTATTTGAGAGTTGCAGTCCTGCGTATGTAACACAAATAGGCTGATGGAAGGTAACACTAACACTAACCTGCAGCAAAAAAAAACGGGGTCACTACTCATGGGCGAATGACACTTCTAAACAAGCTATGAGAAAACATATGAACCGATTCACTATTAAAGCCATCAACTTCACTTGCACAATGTATAAGCTGTAATGGCTTCAGAACCATTATACATGGTTACCTAAGAATTATTATACAGGGTTACCAAAATATCAACTAAATGATGGTTTAGTATATTTAAGAATTATCATCTACTTACTTACTTATTTATATAATAGGCACATCACTATTTTTTGGACAGTTCTTTAGATCCAATCCGAAAAATTTACATCTTATATACCTAATGTTATGAAAAACTTAAACAAAAATAGCTAAACCTTATCAATACCAAGGTTTCAAGAAATAAAAAAGATACTTCGAATTACCAGCAAGAATCAATACATTTATTGATTGGCATAGAATCAATACATAAATAGAGAATTCATCCCTGGAAAAACATAGCAGAAAACAGTCAATAAAAGATATATGAAGTCAAAACAAAAGCATAGCAGAAACCGGTCAGTTAATAAGATGAAATCAAAACAGAGCAGCGACAAAGGATGCAGACCACTCAATATCATAACCATAGGACAATTATTAATCCCTAACCATGAACTCTAAAGCTAAAGCAGAATCTAAACCTACTCCGCTATATACGCTTAAAAGAGATGTAGGACAACGGGTTCACTCACCGCAGAACCATCCACATCAGTTTAGGCTGAAGCATCAGAGAATTCAGCAGTAGTGCGGAAGAAGAGGTAACACCAAGGATAGCTTCATCAGCTAAAGCACCCCCAAATATATTGTGCTTACATTTCAAAACTAAAAATACATGCAACACCTTTTCCTGGAAAACTAAGCACACAACTTTTCTCATCTTTCTCCTTGAAAATTAAAATACAAACCTCGTTTTATCTAGTCCTTAACTGAAACACATGCATAAAAAAAACAGATATAGTTCAGCCATCATCAGCTCAAAATGCATGGGTACTGATTTGCAGTTTAGAGGATATGCAACAGATGTAATATTATATTAAGTATTAAATGATCCAAGCTTATGACAGACTAAATGATGTATAGATCAATCAACCCATCAGAACAAAACATTTCTTTTTTTGTTATTTCATTTTGAAGAAAGATTTTTACCATTAAGTGGAAGGATCCATACGCTCGATCAGTTGGGAGTCGGTCGTGAGAGGCGGAGGGGTGATGAAGACCATGCGCCCCTGCACCCCTCTGTCTCGGCGGCGCGTGCAACACTACGCTCCGGACAGAGGTACCACGACATCTGTCTTGGGCGGTCTGCACTCCACTGCAATGAGGACGACGACACTGCTCCATTGGTGCATTCCTTGACCTGTACTTAAAAACCCTTCTTAACAGTATAGGTCACAATATCCTTCACTCTTAACATTTATTTTGTTAAAACGCCATTTTCAGATGTCTACATGGTGGCCTAAATCTGAGAAAACTCATGATTTCCTCGTAAGATTAAAATCTGAGATTCAAGACATCCATGACACCTGATAGGTTCAATCGAACCTTCTTTGCTTGTCATAACACTGAACTGAAGATTGTGAACAAATATTGAGTATATGGTTTCATATTCCAATATGATGTGAACAAACTGAGTTTTAGTAATGTTGCAACATAAATTGAACGACCTTTAGAATTAGCCTTGATGAGAATAGATGAGCTACAACCTGCAATTACTTCGAGGTTTAGACATTGTGCATCAAAATCGTCCTTTTTGTCATGGTCGCCTTCCTTCTCCAAATCCCTTTTTTGTGACTTTTCTCACTCAGATCCATGTCCAATCTGCATAAATCAGAAGCAAGGTAGACAGAACATCAACCTTCTTTTCATTGTAACATCAATCAATATCTACATATCTTTTTTCTGCTGACTGGTCACTGATTCCACAACTAAAGGAAAAAGGAGCAGCAAAATACCAACATTTTGCTTGCAGAGCTAGCTATCATGCTATTTTTCCATCCCGAGCCACTGCAAATAAAGAGTGAATTTTCCATTATGCGCTGTAATATTATAGAGCAAATACCTTTTGAATTGGTGTCTCTCTCCACTCAAAATAAGTAGAAACAAGAATCCATGTGAGGAAACAAACAACCTATTACGAATAAGAGTTGAGCGATGACTATTAGAGCATCTCTAGAGGATTCCCCATATCGGCCTGCAAACGCGGCGACGGGCCGATATGGGGGTTTCGGCCGTTTTTTGGGCCAGACCAGACCCCGCATCGGTGGTCTGGCCTAGAAAATGTATCCAGACCGCAGCCCAAATTGCCAAAACACCCGCATATATAGCGGTCGGCGAGGCGGATGGGGGCCAAACCCCATCCGCTCCTCCGCCTCTCTGCCTCCCGCCGACGTCAAATCACCACCCCTCCGGCGAGCAATCGACGCAGTACAGTGTAGATCGAGCGTCCCCACCTCCCACCGACGACGATGGTGGCAGGGCGCGGGCGCGGGGGCGGCCAGGTGGGCCGCGACGAACGCTCCACCGAGCGCGGTGGGAGCTCCACTGCTCCTTTCTGAAAGAACATTTTATAATCCCTAGTGTTTTGTGTGTTAGATAACAATATCAAGGATTATTTAATGTGTGTTGAAGTGTTGCAGCTACCTATGAGAAAAAGGGAAAGGATTCTGTTTTTGGGGGGCGGATAATCCGCTCCCACCAGGGGCGGATAATCCGCCCCTCCCTCTTCCCAAGTAGGCGCAAGCCCCAGAAGGGGGGCGGAATTTTGGCTGAATTTTCTGGCCCCGCCGGATAATTCGCCCCTCAGGGGGGCCGGATAGTCCGCCCCCCTACTCATCGCCAAGGCGCAAGCCCCAGAGAGGGGGCGGAGTATTGGCTGGACTTTCCTGCCTGGCCTGATAATCCGCTCCTCAGGGGGGCCGGATTATCCGCCCCCCAAGATCTTCACCAAGTTATGCAGGCGCCAGCCCCAGAGAGGGGGCGGAGTTTCCCCCGGAGAATCTGCCCTTGGGGCGGAGTTTTCCCAGGGGGCGGATAATCCGCCCCAAGTGGGGGGCGGATAATCCGCCCCCAAAGTTGTGCAACGGCCAGATCTGGGGAGGGGGTATTTAAGCCATCCTTCCTCCTCCTGCCAGAACTCTTGATTCATCTCGAAAAAGACCAGATCAGATCTGAAAGCTTCATCCAAGAGAGCTCCACCTAGATCCACCCAAAGGCCCCATCCCTTGGGGAATCGAAGGAGGAGAACTCGATCTTCATCATCAGCAATCAAGCGCTTCATCTCCTCTCCATTCATTTGGAGAACCCTCGATCTAGTATTTCTTGCAAATACCTAGATCCTTGTTTTTGTTTATATTGATAAACCTTGTTCTTGTGGCAGCTTGTTGTCATCTCGGGAGCCCCCAATTCGGTTGTGGGTGTGTGCCTCGATAGTGTTGTAAAAGGCACCGGTTCCCGCCTCGAAGGGATCCAATAGTGGAGAAGGTGGATCAGGCCTCTCGTGGCGAGATCCATCGGAGAATAGGGTGAGGCCTATTGTGGCGTGGTGGTCTTAGAACCGCCCACCCCTCCAACGCAGATGTACTTCCCTTAACAAGGAAGGAACTGTGGTAAAACAAATCCCTGTGTCTCCGCGTGCTCCACTACGGTTTCCTCGCTCCTCTTTTATGTGCTTAGTAGTTAGGGTTACATATAGGGAAATTCTCGTAGTTGCATATCTAGAGAATTTACTTTGTGTCAAGCCTAAAATTGAAAAAGTATTAAAAATTGGTTAGAACCTATTCACCCCCCCTCTAGGTGCCCATACGATCCATTTCAATTGGTATCAGAGCCTCGACTCTTATTTTGGGCTTAACCTCCTAAGAGAAGTATGGGTTCCAAGTTAGATGGGAGTGATGCTCCGGAGGTAGTCACCATGAACGATCTCAAGACGTTGGAAACAACCTTGGTGAGTTCAATGGAGGCTAAGATGGAAGAGATGTGTCAATTGATAATGCGTCTCTCCACATCCGCAGCATCACCTCCATCTAACTCTGTGGATACCACTCCGCAATCCAAGGAAACGGGTAAAACTGTTTCCAAAGATAACGAAGTGGTTGGTGATGATACTAGCAAGAGATCCTCCTCGAAAAAGGATAGCGGTAAGGATGGATACAATGAGGTTTCTCATGTGTATTCCCCTGATCCACCTATCCCTCACCCACATATACATAATAGGGGTGATCCACCCAAACTTTCTGCATCTACTTTCTCTCAATGGCAATTTTTGATGAAATCTCATGTGTGCAGTTCCTCCATAGAGTTGTGGAAGATCATCGAAAATGGTCTTCATTTTGGAAACCCCAACAATCTCACAAGAAGAGAAGTGGTCGATAGCCAACTCAACGCTACAACTCTACACATGATACAGCTTGGTGTGGGTGACAAAGACATGCCACAGATTCAGCATCTTAGCACAGCTAAAGAAGCTTGGGATGCCCTCACCGAGCTCTTCATCGGAAATGAAAGTATGAGAAGGAATAGATATGATGCCTTGAGCAATGAAGCTGAAGGATTCTATATGCTGGATGGAGAAGACCAGGAGGACATGTATAGGAGGCTCAAGGCAATAGCCACAACCTTCAGAAACCACGGTGCATCTCATGTTGATGATGCTTGGATCAAGCGCAAGTATGTCAGTGCTCTTATGCCATTTGAGCCCAAAGATTTGAAAAGTATCCAAGGTAGGCATAACTATCACCTCATGTCATCCAATGAGGTAATGCAAGAAATGGCCGCTTTCAAAGTGGATGCCAAGAATGCCGAAGATGCTCGTGCTCGAGCTATGGGGATGCAAAAGGGGGTCAACATGGCCTTGAAGACTAGTGTGATTGATCATGATGAATATGCGGTAGAAGGTCTGGACTGTCCCGAGGATATAAAAAGGATCCACGGACAATACTTGGCTCTTTATGCAAGAAACTTTTGGAAAGATCCAGCCAAGGCTAAAGCTGAACTAGATCGCAAGAGTGGAGCCTATGGAAGAAAAGAAAATGGTCCCAAGCTGAGAACATGCTTCAATTGTGGTGACCGGCTGCACTTCGTAGCTGAGTGTCCATATCAAAGTAGGGAGGATAATGGAGGAAGACTCATTTTCAAGGACAAATCAAAAGCTCGACGTAAGAAACAGTTTGTAAAGAAGAATGCTCCTTTCAAGAAGCAACCAAAGATTGTTCTAGTGGCTCAAGAAGAATATTCATCAGGGAGTGAAGATGAGGACGAGGACGATAGATCATCTCTCTTCGACTCTCCGAACGAAAACATCATCAACAAGAATGCTACTTGCCTCATGGCAAGAAGCTCCGAGGTAAATTCTTCTAACTCTTCTTTTCCCAAGGCTATGATAGACATGGATGATCCTACTAGTCTTAAGGTTAAAGAAGAGATTATTGCTTTGGATTATTTCTACACTAACTTGCAAGGTGAGCACAAAGTTCGTTTTGAAGCTCTTATGGATCAGCTGGCCCAAAACAAAGCACTCCTCGAAGAAAAGGGCAGAATTGAAAGGGAGGATGCAATGGAAATTGCATCCCTAAAAAATGCTCTTGAAGAAGAAGAAGAAGCTCGGGTCTCTCTTGAAGAGAGTCTTGAGTATATGGAAGAGTCACATGAAGAAATTGTGACTAAACTTGTTAAGGAACGTGACAATGTTGTCACCAAAGCAAAGAAGTTAAAGAAGGAAAGGATTGACTTTGGGGCTGCTCATGATAGACTCTCCGAGGAATTGGAGAAACTTGACAATGCTCACAAGGCGTTGAAAAACGAGTTCTCTATTCTCAATGAGTCACATGATCAGCTTCAAAGTCGATTGGCCAAATATGATACTCCTAGCTCGTCAAACTCAACATATAGTAACAAGGAAAATGCTAGTGTGGAAAAAGAAGTGATCAAGGACATCACTACCAAGGACAAAGGTGTGCTTGATGAAGTCCTTGGCAAGCAAAGGTCAAATCATGGTAAAGAGGGACTTGGGTATGTCACCAAGTCCAAGAAGAAGAAAACCAAGAAGAACAAGACCAAGAGTGTGCAATCAAAGATAAGCACCGCTGAGAAGAATGTTACAAAAGACAAGACTAATAATATTGGTTTTGCAGGGTCTCACAATTCGAATTATGAACTCTTTTGTGACGACTATGGCGATGTTTATGCTTATTATGTCGGTCCCTTTGATGAATATATTGCTTGGTCTATTTGGGTCCCAAAGACCCTTGTTACTAACATGAAAGGACCCATTGAAAAATGGGTACCTAAAACCAAGAAGTACTTCTCTTGCAGGGCTATGCTTCTGGTGGGTCGAAATGGGTGCTGGATAGTGGTTGCACTAGTCATATGACCGGAAGCAAGGAGATCATCACGGAGATGCGTCCAAATCATGATAATATCACAGTCTCCTATGGTGATAATTCTAAATCTCAGGTATTGGGTCTTGGCAAGGTTGTGGTTGCCCACGATATCTCTCTCGTGGACGTCATGCTTGTTGGGACCCTCGGTTACAACCTTCTTTCTGTTCGTGCTCTTGGCAAGATGGGTTTTTCTGTTTTTATCGATGATGATTTGGTGGTACTCTTGTGGAGAAAGTCTCTAAAGGTCGCTTTTGTTGGATACGTCGAAAATGACCTGTATGTGGTGGACTTCTCGGGGAAAACCACTTCGGGTCCGATGTGTCTATTCGGAAAGGCCGACGTGGGCTGGCTATGGCATCGCCATTTAGCCCATGTCAACATGAGAACTTTGCAAAGTCTCCAGAAGGGTGGCCACATCCTTGGACTAAAAGACAATGTCTCGTTTGCCAAAGATCGTGTTTGCAGGGCGTGTGTAGAAGGAAAAATGCATGACTCTCCCCACAAGAGGAAGACTATTGTGTCATCAAAGAGGATCTTGGAATTACTTCATGTGGATTTATTTGGTCCTCCTTCTCATGCAAGTCTTGGTGGGAAGAAATATTGCTTGGTCATTATCGATGATTACTCAAGATATACATGGGTCTATTTCTTCAAGCTAAAAAGTGAGACTCAACAAACTGTCATCGACTTTGCCAATGAAGTTCAACGTCAACACAATGTTCCTATCTTGGCAATTAGAAGTGACAACGGCTCCGAATTCAAGAACTACACTTTAAATGAGTTTCTTAGCGAAGAGGGGATTAGACATCAATATTCCGCTGCGTACACCCCTCAACAATATGGTGTAGCCGAGAGGAAGAACCAGACTTTGATGGATATGGCAAGATCTATGCTAGCTGAATTCAAGTCTCCTTATAATTTTTGGGCTGAAGCCATATCCACTGCTTGTCACTCATCAAACCGGCTCTACCTTCGAAATATTTTGGACAAGACTCCATATGAAATACTTACCGGTAACAAGCCCAACATCTCATACTTCAGGGTATTCGGGTGTAAGTGTTTCTTTCTTATTAAAGGTGTCCGTTTGTCAAAAATTGAGTCCAAGGCTTTAGAAGGTATTTTTGTTGCTTACGGTGCCGAATCCCACACTTATAGAGTCTACAACAAGCTCACTGGGATTGTTGTAGAATCTTGTAGTGTGGAGTTCGATGAAAATAACGACTCCTTTGTAGGGCAAGTTGATGTTTGTGATGCAGATGTTGAAATACCCCAAGATGCCTTAAGAAGAATGGGCGTGGGATTTTTCCGCCCCATTGAGGAACCCCTTGTGGCGGATCGGGAAGGATAATGATCCACACATGTGGAGCCCTCATCTACACAAGATCAACAAGCTCCTACTGTTGGAGAAAATCCTGCATCAACACCGCAATCTGCTGAAGATCAACTGTCCCCTGAACAAGTTGGTAGTCCCAAGCCGGACTATCCACCCCCTCCAAGGGGCGGACAATCCGCCCCTGGCACTCCAACTCGTTCCAGAGGATCCGAAGGAGAAGTCAACAACTCTGAAGCTCCCAGGCCGGATTCTCCGGCCCCCGAGGGCGGATTATCCGGCCCTGGGTCTCCAACTCCCATCAGGCATCCTCAGGAAGATGGATCTGGTGCTTCACCTCCCAGGCCAGATAGTCCGGCCCCTCCAAGGGGCGGATTATCCGGGCCTGAAGAAAATGTTCAGCAACAATCTTCTGGCGTTAACGGAGACGAAGATCAAGGGCAGGGCAGTAATCAAGACAAGTATAAAAATATTGAATCAACTCCTTCTAGAAACAATAAGGACATTGAGGCTCGTCGCAAGGCTCGTGCTGATCGGAACCTTGAACTAAGAGGTCACACTCTTGACAAGGTTGTTGGTGATCTACGACGAAGGGTATCCACTAGAAGAGAACTTGCAAGCTTCTGTGATCATCAAGCTCACATTTCCATGGTTGAACCGAAGAAGGTTTTTGATGCTCTTGAAGACCCCGATTGGGTTGTTGCCATGCATGAAGAATTAAATAACTTTGAACGCAACAAAGTTTGGAAGCTCGTAGAAAAACCAAAGGATTGCCGCAATGTTATCGGCACCAAGTGGATCTTCAAGAACAAACAGGATGAAAATGGCATTGTTGTGAGGAATAAAGCACGACTCGTGGCTCAAGGATTCTCTCAAGTGGAAGGAATTGATTTTGGCTAGACTTATGCTCCTGTGGCTCGTCTTGAGTCCATCCGTATCCTTCTTGCATATGCAGCCCATCATAATTTTAAATTACAACAAATGGATGTTAAGAGCGCTTTCCTTAATGGTCCTCTACATGAGTTAGTATACATCAAGCAGCCCCCGGGGTTTGAGGACCCCAAATTCCCGAACCATGTCTACAAACTCGATAAGGCGCTCTATGGCCTTAAACAAGCCCCACGTGCGTGGTATGAGCACCTTAAAGAGCTTTTGCTAGACCGTGGCTTCGAAGTTGGGCAAATCGATCCCACTCTTTTTACTAAGAAGGTGAATGGGGAGCTTTTTGTATGCCAACTTTATGTAGATGACATTATTTTTGGCTCTACTAACCAAGATTTTAATGATGAATTTTCAAAGCTTATGACTGACAGGTTTGAGATGTCCATGATGGGTGAGCTGAGGTTCTTTCTTGGATTTGAGATCAAACAACTCAGATAGGGAACGTTTATTAATCAAGCTAAGTACATCCAAGACATGCTCAAAAGGTTCAAGATGACGGATCTCAATGGCGTTGCTACCCCAATGCAAACAAAGTGTCATCTTGAGCTCAATCCCAAGGGTAAAGATGTGGATCAAAAGGTATACCGATCCATGATGGGCTCTCTCCTTTACCTCTGTGCATCTAGGCCCGATATCGTGTTAAGTGTAGGAGTGTGTGCAAGGTACCAAGCCGCTCCTAAAGAAAGCCACTTAGTGGCGGTCAAGCGAATCTTCCGATATTTGGTTCATTCCCCAAATTTTGGGTTATGGTATCCCAAGGGTTCAAGTTTCTCTCTATGTGGTTACACTGATTCAAATTGGGCTGGTGACAAAGATGATAGGAAATCAACCTCTGGTGCATGTAAATTCTTGGGCAGGTCTCTAGTGTGTTGGTCATCAAAGAAACAAAATTGTATTTCACTCTCAACCGCCGAAGCTGAATATGTTGCTGCTGCAAGTGATTGTACACAATTGTTATGGATGAGTCAAACTTTAAAGGAATATGGTGTCAATTGTGACAAAGTGCCTCTATTATGCGACAATGAAAGTGCTATCAAAATTGCTTACAATCCCGTGCAGCATACAAGAACAAAACATATAGAGATTCGCAACCACTTTATTCGGGATCATGTTGCTCGTGGTGATATTGCTCTATCCTTTGTGAGCACGAAGAACCAACTTGCAGATATTTTCACGAAGCCTCTTGATGAAGCAAGATTTTGTTATTTGAGGAATGAGCTAAATATCATAGATTCAAGGAGCTTGGCTTGACTACCCTTGCACACTCACTTGCTCTTATTCATGTATTTGGTTTAGATGCGGGCATAGACATAGGGGGAGTGTGGTCCTAATTGATTGGGCCAACCCTCCCCCCATAATGCCGAAAGCAAGTAAAGTCATTTCCCTTAATATCATTTTGTGATATGTGGGTCATCGACGAGCATTGGTTTTGAACTCAAGATACATCTTCGTGGTGTCATGCCATGCGCTCTAACATGGTGGCTTCGGCCACCGCCCTCTTCCTCGAGAAGAGTTGGTTTTTCATGGGTCTCGTTGGATTTTTTTTGCATATCTCATGTTCTTATGGAAAGCACACTCAAATTTGGCTTTTGATTGATTTGATTCTTGCAAATTTGGGTGTGTAGTACCATCTCAGTTTGATGCTCTCAACCCAAGCCTTTATCTCCCTCCTTGAACCATCTATTCTTGCACACAAGTCCTCTAAAACACCATCGAGAGGTTTGCTAGGTTGCTCTGGCCTGATTCTGTATTTTACAAACTTTCTGGGGGAGGGGGCGGATTATCCGCCTTAAGTGGGGGGCGGATTATCTGCCCCGGGTGAAATCAGCCCCTTATAGGCTGGGTCGGGGAGGACAGGCTCAAACAGAGCAGCCAGTCCTCCCCCAACCCTACCTCTGACCCCCAGCCGCCGCCGGAGCATCCGCCTCTCCCAGAGTCGATTCGACCACCGGATTCTCCGGGCCCTCCCCGGATCTTCTTCACCTCGCCTCCGGGTATCTTCTCCTCCGCGATTTTCCTCCAATGAGTGAGGGTAACTCCCTCATCTCTCTCTTTTGTATGGGATGTATTTTATTTGGTGGAAATCTCGTTGTAGAAGGTTCTTGGTGTTGTTCCTTACATGCTAGAATCAGTAGACTTGCAACCCTAGTACCCGATCTATTTTGCCATGGTAGATCTGAGCCAATCCAGAAATTTTCTGTGGGGGCGGATTATCCGCCCCTGCCAGGGCCGGATAATCCGGCCTGGAGAGTAAAATCTGGTCTGTTTTGGTTCTGCTTCTGCTCACGCACATCATTGGTTATGGGGTTGCATTGCTACTCTTTCTCCGTGTTTTTCTCCTGGACTTGTGTGTATGCTTATCTCCATGCTATCCCTCTAATGCTTTTCACAGGTGGTTCCAAGCCGACCAAGACCTTCGTCCGTCGTTCCCGTGCCCGTTATCTCAAGCCCACTGCAGACGGGAAGTTCATTGACGAGACCGAGGTCAGCAGAGCAGCAAGAGAGGCTGAACGGATGGCAGAGGCAAGTAAGAAAACTAAGAGGACCGCATCTCGCAAGGGCAAAAAGTCTCGGCCCAATTACAAGGCTATGGACAGTCTTCAGTATGCCACCATTCGCCAGACTGATTATTATGATGAGGCTGACAGTTATGGTCCCCCCGAGGACTCTATGTTTTGGAATGCCCACTTTCGGGCTATTCATGATGATTTTTATGCTACTCTCAAGCTTCGCCCCATGCGTCCCATCAATTTGACTGAGGCTCAATCCAAGACAAGGCTCATTGAGGCACTAGATGTGACCAACAAGATGGGGCTGCACCACCTCATGACTATCCAACTATGATTCCTCTGTGGTGCGGCAGTTCTTCTCAACTCTGGTGATTTGCGGTGATGAGCGCCGCACTATGAAGTGGATGACAGGGACCACCATGATTCAGTAGGACTTTCACACCTTTGGGCAGGTTCTTGGTTATGCATTCCATGGCCGTGACACTCGTTCGGGCCACCGTATCATTTCTCCTCTAAAGCCATCCAAGGATACTGCACTTGCTCCTTGCCTTTCCTCTGATGGTGTTGCTGGTACTTTCGCTGGTCTCTCTCCCTTGTATGCAGCCCTTGTTGGCATTTTTAGGGACTGCATCGCTCCTAGTGGTGGCAACAATGACAGGATCCGTGGCCACCTGGTTCCACTTCTTGCTTTTGCTCACGAGTGTGTCACCAACTCTGGATCAGCCACAGGTTACAAACTGGATGTCATGGACTATATTTATCATGAGATGACAGATGCTATGATCAACAGGCTCTCTATTCCTTATGCTCCGTTCATAATGATGCTCATCAAGCATATGTTGCCACATGAGGATTTTGGCACTGCTCTGGATGGAATTCACAAGCCCAAGAAAATCTACAACAAGGCTCAGAAGACCTATCACCCTTCCACTGCCCCGGAGTCCTTCATGCGTGATGCTCGGGCTAGTGGTCGTCTTTCCACGGTGTCCCCAATGGAACGCGAGGTTAAGCAGCTTACTTGGTTCCAGCGGAACATTCTTTGCATGGGCATTGACACTCACAAGGGCCAATATGAGGCATACCGCAGGGATCATGAGAGGGATCACACGCAACAGCTTATTCTCCACCATGTCTCAGGTGCCACTGGCCATCCACCTCATCCCACTGCTCCGGATCCGTATGCTCAGTGGAACACCTCAGGGTTCAACTATGGCAAGCTCAGGTGCCTCTTTCCTCCTCCACCGAGGGCACCCACTCCTCCAGCTGATGACGATGATGATGAGTATGATGAAGAGGAAGGGGACGGGAATGACTACGACGAGGATGAGGAGTGATCTCCAGGGGCGTTAGCGTCGCTCTTCTTCCTTTTTGGCGTTTCAATGCCAAAGGGGGAGAAGTAGTTCTATTAGGTCTCGTGGATTTGCAAGGGTCGGGCACAAGATTTTCTCTTTTAGTCATTTTTATTTGCTTGCTTGTGCCTTTTCTAGCGTGAACTCATTTGCTATTTGTGTTTGTTTATGTAAGACTATGTCGTACTCCACTATGTTTGGTACTATGTTTGGTATTCATGGAATTCTGGATTTATCTATTATGGACCTCATGGAATTCTAGAATTATGGAGCATATTTGATGGCATATGGATTCATGGGATTATCTATGTATGCTTTGTCTATATTCTCATCCCGGTGGTATGACCTTGTTTCCCAAACCACCTTGTTTCAATTATCTTGGTTATGGAAGTAGTGTTCTCTCTAGTGTGTGTATTTTATTCAAATGCAAATCTTAAATATGCACACATCTAGGGGGGAGCGTCTTTCATTATTTAAGGTGGCATTTGCCGGTTTTATTGAAAATCCTAATATTGTCATCTAACACCAAAAAGGGGGAGATTGAAAGAACATTTTATAATCCCTAGTGTTTTGTGTGTTAGATAACAATATCAAGGATTATTTAATGTGTGTTGAAGTGTTGCAGCTACCTATGAGAAAAAGGGAAAGGATTCTGTTTTTGGGGGGCGGATAATCCGCCCCTCCCTCTTCCCAAGTAGGCGCAAGCCCTAGAAGGGGGGCGGAATTTTGGCTGAATTTTCCGGCCTCGCCGGATAATCCGCCCCTCAGGGGGGCCGGATAGTCCGCCCCCCTGCTCATCGCCAAGGCGCAAGCCCCAGAGAGGGGGTGGAGTATTGGCCGGACTTTCTGGCCTGGCCGGATAATCCGCCCCTCAGGGGGGCCGGATTATCCGCCCCCCCCCCCCAAGATCTTCACCAAGTTCTGCAGGCGCCAGCCCCAGAGAGGGGGCGGAGTTTCCCCCGGAGAATCCGCCCTTGGGGCGGAGTTTTCCCAGGGGACGGATAATCCGCCCCAAGTGGGGGGGGCGGATAATCCGCCCCCAAAGTTGTGCAACGGCCAGATCTGGGGAGGGGGTATTTAAGCCAGCCTTCCCCTCCTGCCAGAACTCTTGATTCATCTCGAAAAAGACCAGATCAGATCTGAAAGCTTCATCCAAGAGAGATCCACCTAGATCCACCAAAGGCCCCATCCCTTGGGGAATCGAAGGAGGAGAACTCGATCTTCATCATCAGCAATCAAGCGCTTCATCTCCTCTCCATTCATTTGGAGAACCCTCGATCTAGTATTTCTTGCAAATACCTAGATCCTTGTTTTTGTTTATATTGATAAACCTTGTTCTTGTGGCAGCTTGTTGTCATCTCGGGAGCCCCCAATTCGGTTGTGGGTGTGTGCCTCGATAGTGTTGTAAAAGGCACCGGTTCCTGCCTCAAAGGGATCCAATAGTGGAGAAGGTGGATCAGGCCTCTTGTGGCGAGATCCATCGGAGAATAGGGTGAGGCCTATTGTGGCGTGGTGGTCTTAGAACCATCCACCACTCCAACGCAGATGTACTTCCCTTAACAAGGAAGGAACTGCGGTAAAACAAATCCCTGTGTCTCCGCGTGCTCCACTACGGTTTCCTCGCTCCTCTTTTATGTGCTTAGTAGTTAGGGTTACATATAGGGAAATTCTCGTAGTTGCATATCTAGAAAATTTACTTTGTGTCAAGCCTAAAATTGAAAAAGTATTAAAAATTGGTTAGCACCTATTCACCCCCCCTCTAGGTGCCCATACGATCCATTTCACTTTCGCCGGCGAGAAGATGGAGGCAGAGAAGGTGAAGTCGGAGGCGGCGCGCATCCGCGGTAGCTACCGCTACCACAAGTACGGCGTTGCCGCGCCGCCTGCCTTCGCCAAGCACGAGTCAGAGCGGTACCGCCGCGCCGCCTCCCCTTCCGTGGCCTCGTCGTCCTTGGCGCCACCTCCTCTTCCAACGGCGTTGGTGGTGAAGACGGAGGACGCCGAGCCGAAGCCGCCGCGCCTCCCTCACTTTGTCCCGGGCGACTACCTCGACGACGAGTAGTTCAAGCTCCTCCTCCCGCACCTCGGCGTCAACATGGGCCTCGCACCCGGCGACTTCATCGTGGAGCGCGAGCTCGACACCGTCCTCGGCCTCGTCGCGTGCTCCAGCCAGCAGGACGCGGACAAGCCCGCCGAATGGAGGCACATCTTCGTCGACCTTGTCAACGACGAGGAGTGAGGAGCCGACACGCCGCCGCCACGGCATAGGGCTCCGGTGAGTATCCCGGAGCCGATTTTGCTGCAAGGTAGTGCCGTGGCGGCGGATATTGTAGTTGCTTTTGATGTATAGTCGAATTTAGGACCAATGCAAGCATGAACTCTCTGATCGAACTGTTCTTCCGTCGTGCGCATGTTTTTTTTAAAATTTGCAGTTTCATATAGCGTATCTGAACTGTGTGCGTGATGTTTGAACCCCAAATCCGCGTTGGGGTGCCCTGGATACGCGGATTTGGGGTTTGGGGTTTGCCGTATCTGCTAGAGATGCTCTTAGGAATTTGCACAAACAGCTAGTGTATACGCATGCAACCTCGCAGTAGGAAGATCCAGCAGCCACAAATCAAAACGCATGAGGAACACTACTCACACCCTCGAGACAGGGGCTGACCTTGAGACCTAGGAGGCTTCATACTTAGGTAAAGTTCTCGCCGCCGATGGTCCACATGCCCCCTCGCCCTCCTTGTAGCACATCCTCGTGGGAGGGGCAGCAACAAGCCGTGGCCTAGCGGCTTAGGGAAGAGGATGGTGCATAGAGAGAGCCCACGGGCGCTGCCCCATGCTCACCCTTCGCCGTCATCGCGCACTGCCCCTGGTTGCCCGCCGCCACCTGCTCACTGCCGTCGCTGTATGCCCTGCCCCTGCTCGCCCATGGCCGCGTGCTGGCTGCCGTCGCTGCTCGCCCTTCACTGCGCCCTGACCCTGCTCACCTATCGCCGCGCCCTGCTTGCCGCCGTCGCCGCTCGGCCCTTGCCCTGCTCTCTGCGCCCGCTCGTTGCCGTCGCCATACGCCCTGCTCGAGGACGGTGTGGAGGCAGGACCAGCCCCTGCGGGATGCGGCCATGACGGAGGTCCTGCCATGTCCACGAGCAGCGGCGGCTCATAGCAGGAGTGGAGGAGGATGGATGTGGCACGACGGCGGCCCGTGCTGATGGGGAGTGGCGGCATGGGGGATTGCAGGAGAATATAAGTAAACGCTACTATAGAGTACTCTTATAATTCTGCGTGCCTTCATGGATCTATTCGGAGTGTCTAGTTTTGAAAGGCTCTGCCGGCGAACTCCCATGGACGCATCATATCTGGAGTTTGTTGGATCAGAAGGAATTCGTCGTATGCACCTATGTTTTTTGATGGTTGTTTGGTTTCAAATGGAGCGGGGCAAAGCTCTGCTACCTGTTACTATCATGTGTCATGTCTTTGACGATCCATGCAGACGTGGAGAATTTCATAAAGACGAAAACATAAGGGCTAGCTATGGTGGATCGAGTCTTTGGGGGTGTTGAGGATCTGGCTTGGTGCATTTGTTAGAGGAGCGATAACGCATGAGATGTTCATAGTCTTACCTTGCAGGATGAAAACACAAGGTCTGGTCTTTATTGGTTGCCTGACAATGGCCTTGCAGAAGACATTGTTTTGCGAGCCAAGACTTCCTCCAGGGTGAAAACTTAGGATCTTTGATTAGGCGACGACAACGCTTGAGCATTGTTTCTTTTTTGGACGCGTCATTTTTAGAGGGGTTGAACTCTGGTGTTGTTTTGATAGTGTTAGTGTCGCTGCTGCTAAGGATTCGATCGATTTAGTGGGATTTTTCTTTTTTGTAATTTTTTTAACTGTGTGCATCTGTAATGACAATAGGATAATATATGGAAAATGATTCCCGTCCTCCGGGGGATGCGATCCCCCGGTTACCACGTACGCGCTTCCTTCCCCCGTGACGGACGTCTGGATGGTCCCCACATAGTCATCTTCCTAACTGTATCTGCTCTTCTTCCCGACCGAACAAGAGCTTCTGTAAAAAACAGCATGAGACCCTCAGATCCCTGCCCGCCGGAGTAGCACTCGTCGCTGCCACCACTGGAACAGGCCCGCCGGAGCAGGGATCCGCCGCCGCCACCTGACTGGAACCTCGGTCGCGCTCTTGCCCCCGTCCGTCGCCGATATAGTTCCCGGCGTCCTCTCCTGCAGGCGCCCCGT
Source organism: Avena sativa (assembly GCA_916181665.1). Lineage (NCBI taxonomy): Eukaryota > Viridiplantae > Streptophyta > Magnoliopsida > Poales > Poaceae > Avena > Avena sativa. Next base: position 61,258,539 of record OV702283.1, on the reverse strand, counting down.
CGTCGTGTCCTGCGTGCTCCGACTGGAGCTTGAGCGCAGCCATGGCTACATATTATTCCCTTCTCCATCTCCGATGTGGACCGTGACGACTGTTGTCGGCTGAGCGCTCTCCATCCCCTTGTTGGTACATCGGCCTTGCTACACACCCCTGGATGCTTGGAGCCGCCCGTGTGCATACGTACTGCTACCAACGGCAGCGAGGTTTGCTACATGGGGTTAGCGGCGTTGCTACCTACTACCATCGCCGCCGCTACCTATGGCGTCGAGGTTTGCTACGTGCAGTCTGCGACGGTGCTACAAGTGTGTCTTGGATTTTGCTACAATGGCTCCGGCGAGGTGTCGGACAAGGTCGCATTTGGTACGATATGATATTTTTTTGCTACATACATTTTGTGTTTTTGCTACAATAGGATAAAGTTTTTGCTACACGGTCTCCGATGAGGTCTACCGGCGAAAGTTTTCTACGAGTCTCCGGCGAGGTCGAATCTGCTACATTAGCATTTTTTTTGCTACACAGTCGTCGGCGAGGTCTCCGGCGATATCTAGTCTGTCTATTCTATTTTCTAGACCGAACCGTTTTTTGCTACTTTTAGCAAAAGCGGAACATTTTGTAGTAAATCGGGGTAATTTATAGCAAAAGCGGGAATCTGGATAAAAAAAGAGGACACGTGTCAAACAGGGGACCCGGGGATCGGAGGGTGTTATCCCCGAAGGACGCGTAGCGCTGGCATTGTTGCAAAGACCGGATATAACTCTATCTTGCGAAATTAATATCTATACCTATATATATAATAATAAAGGATGAAGTGTTTCTTCCGGTCCAACTCTTTTTTGGACCAGTTTGCCCTCACACCAAATCACATATTACAACTGATGACACCGGTAAATAAACAAACCTCGATCGCCTGCCCATGTCTCCCACCACTAGTGTAGACGGGGGCCTTTAACACCGGTTCCTAAGGCCCTCTAACAGCGGTTGTAGAACCGCTGTTGAGGGTTCGGTGTTAGAGCCCCCCTTTAACACCGGTTCTTATACGAACCGGTGTTAAAGGGTGGCGCACGTGGGGCTGCCGCAGCGCTCAGCCCCCCCTTTAACACCGGTTTGTAACACGAACCGGTGTTAAAGGTTCTGTGCCGCGGCAGGAAAAAGAGATAAATCTCTGCCGCGGCAGGAAAACGGCCTAAATCTCTGCCACGGCAGAGTTCTGCCGCCGCCCCGTTCTGGGCGTATTTCTGCGGCGCGGCGGGGACGGGGAGGAGGGGGAGGGGGGAATCGATCGGGAGCGGTATATACACATACATCGTCGTCGGTACATACGAGTACATGAATAATTAAGCAACTATTATTATACACAAACATTGTCATTGTGTGGTATTCTCCGTAAACGTTGAAGCATCAAGTACAAGACAAACACGTTCAAGCATCTAAAGAGTTCTCCGCCAGGCATGACGACCTCATCAAGTATGAACCCCGCCAATTCCTCTTGAATGGCTCGTATGCGGTCAAATGGTAGGAGTTGGTCCTGCATCCGTTCAATCTAAATATATATGAAGAATGGGGTCAATATATATATATATAAGAATAAAACTCAACACAATTGATGGTAATAAAATAATGTTGTGTACTTTGTTTACTTACTCTAAGTTGTTCTAGTGCGGCTTGGCCCGTCGCACATATCGTGTTGCGAATGAACTCGCGAACATAATATCCACATAAGTTATTGTCGGGTCCCTGATACGCGCACTTTACGAGAATAGAGAGTTCAATCAAAATAATAATCAATAAAGCATGATATAATGGGATTGGAAGCAGAATCAAAGAGATACGCAAACCTAGCTAGTATTACTTACATTTTGGTCTACAAATTTTAGTTCTTCTGACCATTCACCCACGGCCCTGCCCGTGAACCTTTTCCAAACCCTGTCCGACAAATAAAATGGATAAAGGAGTAATTAATTACTTGTTGTCACGAAAGTTGCCGATCTAGTGAGATAATATGATTGAAATTACCTGGAGCATCTCTCTAAAGTCTGCCCATAGCTCTTTTTCTTTTCGTAGCGAGTCCATGACAAGGAATTTTCCTGAGTCAGGTTGAATGACTAGCAGAATAAAGTGGAACCTACGCACGCATAACTCATCATCAGTTACACTTAACATCGAGTAAGACGAAACAGAATGTGTACAAGAGAGGGTAACAATACTCACGAGAAGTTGTAAGGCAATAGTATTTCCCTTTTGGTTTGTTGTCTCAGTAAAGACCTTAGCAAGTAATCTTATGTTTGCCCGGGTTTGGTTCTTACCACTTCTTCATGAACTCTATTTGGGTCAACGAACCCAATGTCAAAAGGGCCTCCTTTCATGCATTCCATAACCTTTTTCCTGCATAATAGTATATACATATATCGTGAGCATATATATATATACATGCAATTAATGAAGTGAATGAGATGAGATAGAAATTACAGAAATAGTACTTACACACAATAAAGGCTGATGGCAGCTTTGTCTAGTTCCTTCTGATTGAATAGAAAATGCAAGTCTTGAATGTTGAAGTCGATCTCGTCGTCTCCGCACAAGAAAATCTGATCTCTTATATGCGCCGTGATCCATTCTTCCTTTCTCGTCTTGCAGAAATCAAGGTACCACTTGTGCAATCTTCGCATCTTTGTTGGTAGATTCTTGAGCTCCTCTTTCTTGACGAGATTCTTCCCATACTTCCATGGCTGTATGGGGTTGACATCGCCTGTGGGAATGTTGTCTCCCATGAGGTTCAAGTATGCAATGTAAGTCATCCCCATCTCATTTGTCTTTCTTTGTAGCTCTGCCTCGTAATCATTTACATGAGGAGCATTCCGTGTGTCGAACACTTGGAGCGGGGCGCATGATTGCTTTTCCTGCTCTCCGAGCATGGGAACTGTTTTTTGGGGTGCCGCACGACTGCTACTTTCAGTCTCCCTCCGCTTTGCATCCCCCTTCAAAATCTGGCGCTCATATTCCGGCACAAGTGGGGTTTCAGGTTTCAAAAGATTATTGTAAAACTTCTCCACCACCGCTGGATCTATTTTCTCCTTTGGCTCGGCCCGTCTAGGTGCAAAGAATTTCTTGACCTCTTCTTCCGAGATCCTATTGGTCTCCTCGTCGCTGCAATTCCACGGTAAAACCGGCAATGGCTTGGCGGAAGGCTGCAGGACGTAGTTTCTTGAACTCTTTGGCGTACGGTTTCCTGTGGATTTCTTCGTGGCAGTGCTAGTGATGCTCTTCGTGGCAGTGCTCTTCCGCTGCCGCTAAGGAGATGGCTGGCGCGCCGGAGATGGCTGCCGCGCAGGAGATGGCTGAAGCGCCGGAGATGGGTGCCGCGCAGGAGATGGATGAAGCGCTGGAGACGACAGGGGAGTATTCTGATGACTTGGAGACGGCTGAGGCGGCTAAGACTGCTGACGCTGCGGAGACGGCGGGGGTGCCAGTGGCCTCCAATTTGGAAGCACGATGTGTTCCTTCTTCCAAAGAATGGTTGTTTTCACTGCAAATTTGAGTTAAGTTTCCCCTTCACCTATAGCATGGTCAAGATGTGCTTCCTCATATTCCTTCATAACCTCATCCGCCTCGACAATAGCATAGCCATCTGGAATCGGTCGGTAGTGGTAAGTTCCACCAGCTACAGGAGGTAAGGCATAGCCGACAGCCACCTTAATGGATAAGCCCATTAATCTCACATGTAGCTCAGCGTGTTCACTCTCCGTGATCTCATCCACGGGGTATCGAGGACCCGCCATTTCAAGCGTGGGCTGCATGTTCTCCGTGGAAGCCACGCTGCTTTTCCGCGCAGAGTCTGGGCCGCCGGCAGCTTCCAATGCAGGCTCTTCATGCCGCTGAGATGGGCCGGTAGCTTGCTGGCTCTATTGTGCATTCACTTGCGCCTACAACGCCACAAGTGCATGTTCTATCTGTGTCATCCGCTCTGTACGCTCTTTTTCTTTTCTGCCGCGCCATCTGTAAGAGTCGCCCCACTCGGCAAACCCATCCTTTCACGTCATACCCCCTCTGGCGGAAGGGTGAAATTTACCAACAGCGAATTCCAAAGCGTTTCTTTGGATCTTTCATCGACAAAGGTACCGTCGCCCTTCTTTGGCTTATTCCAATTTTCAATTATGATTGGGATCTAGTCCCTAACAAGAACTCCAGCCTGACGTACAAATTTGTCTGCGGCCTTCTTGGGCTCCATCGGCCTGCCATCAACACGGACTGCTTCGATTGTAAACTTTGCACGATCTTTCAACTGATGGCTCGCGCCTCGCTTGCTCTTTTTCATAGAAGAAGATTGTTGCTGGTTGGTCGATCCAGAGGGCTAAAGGAAGAAAGAAGTGTTAATTAATACATGTACATATATACAAATCAATCGGTGGAAGTCAATAGAGGATTAATCCATGCATATACCTCGACAGACTTTGTAATCACTAAAGTTTGTTCATCGGAGTCGTCATCTTCTCCATGACTACTTGAGCTGTCATCATGTCCCTCCAAGTTCAGATATTGTGAGGTGTCCTCGTGGATGATGTTCTCTATTATTTCTTCATCTTTAAGGTTTCTACTGAGTGGATCCATAGTTTCTAAAACAATAATATTATCTAGAGTAAGAGAGTAAACATTCAAGTGGACTTGGATTCATACACAAATATACATATTATTCATAAAAAAATACACAAATGAAATTAAAACCCTAAGGATGCTTGATCATTTTAAACGAGTTCTGAGGGGTCCAAACCCTAATTCGGAGAAATCCCGGATGCATATGAGAGGGGCTAGCCACAGTGGCTGACGCGTGGGACCGTGGCCATGTCATAGCCACACAGGCGCCACACGGGCTCACCGGAGGATGCTCCAGACAGCGGCGGCTGGCGGCGCTGGATAGCGACCTAGGGCGCGCGAGATAGCGGGTTCGCCTCAGTATGATGCGGCCTACCTAAAACGGGCGGCGCCACTACCTAGGGGTCACCGGAGCGACGTTAACGACAACGGCCAGCGGCGGCACTTGCAGAGCAGCGAGGCGACGACCCTAAACTAATACTAACTATAAAATACACTAAATAACCCTAAACTAAATACACTAAACTACACTAAATAAATAACCCTAAACTAAATATACCCTAAACTAATAACCCTAAACTAAATAAACCCTAAACTAATACTAACACTAAACTACTAATAATACAATAACAAGTAGAAATCTATTGCGAATCCACATATTTGTATTTTTTGTATGGCCTCGGTTAAGCACATTTTTCACAAAATTTTATACACACATGTATACTTGTGAAAATACTTTCAAAATTTGTCATACTCCAAAATTTTATACACAATAATCTCAATTTAAGTTGTACAAAATTCTAATAATAACTACACACTTATAACTAATTAATAACTACACACTTATACACTACCGGCGGGGTCGGCCGACGGGGTCGGCGGGGAGGGGCGGCACCGGGCGAGGACGACGGGGTCGGCGACGAGTGGTGGCACGCGGCGCCGGCCGGAGGCTCCGCGGGCGGAGGCGCTGCTCCCGAGAGTTGCTGGTGGCGGAGCAGTGGTGGCTCCGCGAGTGGACGAGGGGGTGGCGGATGACATGGACGCGGTGGCGGGCGGCGGTGACGGCGGCGGACGGCGAAGGTCGGGCAGCCTGGCGGCGTCTCGATCTGTTTCTCCGCCGCGACTCTTCTCTGCTCCTCTTTGCGCTCGATCAATCTGGCCGAGGGGGAAGAGGAAGAGGAACACGTGCCTTTATACCCCCCCCTTTAACACCGATTCCAGTCAGGAACCGGTGTTAAAGGGGGGGGGGAATTTGTTTCGCGCCCGCACCCCCCCTTTAACACCGGTTCCAGCCACGAACCGGTGTTAAAGGGGGGGTGTGCGTGCGCGAAACGAAATAAATGCGCCCCCTTTAACACCGGTTCCTGGCTGGAACCGGTGTTAAAGGGGGGCATTTATTTTATGCATTAAAGGGGTGGGGGCATTTATAATTCAAAAAATAGGATATGAGTTTAGAAAATTCATATCTCTTTCATTTCAACTCAGAAAAATATGAATAATATATCATAATTTTCAGAAAAATAATATCTATCCATTCATGTAAAAACATTTTATATTTACTTTAGATGAAAATTTTCAAAATGATTAAAACACTTACATATAAATTTTGATTATTCAATTCAAACAAAAATAAAATAGTCAAACCCTTAAACATTGAACATAAGAAATATTAAGCATCTAAAAAGGAATCTAACCCTATTTTATTAGAGCAAATCATATTTTATTTTGTATTAACATTTTTGAATTGTTTGGATATTTAAATGCCCCATCTTTTGTATACTTCGGAATCTGACAAAACCTCGCTCAACTTGCATTGGATTTTTGATAAAATAGCATATTGTGAACCTAAAAATGATTTTTGTAAAAAATCGTGAGCATCGTATCATGTACCTGTAGTTCATATCTGACCCACTTCCTACCGATTCGGCAGGAATTTGTCTTTTTCACTAGAGGTGGACGGAAAGGTTTCAGATCTCCCTGTTGGTACATTGTACATATAAGGTGGTCTAATATTTTTGTAAAATGTGGTGGTGGTTTTTTGAATTAGCCATTTGGTGGTTGCTTCACAAAACCGTCCGTTTTTTTATGCTCGGAAAATGGAAAATGCCTTTTTGGTGCGACAAAAAGGAAAACTTCCTCTTGCAACATTTTTTGCCATGCCATGATGCACATGTGTGCACAATATGGCCACATTATCACAAACTATGCCTTGATTCTAGCCATAACATTGGTCATTTGACCCGAAAGCCAAGAAACCTCGAATGAGATAGGTCATTTGGTGAAGGTTTTTTGGAGACATAATCAATATAAACAGTTTGATATTTTCCTTCTAACTATGTCACATAATATAACACCACGCGAAGGTTTTGCACTGTTTCGATCTTTTTTTAATTTTTTTATCCCCGTTTTAAACTATTGTCAAACTTTGTCGAACAACATGCATGAAGATTCTTAGCTCGGGGCCAAGCCTCGCTTAACTTGCATTGGATTTTTGATAAAATAGCATATTGTAAACCTAAAAATTATTTTTGTAAAAAATCGTGAGCATCGTATCATGTACCTGTAGTTCATATCTGACCCACTTCCTACCGATTCGGCAGGAATTTGTCTTTTTCACCAGAGGTGGACGGAAAAGTTTCAGATCCCCCTGTTGGTACATTGTCCATATAAGGTGGTCTAGTAGTTTTGTAAAATGTGGTGGTGGTTTTTTGAATTAGCCATTTGGTGGTTGCTTCACAAAACCGTCCGTTTTTTATGCTCGGAAAATGGAAAATGACTTTTTGGTGCGACAAAAAGGAAAACTTCCTCTTGCAACATTGTTTGCCATGCCATGATGCACATGTATGCACAATATGGCCACATTACCACAAACTATGCCTTGATTCTAGCCATAACATTGGTCATTTGACCCGAAAGCCAAGAAACCTCGAATGAGATAGGTCATTTTGTGAAGGTTTTTTTGAGACATAATCAATATACCCAGTTTGATATTTTTCCTTCTAACTATGTCACATAATATAACACCACGCGAAGGTTTCGCACTGTTTCGATCTTTTTTTAATTTTTTATCCCCGTTTTAAACTATCGTCAAACTTTGTCGAACAACGGGCATGAATATTCTTAGCTCGGAGCCAAGCCTCGCTCAACTTGAATTGAATTTTTGATAAAATATCATATTGTGAACCTAAAAATTATTTTTGTAAAAAATCATGAGCATCGTATCATGTACCTGTAGTTCATATCTGACCCACTTCCTACCGATTCGGCAGAAGTTTGTCTTTTTCACCAGAGGTGGACGGAAAGGTTTCAGATCCCCCTGTTGGTACATTGTCCACATAAGGTGGTCTAGTATTTTTGTAAAATGTGGTGGTGGTTTTTTGAATTAGCCATTTGGTGGTTGCTTCACAAAACCGTCCGTTTTTTATGCTCGGAAAATGGAAAATGTCTTTTTGGTGCGACAAAAAGGAAAACTTCCTCTTGCAACATTGTTTGCCATGCCATGATGCACATGTATGCACAATATGGCCACATTATCACAAATTATGCCTTGATTCTAGCCATAACATTGGTCATTTGACTCGAAAGCCAAGAAACCTCGAATGAGATAGGTCATTTTGTGAATGAGATAGAACTGGAATTAAAATACAGAATGCAACTAACAGTAAGTTACATAAAGCATGACTTAAAATTAAGATACATAAAAGAACTAAAAATTAAAATATATGGCCAGATTAAGTCACAATCGGCCGAACTTGTTTCGGAATGTTGGAGTGATTCAGTCATGCTCTTGCCTACACCTGTAATACTCGCCACTGTAGTCATCGTACTCGTCGCCGCCGTTGTCGCTGTCGTCGTCGGGGTCGCCGTAATTGAACCTTGAAGGCTGAGTACGCGTGTGCTGGACTTGAGGGTAGCGCAAATGGGGGTTAGAGTCGGCGGCAGTGTCGTAGGCCATGACGCTCTGGAGAGTCCGACCGCGCCACCATAGCCGACGGCCAGCCTCGTTGAAGTTCGGAGGAGGTGGGCCATCCTCCTCGTGCCTGGCGAGCGCCCTCTCATGCCGATCCCCGAAGAAGGCTTCCCAAGTAGGGAAATAGTCGGGATGCCATCTGGGATTCCTCCGCTGCTCCGGCGTGAGCTCGAAGTAGTAGTGGTTCGTGATGGCCATCCGGCGCGCCACACCTAGAGGGACAGGAGGAACCGGCATGCCTCCGGTGCTCATCATCCAGCCGACGGGGACACGGTACCCCGGCGGGCAGGGGTAGTTCGAGGCGCAAAGCGCCTCCGCCTCCCTGGGGGTTAGTGCTACGGTGGAAGCCATGGGAAAGAGTGATGAGGTTGCAGATATGAGTCTAGAGATGTGCAATGACAATGGAGGCCAACCCTACATATATATATATAGTGAGAAATGGCTGGAGGGAAGAACTGGCGGGAAGAAAAATTGCGAGAAAAAATGGCAGGAAGAAAAATGGCTCATTTAATACATATATTGTTAACAGAAGAAATATGACATTGATTTCCATGTTGAGATACATATGTGTGCCAAAAAATGGCTCAATTAATACATATAGTCAATCTTATGATCGCGTCGGCCATAACCATGGAGTATCAGCACCATTTAACAGGATGATTGGGTCAGTCTTCACTCTGAAGGGCGGAATTTTATCAAACTTATTATAATCTTCTGACATGTCTGTCTTGTCCTCCACTCCCACGATGTTTCTTTTCCCTGAAAGAACTATGTGACGCTTTGGCTCATCGTGTGATGTATCTGTTTGCTTATTTTTTCTTTTTTTCGGTTTGGTAGACATGTCCTTCACATAGAAAACCTGAGCCACATCATTGGCTAAGACGAATGGTTCGTCTAAGTTCTTGTCTACCTTCATAAGATTATTGAGATCCATTGTTGTCATTCCATACTTCTTGTCTACCTCAACCCCTCCTCCTGTTAGCTTGACCCATTTGCATCGAAACAAGGGGACCTTAAAATTAGGTCCATAGTCAAGTTCCCATATCTCCTCTATGAACCCATAATACGTGGTATTTTGCCCATTGTCTTCTACTGCATCGAAGCGGACACCACTATTTTGGTTGGGGCTCTTTTTATCTTGGCCTATCGTGTAAAATGTATTCCCATTTATCTCGTACCCTTGGAAAGTACATACAGTCGAAGATGGTGTCCTGGCCAACAAGTACAGCTAATCCCCAATAGTGGTGTTATTTGTGAGAAGTCTTTGCAGCCAGCCGCCAAAACTCGCCATGTGTTCACTTATAATCCATTCATCAGACTGCCCCGGGTGTTTGAGGCGTATTAAATTCTTGTGTTCATTGATATACGGGGCAACCAAGATAGATCTTTGTAAAACCTTGTAGTATGCTTGATTGAGAGAATGCCCGTCCCTACATATCATTGCTTTACATCCTAGGGTGCCTTTTCCACACAGTCTCCCCTCATGTCGTGATTCAGGAACACCAATCGCCTTAAGGTCAGGAATAAAATCAACACAGAACTCAATGACCTCCTCTGTTACATAGCCCTTGGAGATGCTTCCTTCTGGCCTAGCACGATTATGAACATATTTATTTAAGACTCCCATGTACCTCTCAAAGGGGAACATATTGTGTAGAAATACAGGACCAAGAATGGCAATCTCTTCTACTAGGTGAACCAGGAGATGCGTCATAATATTGAAGAAGGATGGTGGGAACACCAACTCAAAGCTGACAAGACATTGGCCACATCTGTCTGTAACCCTGGTAGGCTTTTTGGATCGATTAACTTCTGAGATATTGCATTGAGGAATGCACATAGCTTCACAATGGGTACTCGAACATTTTCAGGTAGAAGCCCCCTCAATGCAATCGGAAGCAATTGTGTCATAATCACGTGGCAGTCGTTTTGGAATTTTTTTCTCTGCCATATTTATTATTCCCTTTATATTCGACGAGAAGCCAGACGGGACCTTGATACTGCTCAGGCATTCAAAAAAGATTTCCTTCTCTGCTTTGGTAAGAGCGTAGCTGGCAGGAGTTAAGTGGCATCGTTTACCCTTCTCGTTCTCAGGATGCATAGGCTCTTCAGGGTCTTTCAGATGTTGTTGGTCCTGCCGTGCTTCCGGTGTATCTTTTGTCTTCCCATACACTCCTAGGAAGCCTAGCAGGTTCACGCAAACATTCTTCGTCACATGCATCACGTCGATTGAAGAGCGGACCTCTAAGACTTTCCAATAGGGTAGGTCCCAAAATATAGATTGCTTCTTCCACATGGGCGCGTGTCCGGCATCGTCATTCGGAACAAATAGACTGCCAGGACCTTTTCCAAAGATTACTTCTAGGTCCTTGACCATACCAAATACCTCCTCACCGGTACGGAGGACAGGCTTCCTCCGGGGTTCTGCCAGACGTTTGGAATGCTTGCCTTTCTTTCTTACTGGATGCAGGTTTGGAAGAAATCGACGATACCCTAGGTACACAACCTTCTTACATTTATCCAAATATACACTTTCAGTCTCATCTAAACAGTGTGTGCATGCATTGTATCCCTTGTTTGTCTTCCCTGAAATGTTACTAAGAGCAGGCCAATCATTGATGCTTACGAAAAACAATGCTCGTAGGTCAAATGGCTCCCCTTTGTGCTCATCCCACATACGTACACCTGGTTTGGCCCACAGCTGTAAAATTTCTTCAACTAATGGCCTTAGGTACACATCAATATCATTGCCGGGTTGCCTCGGGCCTTGGATGAGCACTGGCATCATAATGAACTTCCTCTTCATGCACAACCAAGGAGGAAGGTTATAGATACATAGAGTCACAGGCCAGGTGCTGTGACTGCAGCTCTGCTCACCAAAAGGATTCATGCCATCTGTACTTAGACCAAACCTTAAGTTCCTTGCGTCACGTGCGAAGTCCGGGTACTCTCGCTCGACTTTTCTCCACTGTGACCCATTAGCGGGGTGTCTCAACATCGCGTCTTTCTTACGGTCTTCCATGTGCCATCGCAACAACTTGGCATGCTCTTTATTTCTGAAGAGACGTTTTAACCGTGGTATTATAGGAGCATACCACATAACCTTGGCAGGAACCTTCTTCCTAGGGGCCTCGCCCTCAACATCGCCAGGATCGTCTCGTCTGATCTTATACCGCGGTGCAGTGCATATCGGGCATGCATCCAAATTCTCGTACTTCTCACTGCGGTAGAGGATGCAGTCATTAATGCAGACATGTATCTTCTGCACGTCTAATCCTAGCTGGCAGACAACCTTCTTTGCTTGGTATGTACTGCCGGGCAACTCATTATTTCTTGGAAGAAGATTCTTCATTTTTACCAACAACTTTGAAAATGCGCTGTCAGTCACACCGTTCTCTGCCTTCCATTGCAACAAATCCAGTGTGGTACCTAGCTTTTTATGGCCATCTTCGCAAGTTGGGTACAACAATGTTTTGTGATCCTTTAACATCTGCTCCAGCTTCTCCTTCTCCTTTTTAGTTTCACATTCTTCCTTTGCATCAGTAATGGCCTGACCAAGATCGTCATCAGTGGGCCCATCTGCTGCCTCTTGATCTTCATTATCTACCTCTGTTGCAGTATCATCATATTCAGGATACATATTATGATAGTTGTCATCATCCTCTTCTTCTTCGTTGTCTTCCATCACAACCCCTTTTTCTCCGTGCTTGGTCCAATAATTATAGCTGAGCATGAAACCGGATCGAAGCAGGTGGGCGTGAATGGTTCTGGTATTTGAGTAGGCTTTCTTGTTCTGATAGTAAACACACGGACAACACATAAAACCATTGTGACCTCGGTTTGCATTAGCCACAACGATGAAATTTTGGAAGCTCGTAATGTACTCGGAAGTGCGTCGGTCACCGTACATCCATTGCCGGTTCATCTGCATTAATATATAGTATATATCAAAAATTAATAGGGATATGACCATTTATATATAGTATATCAATGACACATTAAAGGATAGTTGCCGACCTCGACCGAGAAGGAAAGAGCAACGAGAAAACTTATTTTGAGCTCTCGGGCATTTCACCGAACACCTCTTGTGCATAGGAAAAAAACACAAACTAGCACACCTCACACCCTCTTGCTAGGCTCCAAAACGAGAGAGTGAAAAAATGGAAGAGAGGGGTGTGGGCTGCGGTGTGTTATATAGCCCCCTTTAACACCGGTTCAAGCTACGAACCGGTGTTAAAGGGGAGGCTGCGCGGGCCACTAGTGCAGGGGCCTTTAACACCGGTTCGTACCACGAACCGGTGTTAAAGGGGGCTCCTTTTTGCTGCACGTGAACCGGTGTTAAAGCCTATTTTCAGGCTCAACAAAAGGCCTCGTTTCCACTAGTGCACGCATACCGGTTTTAGCGAAGAACATAAACCGTTTCGTATGATTTTATTTGGCCTTTGTCTGTTGGCCTGCCCACGTCCGTTCCCACGCGTACACGTACGGCTACTAGCGTTGAGGCTTTCTTTTTGTTTTCGTGTCGCCTAGCAAAGGAACATAACCTTGAGCCTGCATGATTAGTAACTATTGCATGATCATTGTTTGAGACGTGTTTGTTCTGGCCTCTGGTCGAATGTGTACATACACATATGTCAGGGCTACAATATTGTATCGCGAGAATTTAAGATTTGAGGGCGTACAAAAGCTTCAGCAGCTTGTAGTCTAAATGGCAGGTAATCTACTACTGCCGGTGTGCATGCATATGATGTTGGCCAGCGAGAATCAGGGTTGATCTTGCTACAGTAGACGTCCTTCAAATAGGTCCTCCATCGTCGCCGATGTTGTCAAGAGGATAGGCAGTAGTGTGACGTGAGACGTGAGGATGCACAGCAGCGTGGCTGGGCAGCGGCGAAAGTTTGAAAAGATTGCGTTGCTCGACCTTAACCAAACTATCTTAAGCGAAATTATTTCTTCTCTAGATTAACTCAACCTTAACCAAACTATCTTCAAATCCAAGGTCAAATATTTTAAGAAGTACACAAGTACAAGTTTATTTTGGACAAATTGATGGATTTAACTAACCTAGAGACATGATACACATGGACCCTTATTTCTTAAAAATATGAATTTTTTTTCATCCGATGCAACGCACGGATTTTATGCTAGTCTCCTTAAAAAGACAAAGTTGATGCATTAATATAGACGACCTGGACCGAACACAACCCCCGTTCGATTCTACCCGTCTCGACCGCACCAAGCCTATATAATCCTCACTCTCTTGTCCCGCCCGCGAAACCCTATAAGGGCACGGCCAACGCTACAGCGTGGACGCCTGCCCCAGCACTCCACGTCGGCTCGGATGGTCCAGCTTAGCAAAAGGTGCCACTTGTAGAGGCGAACGGGATCCTGCAGAGAAGACCGCTTCCTCGCTGCCAAAAGTAATAGCGCACTCAGGGCACGGCCAACACTGCAGCGTGGACGCCTGCCCCAGCACTCCACGTCGGCTCGGATGGTCCAACTTAGCAAAAGGTGCCACTTGCTGAGGCGAACGGGATCCCGCAGAGAAGACCGCTTCCTCGCTGCCAAAAGTAATAGCGCACTCAGATTGGGGGGACGAACTAGGAGAGGAAAAGGCTGAATGGAGGGGTCAGGATGACGCAGAGAGATCCCGCCCGGTGATTGCTCCGTTGGATGGGTGCAGTACTGAACTATTGCTTCATACGTTTTTACCTACGTGGATTCATAGGGAAGCTGTATACCACTGCTACCATAAATCGTGCCCTCAGATTGGGGGGACGAACTAGGAGAGGAAAAGGCTGAATGGAGGGGTCAGGATGACGCAGAGAGATCCCGTCCGGTGATTGCTCCGTTGGATGGGTGCAGTACTGAACTACTGCTTCATATGTTTTTACCTACGTGGATTCATAGGGAAGCTGAATACCACTGCTACCATAAATCGTGCCCTAATCCCCAATGCCACCGCCGCCGCTCCAGCTGCATCACCATCGCGCGCCGCCATGGTAAACATAGTTTGGCCCTGTTGGCCCAGCCCCAAATGCCGAGTGCAGTCCGGCGTGACGACAACGAAGTATTCCGGCGAGTTGCGCGCACGTATAAGAACCAGCTAACAACGATCAGCAAGCTAGCTATCTAGCCTGATCAAAAGAACTAGCTCTCTCAACTCACACGAGTACGTACGGGAAAAACAATGTTGATGGCTACAGGGCCCTCTCGGTCCTGTTGTTTGTATTAAATCTCACGGTTGTCTTACAAGGCTACTATATGGGTGTATATATACCCGGCAAGACGCAGCGTCAATACGAATAGGTGTTGGACTACTAGTCCTACTCGGAACACACACACGCACATGACACCGTTCCGTGTCCTATCGGGATTATTATTCCTAACAATCACCCCCCTAAGCACGATGTGCCTAACTTCACAGCTTGGACGCCGATCCTTCCTTGCATCTCCGCAAACTTCACTCGTCCCAAAGATTTAGTTAGGATATCCGCAAGCTGATCATCGGTGCAAACATAGTTGACTTCAATCTTGCTCTCCTCTACACACTGCCGTATGTAGTGATACTTCGTATCAATGTGCTTACTCCTGTCATGATGCACCGGATTCTTGCATAATGAAATTGCAGACTTGTTGTCAATATTGAGCACCACTTGTTCCGCCTCCCGATTGGTGAGATCACCAAGTAGACTCCTTAGCCACACACCTTGACACGCCGCAGTTGCAGCCGCAATATACTCAGCTTCACAGGATGACTGTGCCACCACTTTTTGCTTTTGTGATAGCCAACTTACTATGCTTCTTCCCAAGAAATATGCCACGCCCGAGGTACTCTTACGGTCGTCTATATCTCCTGCCATGTCGCTATCATTGTAGCCAAGTAGCTTCACCTCCTCCTTCTCTTTCGAGTAGACAATACCAAAGTTTGTAGTACCTTTGATATACCTGAGTATATGTTTCACGGCTGTCCAATGCTCCATTGTGGGTGCTTCCATGAAGCGACTCACATAGCCAATGGAATAGGCCAAGTCGGGTCTTGTGTTAATGAGATACCTCAAACTTCCGGCAACGCTCCTATACTTCGTTGCATCAACCGCATGTGCTTCACTCCTTTTGCTCAGTTTAAGACGAGGTTCCATCGGAACATGAGTTGGATTGCATTCTTCCATGCCACACTTCTCGAGTATCTTCTTTGCATATGCCTCTTGGCATAGCGTGATATCACCCAGCTTTTGATGTACCTCGATCCCAAGGTAGTAGCTCAACAAGCCTAGATCACTCATCTTGAATAACTCCTTCATCTGTAGCTTGAACTTTGCAATCTCCTTCTCATCTGCTCCAGTTATCAATAGATCATCAACATAGATGCCAACTAGTAGATGATCCCTTCCTTTACCTCGCTTATACATCGCATGCTCCAGTGGGCTCTTCTCGAATCCGAGAGAGATCAATGTATGATCAAGCTTGATGTTCCACGCCCGAGGGGCTTGCCGTAGCCCGTACAACGCCTTGTGTAGCTTCAAAACCTTGTGTTCTTCTCCCTCTTTGATGTATCCCGGTGGTTGCTTCACATAAACTTCTTCTTCTAACTCCCCATTCAAAAACGCGGATTTCACATCCATGTGATGCAATTTCCAAGATTCTTGAGCTGCGAGAGCGATAAGTTATCTCACCGATTCCATCCTTGCAACGGAAGCGAACACTTCTTCGAAATCCACACCTTTCTCTTGCACATACCCCTTGGCAACTAGCCGAGCTTTGTGTTTTACCAACTTCCCTTCGGCATCCTTCTTGATCTTGTACACCCACTTGAGCCCTATGGCCTTGTGATTGTTGGGTAGATCGACAAGCTCCCATGTATCGTTGTCGCGGATCGACCCCAACTCCTCATCCATAGCCCGACGCCAACACTCCTCCGTATTAGCATCCTCGAAATTCGTCGGCTCCTCGGTGAGTAAACACCGACCTTGTCCTCTCCCTCGCGCACGCGTTGTACGAAGGGTCTCTGGCGGATACAACTCCAATACACTTCGGAATTTTTCTGGAGTAGGTGGCCATCTCCTTTCTTCCCGTGCACTTGGAGGAGACGTGGAAGCTGACGTAGTACTTGCTTCAGCGTCTACTGAATTTCCTGCAGTTTCTGTCGGTGTACTGCATGTTGGTGACGTGACATCGTCGCCCGCGTCCACTTCTGGACTGCCGCTAGTCCCTCCTGGATGGGAGTGTGCAGTTGATGGGCCACTTGCGCCAGGGCTCTCGTCCGCGCGTGGACTGGATGGCGACGCCGAGACTCCAGGTGCAGCGCGTGAGCTGCTGCTCGTGCCGGGACTCCCACGCTGAGATACCTCTCCAGGCGTAGCGCTGCTGCTGCTCACTTCCGTACTTCCATCTTCTGAACCAGCGCCTAAATCCGTAATGCCACGGGACGCCGTTTCTTGATCATCTGCATGTGAATCACTGTAGACTACAGTAAATATTTCATCAGAAATTTATTGTACCGGTTCCGCAGAGCCCCAATTCCATGATTTTTCCTCCTCGAAGACGACGTCACGTGTCACCACCACCTGTTTTTTCACTGGATTGTACGCGCGATACGCCTTCGAACCGTATTCATAGCCGATCATCACCATTGGAGTACTTCGATCCGCCAACTTGCTAGTATGCCCGGTCACCGTCTTCACATGCGCCACGCACCCAAAAATGCGAAGATGATCAACCGAGGGCTTGCGCCCGTACCATGCTTCGTACGACGTCATACCAACTACACTCTTAGTTGGAGCCCTGTTCAGCAAATAGACAGCTGTACTAACTGCCTCACCCCAAAACCTGCCTGGCATGCCTTTTCTCTTCATCATGTTGCGTGCCATGGCCACCACGGTTTGGTTCCTTCTTTCCACAACACTGTTTTGCTGCGGTGAATATGGTGCGGTGAGATACCGCCGGATCCCATGAGCTTCGCAAAACTCCTTGAATTCATTGGATTTGAACTCCCCACCCCGATCGGTACGGAGGGCCTTCAACTTTGCCTCGGACTCCACCTCGGCTGCCATCTTCACAATCCTGAACGCTTGCAAAGCTTGATCCTTACTCTTCAGCAGCACAACCCACATGTATCTACTGAAGTCGTCGACGATGAGCAAAAAGTACTTGTTCCCAGTGGGGGTCGCCGGCGTGATTGGTCCGCATAAGTCTCCATGCACCAACTCAAGAACCTTACTTGCTCGATATTGTCCCTCCCTTGGAAATGGGGCTCGCCTTTGCTTCCCAATGAGACAACCGTCGCACACCTACTCAACATGATCAACACACGGTAAGCCACGTACCATCTCCTTCTGTCCAAGTTGTCGTAGAGCTTGGAAATTTAGATGTCCGTAGCGAGCATGCCACTTCCACGCCGAGTCTTCCATGCTTGTCATCAAACATACTGGATCCACCCGATTGAGATTGAGGATGTAGAGTCTATTCTTCGACCTCTCCACCTTCATGATGAGCTGCCTTTGGCGGTCATATCCCCATAGGAACTCGTCATCCAACACGATCTTGCATCCACGCTTAGCGAGCTGACCAAGACTGATAATGTTGGTCTTAAGCTTGGGAATATAGTACACGTCAGTGAGTACCTTGTGACCTCCATCCTTCAACTCAAACAGGACAGTGCCTCGTCCTGCAATCTCCACCTTCGACCCATCGCCGAATCGAACGGAGCCTCCAACCGTGAGGTTCAACTCAAAAAACTGAGCCTTGTCGCCGGTCATGTGGTTGCTAGCGCCTGTGTCGAGGTACCAAACGTCGTGAGCCGTCTGCATCCTCCGCGGAAAGACCTTCTCTTCCACGAGCGTGACGATCTCCGTAGCGGACTCCTGAGGAGTTGATTCCTTGGTGGTCATTAACTCGCAAGCTTCGAGCATGAGCATCATCTCCTTCCTTCGCCATGAGAGCCTTCTCCTTTGAACGGTTGGGACACTCCGATTTGAAGTGCCCGAGCTGATTGCACTTATGGCAGCGAAGATTCTTCTTGTCGAATTTCTTCTTTGGCTTCTTCGGCTTGCTGTCCGACTTCTTCGCCGGGATCGAACCATCGCCACTGCCAGATGCTTTATCGTTCCTCTCCTTGGCGACCATTGCCTGCCACTGGGCACGTGTAAGCATGAGGTGCTCATCTTGATTCGCGTCGCCGTAGGTGATCTTCATCCGCTCGTCATGCGCCTTGAACCGTCCAACCAGGTCATCCATCGTGAGGGTGGTGAGATCAACGCATTGCTCGATTGCCAACACCACAGATATGTACCGCGGCGGCGCCGCGCGAAGGAAACGCATTACGACTGAGATATCTTCCAGCTTCTCACCTTGCGCGCGAATCCCGTTGACAATTGTGGCTACCCTCGAGGCAAAAGCGTCCAGCGTCTCATCTCCTTCCATCTCCAGGTTCTCGTACTTCTTCTACAAGGTTTGTAGAGTCGCCCTGCGGACGCGCTCGTGCCCAAGATTCAACGTCTTGAGTGTCTCCCACGCCGCCTTTGCAGAATCCTTCGAGATCAGGTGATGCATCACGTCCGCCGGCACCACGGAGCCGATGGCCGTGAGTGCCTGTCGGTCCTTGCGGTACTTCGACGCGTCCTTCTTAAACTCGTCGCCACCGGGATCGACAGCCTCCCAGATGTCGTTGCCCTCCATGGCCCACTCCATCCGTTTCGCCCACGTCGTGTAGTTGCCGCGATCATACCGCGGGTACTGCGACGACACCGATGCACCCGCAGCCGCACCGGAGTACTCGCCTTGCTCCTTGCCCGTCATGACCTCCCGTTACTAGGAGATCCTCCGCGAGGCTCTGATACCAATTATTGGCCCAGCCCCAAATGCCGAGTGCAGTCCGGCGTGACGACAACAAAGTATTCCGGCGAGTTGCGCGCACGTATAAGAACCAACTAACAACGATCAGCAAGCTAGCTATCTAGCCTGATCAAAAGAACTAGCTCTCTCAACTCACACGAGTACGTACGGGAAAAACAATGTTGATGGCTAAAGGGCCCTCTCGGTCCTGTTGTTTGTATTGAATCTCACGATTGTCTTACAAGGCTACTATATGGGTGTATATATACCCGGCAAGACGCAGCGTCAATACGAATAGGTGTTGGACTACTAGTCCTACTCGGAACACACACGCACACCTATCGGGATTATTATTCCTAACAGGCCCTTAGGACGCTAAATATCTGTAAACCGTGGGCCTGAGTCTGAGCCATCTCCTGTACTCTCCTGGCAGGGTATCGACCTCGTCGCCAGCGGCCGGAACAAGAAGACCAACCGCACCGCGCCAACGTCGGACGATGTCTACCTCAAGCTCCTGCTGAAGGTAAGTCCTTCGTCCATCTCGATTCCCTTACCATTTCCTTGCCGAATTTCAGGATTTCTGAGTTCCTTATCTGTGCGCGCAGCTCTACCGCTTCCTGGTGCGGAGGACCAAGAGCCAGTTCAATGCCGTGATCCTGAAGCGGCTCTTCATGAGCAATACCAACCTCCCGCCGCTCTCGATGCGCCGCCTCGTCAAGTTCATGGAGGGCAAGGTCTCTGTTTCCTCCCTGTTCGTTTTGTTTGGTGTCGATTGGTGCATGCTTTGGGTAGTTTTATTACATCTATATGAACTTGTTCGGTTTTGCAATTGTTGGGTTGCAGGATAACCAGATCGCCGTTGTCGTGGGCACCATAACCGACGACAAGAGAGTCTACGAGGTTCCAGCGATCAAGGTGGCAGCGCTCAGGTTCACCGAGACGTCCAGGGCCCGCATTGTGAATGCCGGTGGAGAGTGCCTCACCTTTGACCAGCTGGCGCTCCGCGCCCCTCTTGGTCAGAACACGGTAATTTCTGCAGTTCATTTTGTGTTATCATTCTCGTTAATCGTAAGCTGTTCTTTATATGAGCATTGCTATACGGGAGTCCAATGTTTCCGATAGTTAGTAGTGCCAAACTTGTGAACTATAGGAAGAAATTTACTGTATTCTTGCCCTGTCGTTGGTTCTGCATTTGCCATATTTGTTCTGTTGATCTTGCTAAGGTGGAAGTACCTGTATTTTGCTACTGTCTTCGCAAGTAGTGGATAAATAGATGCGTCAAAATAACCCCTTCTCTGTGATAGTTGTTTCCTGTTTATGTTGGTGTCTGCATGGTGCTAACCCCGGGCTTGTCGGATTACAATCCTATGAAGAAGGGAGCCCCAATGCTTATGCTAGATCCACAATCCCATTCAGTGTTGCAGGTCACGACACTTCTCGTGATTGAGTTGGTCCGTGTCAAAGTAATGGATACATGCCTACATCTCATCTCTTCTCCACCTTTTTACAAACAAAATTTCAGTTGGTTTGATGGCAGTGATTAGATCTTACCCGTGCTTCTGATAAATCCGTGAAGCACAAGGGAAAACAATGGTTGAATTTCTTAATATGAGCCATACAGCCAATACTCTTCTTTGTTTTATCCTTCTAGCTTTCTCTTCTTGATTAGCGCGTTCTCTGGTTTGGCATGGCAGTGATGATTCAAACCTTCAGCTCACATGCCAGTTCTGCTTCTGAGAATTCATGACTGAGAAAACTGAGATAGATCTGATACTTATACCTGCACATCTTTCTAGTATCATTGATGATTTTGAGCATACACTTTTTTTGAACTACTTTGAGCATACACTTGCATTAGCTGCATTCTTCTTGGGAACCTTATCCAGAACCAAGGAAGTCTAGCTGATGCATAAATTTATATGGTTGTCTTACCAGCCCATTGCGTAACTATGGTTTGCTTTGGTGCCAAATATTCAAACCAAAATTCTGCTCTTTCTTCTCATGACATACATTGTGGTAGGTTGCTTCTGCTGGTTTCATTTTGTCAAATGGTCTCAACACCTACATTTGACCTGATATGTCAGGATAGTGTTAAAGTGTTTGCTGCTCTTTTGGTCTCTTTCCCCCCTTGAGTTAATGAGTTAGTATGTTTAGTATTTATTGTGTTCTTGGAAGAATAACATATGATGCACAATTATCTTATGGTACTCACTGAATGCCATGTGGACTGGTGTTCCGCTCATTGTTTGATGCCACTAGTGCACTGTGATTTTTTTGTGCTAATGTTTTTGCTTCCTTGAGTGATGTATATGGTCTTATGGGACGCATAATATTATGCTACACCGTAAGCATTGTGTGGGCAAATCCTCTGCTTATTTTCTGATGCCACTACTGTGATTTTATTATACAGTTTTTTTTTTATTTTCCGTGCGACTTTACTAGTTTTATTGGACTAAATATTATTCGAATGATGTCATATGGTGCATAATTTTATGCTATACTGAGCGCAATGTGAAAAAATAACGCAACTAGCTGAACATCATTATTATACAATATACAAAGGTTTGTCTTGCATTGCATTTTGCACTCACAGCTATCGATGCATTCAGAATCTACTACATGTTATGTCAGTTTTAGGTTAGTGTTTCACAGTTGCAGTTTTCTAAACAGGTTCTTCTGAGGGGCCCTAAGAACGCCCGTGAGGCAGTGAGGCACTTTGGTAAGGCTCCTGGTGTACCGCACAGCCACACCAAGCCTTACGTCCGCTCCAAGGGAAGGAAGTTTGAGAAGGCAAGAGGAAGGAGGAACAGCAGAGGCTTCAAGGTCTAGGTTATCCATGTGCTACAGATGTTTGTCTCTGGGACATATGTTATTATTACTGAAGTGCCAGGATCCTGTAGATTTTGTTCGATGTTATTATTACCGACGTGCCAGGATCCTCTAAATTTTGTTTGAATGCCATGCAATGCGCTAAGAAAGTTTGCGTTTAACACCCCGAGTGGGTCAAAACTGTTTGGCGTACGACATGATTTTGAATCGTAACTGGTGGCTCATACTGGTTAACGATTGGGTGAACTGGTTACTTGTTCATAGAGATGACGGACACTCGGTTGACACTGATAATTTGATTACCTCTTCGTCCTCGTTTCGGCTACTGCACTGTGCGCTCTGGGTACAGCTTAGCGCGAGCTTGCAAATTTAGCGAGCAGAGGTCGCAGGATGGCAATGGTCTGTCACTGGCAACTGAAAACGACTCCAAGCTCTGGAAATCGCTATGGTCGGTGAAGGCTCCTGGGAAAATGATCATCACTCTGGCGCTTTGCTCAAGACTGCCTTCCGTCTGGCCACCATCTTCTCTGTATCCCGACGGATGGGTCTGGGCGTCGTGATTTGGGACCACAACGGCACAACGGTGAGTGCTTGACTGCCTGCAGCGAGTACTATGAGGAAGTCACGTCGCCGGCCCGCTAAGGATGAAGGCTTCACCAACATCATCATTAATTCGGATTGCTTATCGGTGGTGAATCGTGTCAATGCGGTGAAAGATGATCGATCTCTTTGTGGCCCTATTATTCATGACATCAGGAAGATGGTGGCCTCTTTCCTTTCTTGTTCCATCAAGCATGTTCTTGGTGGCTTGAATGTTGCGGCCCGTACCGTAGCTAAGTTGAGCGAGTCTTTAGGCTGTGTTGTGTAGAGGGGTGTCTTTCCAGATTGCATCCGCAAGATTCTTTGTAATAACATTTTAATTATGTAATTAATAAAGCTGAACGGTTCTCTTCAAAAAAAAAAATCCTTAGCTTATCCATTGAGCAAACTGGTGTCATCAAGTACATAAGCACTCGAGCATTTTTCTTTTGCACACTCTCAGCTCAGGCAGAGCTCCGGTTGCTCCTTGAGCGTTTGGACGGTGACCACCAATCCTCTTGGTAGCCTGCCCATCCTTGCGATCAACTGGAGAGCTATGTCATCAGCAGTGGCGGATCCGGGGGGACCAGGGGACAGGCCCCCCTATCGATCGGCCCCCTATGGATTTACAGCGGAGCCTAATAAGAAATATCACGTATTTTACTAGTGCTAATTCGAGTTAGTTCTAAACCATTAGCACAAAATAGTAGCCTGCCGAACTACAGATGGCCTAAGTCCAAAATGAAAGCCCATCGGCCAGGATGCATATACACCTCATAGGAAGATCAACTCAGCTATTACACATACATCAGCTTTGCCTAGCGTTCGGCTTGATAGATCACAACCCGCCGCTAGGGCTCCACCGGCCAGGAGCCGCCGCTTGTGCATGGAGTATCTCGCCCACTTCGTCGAGCATCGGCCGCCGCGCCGGCACGGTAGCCACACTCCACCGCTACAGCTCATCCCTCAAATGTATGAAACCCCATGGCACAGCTTACAGTGGTTACGCCTAATCTAAGGTATACTATATATCATTTTAGAAATAGATTTAACACAAAATATTTGTGAATAGTACTCTTGCTAGATTAACCATGACTTTCATACTAAGTTAGTAATACTATTTTGATACATAGGGTCAAGAACTTCTAGTTTGTTCAATGCAAAACAGCACATGTCAACCGCCTGACTATTGGAATTCTAATCTTATTTATACTGTGGTACGTGGTACGAGTAGATAACCTAATTAATATTCTCTCTGATCTATATTACTTGTCGCAAAAATAAATATATCTAGACATGTTTTAGTGCTGAATACATCTAATCTAGTGACAATTAATATGGCTTGGAGGGAGTATCTTCAATCTCAATTCAATTGATATGCAATTTCGCAATCAAAGAATTGTTGTGCTGGCTGAAATTATACTCCGCAAAGATATAATATATGATAGGGATGCAACTGGTTTTGTCTCATTTAGTTCAGTTTTTTATCAAAATTTTCAAATAAACGAGAAGTGAGATCAAGACGGATCCTTCTTGCGTTATCCTAATGATTTTGGTGCATTTTATTTTTTTCCTTGGCCCCCTATGGTTAAATCCTGGATCCGCCCCTGGTCAAACACATGAGAGCATCTCTCGCGCTAAGGGCATCTCCATCGAGTCGATCCAAACGGCCGACCGAAAATGGTCTGTTTCTGTCCGGTTGGGTCGGTCCGTGATCGCTTTTGGTTCGTGGTCCGGCCTGTCCGGCCAACCGCGTCCAGTGGCCCGACCCATCTGTCTGTTTCCCCTCGCTGTCACCGCTTGACACTCTCGGCGATGGGATGTTAATGGCGATGCGACGTCGACTATCAGCGCCGGCGGCTTCCCGCACGGCCGGCGTTTCCCGCCATCGAAGCTTTCGGTTTCCTGCACACGTCTCGCCTCCCGCGACCAGAAAACTTCCCGCGCCTCCTCTGTTGTTTCCTACCTTTGATGTGGTCTATAAAAGACGGCCGTCGGTGCGGCAGAGACAACAAGCCCAAGCAAGAGCAAACCAGCAGCTGAAAAACACCAGCCACCAGCATCCATGCCTTGCCGCAAGATCGCTAGCTGGACCAAGATTCGGGAGATGTGCCGCACCCGCTACCCGGAGGTGGAGATCGACGTCGTCCACCTCGAGGACACGTTGCTGGCCAAGCGCATGACCGAGGCGCAGGTGTTGGCCTTCGAGGAGGAAGGCTGTGTGACCGAGGCGATGCTGGAACAGGTGGTAGAGGCGGCCTCAAGGGTGGCCACCCAATGGGCGGTGCGCGAGATACACCACATCGCTGCCAAGGAGGTGGTGGCCATGGAGGCCGCATCAGCGGCCCTCCACGAGATCCGCTATGACACGACCATGACCACACTGGAGGAGGTGGCCAAGGAGGCCGCCAAGGTCGCCGTCCGTGAGATTCTCCATGCCGCCTCCATGCGCAGTGTGGTGGAAGCAGCGCAGCGCGAGCACGCTGCTGACATGGCAGCGGAGGAGGAGCGCGTGGCTACGGTCGCCGAGGTGGCGGCCGCGTGGGCTCTCGTCGACGGCGATGAGACGAAGGTAGAGGAGGACCATGAGGAGGCGAAGGAGGAGGAGGAGTGGGAGAAGGTGATCGTCGTCCCCCTACAGATCGCGCAGGCCCTGGGCTTTGGCCCCAACGGGGCTCCGGCGGGGGTGACCCCGGCTGAGGCAGAAGCCGTGTGCCTGGCAGAGGCCTTGGTAGCGATGGCGGCGAAGGAGCTCGCCGATCAGGAGGCAAGGGACCACTGGGCTGCCGAGATGGAGAAGGCCCTGGCGAACCGGGAGGCGGAGGACCGCAGGAAGGTGGCGGGAAAGGCGGTGGTTCGCGGTCGGGCGTGCGATCGTCACCGTGAAAGCCTTCAGCAGCTGGCCATCTGGTCCGCTAGGGTGGCGATCGGCGGGGCCAATGGCAGCGACAACGATGCCGAGTAGCCGTAGCGACGGCCTCCTCCAGCAGCAGTAGTCCCCTTTTATTTTGTTTAAATGTGACTTTTTGTAGTTGGCAGGCCTAATCAAATGAAAAGCTATCATTTAAGTACTAATGTTTCACTTACATATGGATCCGAGTGGCGGCCGACTGACGGACACCCGCACGGTCCGAGCTGCGTCTGGGCCAACGCAACCGTTGCCCAGATTTGATCCACAGATGGGTCAAGTCAGACGCGTCCGTATGGATGGGTCGTGCCGCTGGGTGTCGCGCATGTCCCGCATGTCCGCACAGACGCTTTCAGTCGCGCTCGGACGGGTTGGGTCGCCTGGTGGAGATGCCCTAAGGCTGGTAATAGTGATAGTAACATAAATAGTATCATGCATGCCAAGTTGGCAAAAGCTGATGTGGCATTGGAGTTAATATAGAGAGAAGTGACTCTAGTATCATAGCACATAAAACTAGATTATTTAATTATAAGTAGATCTTGTATATTAATTTGCATTGAGATTCTAAAATTAATTAAATAGAAGACAACTATGATACTACTATATGATACAATGCATTAATATAGGTGATTGTCGTAAGCGTATCTATAATTTTTGATGTTCCATGCTTGTTTAGTATCTACTTTGCTTTGATTTGTCCACACTTTGAGGTGTCTTTCATATGTTTTCTGGTACTAGCCTATTAACAAGTTGCCACAGTGCCATTTGCCTGTTTTCGTCTGTTTTTGGTTCCAGAAAGGCAAAAAATCAATATTCTCGGAATTGGACGGGACAAAAGCCAAAGTCAATATTTTGTCGTGGGGAACACGAAGCCGGAATACGAGATGGAGGAGACTCACCAGGAGGCCACACCCCTGGCCGCACGAGTGGGCCCACCCCGCGCCAGGGGGTGCAGCCGCCCTAGTGGCCTCCCAGCCTCGCCTCTTCGCCTATAAGAAGCCCCCGATGCCTAAACCCTAAGCACCCGATCAATATTCCACGAAACCATCTATAGCCGCCGCCACCATCGTCCCTAGATCGGGGGGTTCTGAAGCTCTTCCCGGCACCCTGACGGAGGGGAGATCATCCCAGAGGCCTTCTTCTTCATCATGCCAGCCTCCGGTATGAAGCGTGAGTAGTTCCACCTTGAACTACGGGTCCATGTAGTAGCTAGATGGTTGTATCTCCTCCTTGTGCTTTCATGTCTAGATCTTGTGAGCTCCGTTCATGATCAAGATCTCATCTATTTGTAATCATGCATGTTGTGTTTGCGGGGATCTGATGGATATTGAGATTACTATGTCAGATCGATTAATGGTTTTGTCTTATTAATTCTATCATGTCTGTGTTGTTTTTGATATTGCATGCTCTCCGTTGTTAGTAGCTATCTTGGCCAAGTAGTTGCTAGTGACTCCAAGAGGGGGTATTTATGCTCGATAGTGGGTTCATGCCTCTATTTAATCAAGGGAAGTGACAGAAATCTCTAAGGTTGTAGATGTGCTGTTGCCACTAGGGAAAACAACAGTCTCTTATTCATGAAACAAGTGGATTGTTTACCTTACACACTTTGCTTAAAGCAGTTGTCTGTTGCTTGCAACTTAATACTGGAGGGGGTGCGGATGATAATCCAAAGGTGGACTTCTAGTCATAGATGCAGTTGGATGGCGGTCTATGTGTAACATTCCAATTTCAGCAACCCTGATTAAATGTCCAAAAGGAAAAAATCAGGGGGGACAAAAAAAATTTCTTGCAATGTGTGCTTACTTGTTTGCTTGTGCTCAAGCAACTGTTTATGTATTAGTTGTGTACCCCTCATCTCAACACTAGTTTACAAAAACTATTTTACAAAAGAGATGTCTTGGGTCATCTTTCATATTCTCAAATGTTCTAGCATTTCAAAAACACTGAGCCAAGATGACTTTGACCCAACAAAATACTTTACTAGTTTCTTTTGACAAACTATGGAGACCTATATATTATCTCCTTATGTTTTCAAGACAGAACCTTCAACTACTCTTATCCCTAGGTTTTCCAAAACCTTTATTAAAATCTTTTTCATCTCAATCTTGGTAGGGATACCAAGATGGTACTTATCTTACTTCAAAGCAAAACCCCTTTCAAAATACCCATCCTTACCTCAAGCTAGGCTTGATGGTAACCCTAGTAGTAGATAGATAAGTAATAAGATGAATTGGCTTGATCAGCTGTCTGATGATTTGCCTTAATCTGCTGATTGCATTGTTTGCTTAGGAAATAGAGTGAGCTAATCTAGTAGATCATCCCTTAGGACCCAATCCATTATTGTGATCATCAATCTAAAAGCAAGCATCCAAGTCTAGATATAACCTAAGCCACTAAGGTAACCACCTCCCCTCATGCTCAGATCAATCCAAGGATAATCCCCCCTGGATGGTTTCCAACTCAGTGGAGACCCAATCTAAGAATGAATCCTATCTACTTAGTTAGTACCTCAACCTCATACCCTTGATCATTAGTTTGGAACCTAGCATTCTCTCAAAAGCTTCTACACTTGCACTCTAGTCAAAATCTCCAAATCTGCCAAAATGGCTAAGTCTGGATTCCTTATCTAGATACAATCTTTGGAGCTCTACCTCTTCCAACCCATGTGAATTCTTGAGAATGTATTTGAACCATCTTGTAGTACATCTTTAGTACTACCAAGGCCCACTCTTTCCCTTGGCTAAGCCTTCCTAATTACCACTTGTCCCTGATGGTTTTGTAGACAAGATACTAATCTTTTCCGCAAACCTTATCATCTTGCCTACTTTGGCAGAAGCTCCAATCTATATTCCATCTCCTCTTGACCAACTCCTTGCTTGGTTATGATCTACTAGTCATGGGATATCAACTCCCACTTCGCTTGTTTCCATTGGAGCCTTGTGCTTCTTAAACCCACATGGTTTAGAAGGCTACCTGATGTATCTGTTATGGCAGCCTTATTTTCAACAAAGTTTGCCTTCTCTTCTAGATCACCTCAACTACAACCAAGCTCAACTCTTGCATCCATTACCATATATATAAATTTGTCTATCCATCCATATACCCCTTGTACCAAAGTGAGCTCTGAGCTCCCTAATCCAACCCTATTTAGGTGGCATCAGAATAACCAAACCCTAGATCCTCCAAGAATCTAGTTTCCACCCTTTTCATCACTTTTCTTCAAAACCAAGGTTGAACTTGATGCACACATCAAGCTTACATCATCTACCTTGGATATAAGAATCCCCAAATAATTCCCACAATTATTTGGATTATTAAACTATTTAATTTCCTTTACTTACCAATTTCCCAACAACCTTGTCCTCAAAGGCAAGATTGTTTTTCTCCAAATCACCTTGCCAACTCAAGGAACATTTGATGCCTATACATCATATCCCATATTTCCAACTCAAAATAAAATATTCTTGAGATTCTTTATTATTTCTTTTTCCCTTTTTTCTTAAATGGCAGAAATAAGAAATAATTCCCTAAGAATACTTTTACACCCCAATAAATCCCAATAAAATTCCCCAATATGCGTTATAGTATTTAGGACCATATCACATTAAAAACCAAGCTTTTCCAATGTAATAATATCATCTTATCTTCCATAATCCATTTCTGCACTTTTTGAAGAAGTGCATTTAAATGGGATTATAATCATCAGAAAAATCCCATTTAAATCATGGAGAGATTATTTGACCTACTCCACCTACCAGTACCATTTCCACACCTTGTCCAATACAAATTTATCAAACCCCTTCACAAGCCTCCACCTGATCAATTCTGCCAAACCAAGGTAACCTTGATTCAAACCAAAGCCAATCCATCTCAAATATTCCCCAGCACTTCTCCACAACATCATCACCCCCTCCTGGTCGTGTACACTGTAGCTGACCACTGTAGCACCCTTGTCCTTTAGCCCTTGAAACTTGAGAGAGAGAGAGGAAATCTTGCAATATCTTTGTAATAAAAGGGACAACAACTACCCCACTCCCCTCTCCCTCTCTGGTCGAGATGCAGGCCCCACACCACCCCCATCACCGCCTCTCTTGCCCAATGGACAGCCCCCACCTTGCCCATGTCCAAATGGACCTTTCCCACTCCCCCTCTCCTGTTTATAAGGCCACAGGCCACCCCCAGCTCGCCCCTCTACCCTCATTTTCCCCCTCTCCCTTCCACTTACCTCCCTAGAGCCCCTCTCCCTCTACCTTGCTCTTCCTTGCTCGAGAGAAGGAGGGAAGGACGCTCTCGGCCTCCGGCACAAAGTCGAGCAAAGAACCTCCCCCTCTCAGTCCCTCTCACTGCATGTCACCCTATCGAGCTCCCCTCCTTTCACTGATGCTCTGGGTGCTCCTTTTGTTGACATATAGGCACCACCAAAGCCGCCCTAATGAACTCCGATAAGCTCGTTTCGGCCACCGTCGCGAGAACTCCCTCCCGACGTAGAACCACCTCGCGTCGCCCATCCCCGGACTCGCCGTCGTCAACCGCGTCGACCAGTCGCCTCCACGACCTTCCCCGATCCCTCGGTGAGGTCCCCTGCATCTCCCTGACCCGGCCCTAGGGTTTCCTCCCTCCCTCGTCGTCGCTGGGAAGGATATGACGCCTGGCCATCGGATCTCTTGTAATCCAATGGCCCGGGGTTGCCCTTACCCCTTCGTCCCGCGGGCCAGCAGCTGGTCCGCTACCGGTTGCACGTCGCCCGCGTGTGTCTGTCGCTGCTAGGCCATCCTGCCCCTGCATGGCCCGTCTGCCTCCCAGATCTGGCCGAAATTCCCTTCCCTTTTTTTTTTCTTTTAGTGGTTTCCCAGATCTGAAAACTACTAGCTCAGTTTAAATCCAAACAAAAATGATAAAGGCTTCAAAACCGTCAGATCTAAATTTTCTCAAGTGCCAGGATGTTTTCCCCAACATACAGACCAAGATTTACACTAAATAGATAAATAAAATAAATATGATAAATCACACCCTCGGATCTATCCAGTACACTAATTAAATTCTCCTGAAAGTTTGGTCTCTCCAAATGGAGTAATTACAATTGGTGAAGAAAGGTATTGAACATACCTTTCATATCCCACTGGACCCATCCTAGTTTGCTTCCTAGATTTCAGTTAGCAAAAATAACAAAAACAGAGACTTTCTGCCTTGAGGAAATTTTCTAGATCAAACCAACTGGATTTCTGACCTAATTCCAACTCCTCTTGATTTAGTCCATCAAATACTACTTAATCACCCAAGGAAATAAATTTTGGAAATCCAGAGAAGTTCTGGTGAATTATTTCCTAAAACTAGAATTTTATCCACTATAAAATCCATTATAAATCAAGGGAGATTGATAAAATAGTGAAACCACTTCTGTTGGATTCATTTTATCAATACCTATCCGATGGTACCATTTGTATACAATAGTATCATAGAAATCAAGTCCTTGGTCAAAAACCCCTCTCTTAGGTAATTTCTATACTCTAAATCCAAAGGGGGTCCTTTTTCCCTAATTGTTGGGGATATACTATATGGGTATCCTTATAGCATGTCTCTTATCCGACTAACCCGGGTGGCCCATAGTCGGTAGCATGTCCTATGGCCTGCTGGGCGGCCCAGTTAGGTGGATCCAGAAGGGAGGCCCATGTCGGATAAAGGAAGGCTACGATGGAGTCACCAGCGTACCCGGAGCCTTGGAGTGCAAGATACACAAGACTAGTAATAGACGGTGTAGGACTCTGTGACCTGTCCGGCTAGGAATTTTCCCTATAACCCTAGGACCTGGTGACTATATTAGTCGGGCCTATGGGAGCCTTTAGGGCACGTTCATAGACAATCTCAGACAACCTCGCACAGCGAACCTATCTCTGTAACTCGGCGTATTGCCATTATAGTGATTTATAGCAGGAGTAGGATTCCGCCACCGTCGTGGGATCTGAACCTGGGTAAGCTGTGTTACCTCGTACCCGTCAACCGTCCGCCTTACCCCACGTCTCTAAACACGCACTATGAGGACCCCTCCATGGCGTACTCATCGGCAATACCACGACAGTTGGCGCCCACCGTGAGGCAAGGGGCGCTTCAGGCTCTTTAGCGGGCGAGGACCAAAATCTTCGCGGGGAATTGGCGAAACCGTAGCCATCGGTCGCGTCCTCTTCTCCGGCAATGTTCCGATCGTCCCTCGATCTCGGCGAAGACGAACCCTACGCGGTGTTCAATCGTTCCTATCGGAGACATCCACCTCTTCATCGGCGAAACCGACTCGGGCACTAGTTCCCTAGGAGTCGGAGGAGCATCAAGACCCGCACGGACCGCCTACGGGCAGGATACGTTCGCGGAAGGATCGATGTCGGATCTCTCTTCGGAGTTTGCCGGCAAAGATCGGAAAGCATCAAGACCCGCACGGACCGCCTACGATCAGGATACGTTCGCAGAAGGATCAATGCTGGATCTCTCTTCGGAGTTTGCCGACAAAGATCGGAAAAATTCAAGGCCCACCCAAACCGCCCCTGTGCAGGATATAAAGGTGGAAGATCACTGCAAATCCGCCGGCTTAGTCCGTGCGTCTGGACAACAGAGATCCAAATTCGTCGGCGTGGTTACCATGATCGATCTGGCGTGCTGCGTTCAGAGAGAGGGCGAAAACTCCCGCGATTACCTGGCCAGGTGGCTCCGTATACGAGCCGACCTAGCCCACTACCCCGATGATAACGCTCTGTATCACTTCATGGAAGGACTGGACCGTGACACGCTTCTCCGACATTCTTTAAGATGGCAGCAGGCAACAGGACGCCTTACCCTCGAAGAGATGGTGAGCACCGTCAACAGCTACGCGGCAGCTAACGCGGTAGCCCAGATGGAGCTCGCGCTTAGAGACGGAGAACCTCCGGCTCAGCAGCCACCGCCACCGCCTCCCGCCGCCATCGTCGTAGCAGCACCACCACCTCCAGTCATCGTCGAGCCCGTTGCACCTCCACCGCCCGTCATCGAGGAAGTCCTAGCACCCTCCGACTCTGTCATTGACGCGCTTTATGCTGATTTCAGTGCAGATTCAGAGGAGATAGACTTCAGTCCAGAAGAGCTAGACTCCGCTATGCAGGAGATGGAGGAGGATTACTCGCGCGACGAGCAAGCCAACAACGTCGTCGCGTCTCGAGGGGTATTCGTCACCATTGGGACGGCAATGGATGAAGATCAACCCGGACAAGCTCCGCCTACGGCGCTGGAAAAGGGGAAGGGGCCACTTATTGCTGCTGACGATGATCGCGCAAAAATCATGCCTCCTCTGCCCAACCCAGTGCATCAGTCGTAGGAACTCGGCACCGTCCCGAGCAACAACAACAACGCAAACTTGATGCCTCCAGCATCCACGTCTGTAGCAACCCAAGTTACTCCAGCTGATAGAGTGATGTACGGCAATCTCCTCGTCGAGCCACTGACCGTTGCTCATATCCGGAACGTGACCCATCTTGATGAGAAGCGCCAGTAGCTGCTGGAGGAGGCGCAAGCCATCGCGGAGCAAGGCGCTAATCTAGATCGAGATTTGGTCAACGCGCAGAAGTCCATAGAAAAAGCTAGAGCAATGGAGGCAGAGTACAAGACTCTGCTATAGCAGCAGAAGGCTAAGAAAGCTCCGGCTCGCGTCATCAACGATCCTGGTGTACGACGCAACCTAGGATGGGCTCCCTCTAAGCCGGCACAGGCCAAGCCATACATCGACAGTGAAGGCAAGCAGGTGATGCCCACCCCACTCCTTAACCTCGCCGTCGCCAAGACCCTTCTGGATCAGGATAGATCGCCTGAAGCAGTGGAACAGGTCTACGACCTAGTGGCCAAAGCGGTGAAGCAGCAGGAAAAGGCCACCTCTCAGAGGCTTGAGTCTAACCCAGCGCTCTGCCAGTCTAGCCAGTACAAACCGCCAAGGGACAGATCTCCTCTTGATGTCGGGTCCCAGACGGGTTCATCAGAACGAAGACGGAGGGAAGCACACAACAGGAAGGATGCTATCCCAATATCCTCCGACCACGGAGAAAAGGTCCGACCTCGTCGCCCATCGCCACCACCCCGATCTCCCCGACATCGCGAAGATTACAAAGCTCACCATCGTACGGATATGCCCCCACCAAAGCAGTGTGGCATCGTCATCCGTGATAACGCGGAGCAGACCCGTCATGATGGAGAGCGCAACCAAGGACATAAGAGCAGGTCGCGCCATGACCCTCCACGTCCGACAAGCAACCGTGACAGGCGTGAGGCGTCGCAGGAGGGTAACAACAAGAAGGCTAACCCACTGCCACCTCCGCCTCCGTCACCACCAAGCAGTCACCACGACGGAGGAGGCCCGCGTCGTTCACGCAGCCCATCCCCTGTTGACAAGAAGAAGAAGAACCCGGAGCCATACGATGCGCGTTCGCGGATCGATAAGATCCACGAGGCCCGGGAAGGACCATACCTAGGACCACGTTTCTTTGGACCTGCAATACGGTCCGCAACTTGCCCCAAAGGTTTCCTGATTGACAAGACCATCAAGCCCTATGACGGCACCGCCAAGCCAGCCACATGGTTGCAGGACTACGACAACGCGGTGGAGATTGCCGGAGGCAACCCCAATGTCGCCGTCAAGTACCTCCCATTAATGTTGGCAGGTACGACCCGTCAATGGATCGACGAATTGCCAGAGAAATCTATCTACAACTGGTTGGACATGCAAGAAGCATTCACCAAGAACTTTGAGGGTACGTACAAGCGTCCCTGCACTGTGGGCGATCTACAGTGGTGCGTGCAAGAAAAAGACGAGACATCACGCGCCTACCTCTCCCGCTGGCTGGACATGAAGAATTCCTGCGCAGGAGTGCACGCTCAGACCGCCATGGCCGCCTTCATCGATGGGTTGGAAAGGGGCACGTTGCTCCGACATAAACTGAAGCGCTTGCAGGACAATCACCAACTTGACTTGAACCAGATGATTCAGTTGGCTAGTGAGTTCGCAGCTGCCGACGAAGACTCTCATGGCTCCTTGCCGGCAACGGCCGTTCCAACTCAAGCTCGGAGGAACAACAGTACAAAGCGGAAGACCGCTCCAGAAGAAAAGCAATCTACTGACATGGTCGCTATGACTTTTGCAGGACGAGGAGAGGGCGGACAACATGGCCGAGGAAGGGGAGCTGGTCGTGGACAGCAACGAGGAAGTGAGACCACCTCGGCGCCGCTCCGCGTTCCCCAAACCTACGAGGATTACCGCGATATGCCATGCCTCGTACACCTCGACGTCAACGGCAAAGCCACCCATACCAATCGACACTGCAAGTTCGTCAATGACCTCAAGGAAGACCCGGAGTCCGGCTACAAGCAAAGTCGGAAGAACAGACCGCGCGGCAAGGGCAAGGGGAAGAAGAAGGAGGAGGAGTCCAAGGATTCAAGTGACATGGACGAGGACGTTGACCCCAAGCACTCCGCCAAGAGTGACGACAAAGGCAAGAACCCCTTCGCGAAGAAGTCCCTAGTCTACCACACTTTCCTTGGCACCCCCACCGTTCGACAACAGAAGACCTCTCTGAGGATCCTGATGGCAACTCTCCCCAGTCCCCCAGTACCTACGCTGGTCGGAGGTTCCAATAACTTGGGACAGGACGGACCACCCAGACCTTATACCCACGGAGAACCAGTACGCCATGGTCATCAACCCCTTGATTGACGGCGTGGAGTTCACCAAGTGTATGGTGGATAGTGGAAGCAGCATCAACATCATGTACCTGGATACACTACAAAAAATGAAGTTGACGGAGGCAAACCTAAGGCGAACCAACACCATCTTCCACGACGTAGTTCTTTGTCGGGAGGCTCGGTCCCTTGGGTGCATTACACTTCAGGTTGCCTTTGGCAATGTTAATAATTACCGTCAAGAGCGCATGACCTTCGAGGTGGTCCCCTTTAAGAGCGTGTACCACGTCATATTCGGCCACGACATATTCCACACGTTCATGGCCAAGCCATGCTTCGTCTACAACAAGCTCAAGATACCCGGACCAAACGGCATCATCACCGTATACGGAAGCTTTACCAAGGAAAGGGACTGCAAGATCAATGAAGCAGCCGTTGCAGAAACTGTCCTCTACAGCGAAGAATTCAAAGAGATCCATAGCAAGGTCGATGACTCAGAGATGCCCGCGTCGAAGAAGCAGATCTCCGACTCTGCTCCTGCGTTCAAGGACGCCATCGAGACCAAGCCGATGGAACTTGTGGTAGGCAATGCCTCTAAGGTCACCGCCATTGGGGCGAACCTGGATCCCAAATAGGAAAGCGCGCTCTTCGAGTTCCTCCGTGAGAACAGGGACATCTTTGCCTGGCAACCTGTAGACATGAAAGGTGTACCTAGGGAACTTGCCGAGCACAGCTTAAACATTGATCCAAAATGCAAACCAGTGAAACAACCTCTACGACGCTTTGGAGATGAGAAGAGACGCGCCATTGGCAAAGAGATAGCTAGGTTACTTAAGGCTAGATTTATCCGCGAAGTCCTTCACACCCAATGGGTGGCCAATCCTGTACTTGTCCCCAAAAAGGGAACCAATGAATTAAGAATGTGCGTTGATTACACCGGCTTGAACAAAGCATTTCCCAAAGATTCGTTTGCTTTGCCTCGCATTGACCAAGTCATTGACTCGACGGCTGGCTCAGAACTTTTGTGTTTTCTCGATGCATACTCAGGATACCACCAGATCAGGATGAGGAAGTCGGACCAATTGGCCACTTCGTTCACTACCCCATACGACACGTTTTGCTATGTTACGATGCCCTTTGGGCTGAAAAACACAGGCGCTACCTACCAGCGGATAATGCAACGTTGCCTTCACGACCAAATTGGTCGGAACGTTCACGCCTACGTGGACGATATTGTGGTGATGTCTAAAAAGTCAAATGACTTAATCTCCGACTTAAAAGAAACCTTTGATAATCTTCGGAAATACGACATGATGCTTAACCCTAAGAAGTGCGTCTTCGGGGTTCCAGCCGGCAAATTGTTGGGCTTCATCGTTTCCTAGCATGGAATCAAAGTCGACCTGGAGAAAATCAAGGCCATCTTGAACATAAACCGTCCGACATGCCTAAAGGACATTCAATGACTAATAGGCTGTGTTGCAGCAGTTAGTCGGTTCGTCAGCCGACTTGGAGAGAAGGCTCTGCCGCTATACAAGTTGCTGAAGAAGGCGGACAAATTCACGTGGACAGACGAAGCAGATGCAGCATTGAAGCAGCTCCAAGGAGATTCTTTCCTCAGCGCCCATCCTTGCAGCACCCGAGCCTGGAGAGCCCCTGTTAATTTACATGGCGGCAACCAACCGGGTTATCAGCATCGTCGTCGTGGTAGAGCGGAAGGAACCAGGCTATGAGCACGGAGTTCAACGACCAGTTTACTATGTGAGCGAGGTCTTGACGGAGTCTAAGCAGCGTTACCCGCACTACCAAAAGATAGCTTATGGAGTATTCCTTGCTTCTCGGAAGCTGAGGCATTACTTTCAGGAGCACCCAATAACAGTGGTGAGCAAGACTCCACTGTCCGACATAATCAATAACAGCGACGCTACAGGAAGGGTCGCGAAGTGGGAAATTGAACTTGCCACCTTCGAGATCACCTACAAAAGACGCGACGCT
Organism: Avena sativa; assembly: GCA_916181665.1. Classification (NCBI taxonomy): domain Eukaryota; kingdom Viridiplantae; phylum Streptophyta; class Magnoliopsida; order Poales; family Poaceae; genus Avena; species Avena sativa. The sequence continues at coordinate 61,221,159 of OV702283.1, read as the reverse complement.
ATCAAGTCACAAGCTTTGGCGGATTTTGTTGCAGATTGGACGGAGATGCCAGATGCTACTCCGTTGCCAGAACCAGAGTACTGGGTGATGCACTTTGATGGATCAAAGCTGCTCAACGGCTCGGGGGCTGGTGTATTGCTACAGTCACCAACAGGAGACAAGCTACACTACGTTCTGCAGATCCACTTCGAGGCTACAAATAACATGGCGGAGTATGAAGCACTCATTCACGGACTACATGTATCCAAGGATATTGGCATCAAGCGCATAGTTTGCTGTGGAGATTCTGACTTGGTTGCCCAGCAGGTGGCCGGCACCTGGAATGCGCGGAACCCTATGATGGTGGCATATCGAGACGAAGTGGACGAGATAGCCAAGAGCTTCTTGGGCTATGAAGTCAAGTATGTGCCTAGGGAGCAAAATGAGGCGGCCGATCTTCTATCTAAGCTAGGATCAGGGTGCAAGCGAATTCCGCCGGGAGTTTTCCTAGAGCACCTGCGCACACCATCCGTGAAGGGAGCCGACATCGACAACCCGGATAGAGCTGACTCTTTCATCAACATGGTGACTAAGGTCCCTCCGGCTTGGACAAAACCGTTCATGGAATATCTCGAACACAGAATTTTGCCCGACGATGAAGTTGAAAGATGACAAATAGTACGACGAGCAAAGGGTTATACCATAATCAATGGGCCACTCTACAAAAGGAGCATTACTGGTGTATACCTAAAATGTGTTTCCCAGCTAGATGGTATGGAAATCCTACGCGAAATCCATCTCGGAGATTGCGGGCACCACGCCGCTCCTCGATCGTTGGTCGCGAAAGCCTTTCGGCAAGGATTCTACTGGCTGACCGCGAAGGCGGACGCCGACAAGCTGGTTGAGACATGCATGGGATGCCAGTATTATGCCCGACAACCACATGTTCCTGCTGAAGAACTGCGAACAATACCAATAACTTGGCCATTTGCAGTCTGGGGGCTAGACATGGTGGGACCGTTACAGACGGCACCTTGTGGGTTTACGCATCTGCTTGTAGCAGTTGATAAATTCACTAAATGGATAGAAGCTAAACCCATTAGAAAGCTTGATGGGGCAACTGCCCTCAGGTTCGTCCGAGATCTAGTGGTGAGATTTGGTCTCCCACATAGCATTATCACCGACAATGGCAGCAATTTATCACTCGGAGAAGTGGAGGCATATTGCTGGGAGAAAGGCATCCGACTTGACCTTGCATCTGTGGCACACCCACAATCCAACGGTCAGGTTGAGCGAGCCAATGGATTAATTCTGCAGGGAATCAAGCCATATCTCGAGGCACCGCTACATAGAGCAGCTGGAGCCTAGGCGGAAGAATTGCCATCTGTGCTGTGGAGTTTACGAACTACACCCAACAGATCTACCGGCTACACCCCTTACTTCATGGTATATGGAGCAGAAGCCATCCTGCCCTCCGACATCCTCCATGATGCACCACGAGTTGCCGCCTACAACGAGGATGACGCTGAAGAATCCAGACGCCTAGATGTGGACCTTCTCGAGGAGGAGCGCGTTTTGGCATGCCAAAGATCCGCCATCTACCAACAGAAGCTACGCAGCTACCATAGTCACCGCGTTCGGCATCGCTCGGTTAAAGAGGGGGATTTGGTGCTCCGACTTAAGCAGAAGAAGTCACACAAATTGTCCCCGCCATGGGAAGGACCGTTCATCATAAGCAGGGCGCTGCTCAATGGGTCTTACTACCTTGTTGACCATCGTGAACTAAAGGACAGACCCAACGAGGATCATAAGTGTAAGCGACGTGACCCGGATGATGACTACCCGGAGCTTGATCGGCCATGGAACATAGCACAGCTACGTCCTTTTTACACTTAGCATTTTTTATCTAATTGTGTATCTCTTACATGATCAATGAAATAAAGCTCTTTGGTTCACTCATATTTCTGAGTCTTTTACCTCCTTTAGTGTTCATTTTTGGATCATGTAAAACCTTTATGCACAAGTTTTGCGTTTGCACTTGTGAAAATTCCGTCTACGGGCGTCAGCTTAAGTTTTCTGGTCTACACGTTCTTTGTCGTTTTTATGTGGTTTCTGGAGTAGTGACTTTCGGCACTTATTGTTGGCGATTTTGTGCTCAGGTTATTGACGGTGCCATTGGGCATCATCACCTAGGCGCATGGTTCCGACAACGAGTCTTCCGACTCACGAAAGGTCAAGCATACGAACCAAAGTAATGGATAAGCCAGCACTTGCTTAAAAATATATACATGCTAGGAACTAAGTTCTTAAGTGGCAGGAAATAACAACCATTGTTTTCCGACTTAAGTTACATCATCAAGTTTTTTCCGCGCATACACCAAAGGCAAAACAAATATTACATAGTCTTTTCACTCTTTGGGCGCAGGAGACTTGGAAGCAGCATCGTCCCCAGCCTGAGAATCACCCTCGACGTCGGCGCTATGACGAGACTTGGAAGAATCTTGGTTGACGTTGTCGATGGTGTTCATGGGCACGAAGACATCGATGTCCACCAACTCGGCAACTCTGGTGTCATAACCCGCGAGTGATGACAATATGGCTTCGTGATCAATCTCTTTGCCGTCATCATCAACGTCGGGGATACCAGAGGTCACAGTGTCGATGTCGGCATCTTTGTAGTGTGCCTTCACCATTGAGAGCGCCATCCTTGCGCCAGCCCATGCACATGAAGTTTTCCAGCTCGTAACACGCTCGGGGGCTCGACGCAGAATCTCCGAGTACTTCGTCACGGAGTCCGAGGCCTTGATATATATCTGAAGGGGCTTGGAAATCTCCTTGGCTTGGGTGATGGCGGTGTTGATAAAGTTGCCGCCAAGAACCATGCATTCCTTGTCCGAAGGAGGCGAGCGGGTTAAACCCATAGGAGCTGAAAATTCCGACAATGAGCGCATGAGTTCAATAAACTCTAAGTATCCAGACTACAGAAATACAAGACGGAGGAAACTTACTGAAGATGCTGGCCTTGGCCTGCCAGAGGGTGTCCGCCAAGGATTCCTTCTCTTGTTGGAGGATCTTAAACGCCTCGCTATGGCGTTGGTTTTGCTCATCAGCAACTTGCTTCTGATCTTTTAAGATCACAAGCTCCTCCTTCAAGCGATTGATTTCCGTGGAGGAGGAATCCTGCAGGGCTTTCATGGAATCCTCGTGCATCTCTTCCCTCTCCTTCTTAAGGATTTTGTTCTCACTGTCCAGCTGCTGGATGTGCTTGGACTGCTCGACAATATCCTTGGCCTTGGTGACATGTTCTGCAAAGTCGGAGAAAACAAAGTACACAGTGAGTACTCGGAGAATGAAGGCAAAAAACCAAGACGGAATACGCAAAAAAGAAAACAGACTCTTGTTTTTGATGATCTGTTCCTTCAAGATGGCAGTTTTACCCTTTTCGGCCTCAAGATCTATGCGCATCTTTTGGTACTTGTCGTTGGCCATTCCCCTCCGAGCATTCTCATTCTGTGGAAAAAAGGAAAAAGTTAAACTGTTGTTTAGTCTGCTTGGAGAACCTAGTCGGAAACTTTCCATCTAAGCGCTCGGGGGCTACAGTGAGAGTTTTTCAACTTAGCAATATGCTTAGCTTTTATTTAAGCATCTAGTCGGAGCTACTTCAGTTCTCGATTAGAAGCTTGGGGGCTACAGTATAAAGTTTTAACTCGGAAAATGCTTAGCTTTTCTTTAATCATCTAGTCGAAACTGATTCAGTTACAACTAGAGGCTTGGGGGCTACAATATTGAAAATTATAAACACTGTGTATGCTACTCTTAAAGAATCTAGTCGGAATAGTTTCTTCCATCTAAATGCTTGGGGGGATACATGGAGAGTTCTTTCTAACTTAGTCACTCTTAGAGCATATAGATGCAAAACCCATGGTTTTTCGTCTACATCCTCGGGGGCTATAGTGGGATACTCATATGAAATGCAAAAGGTAAAGTAAAACTTACAAGTGCAATAATCTTGAGTTTTGTAGCGCTTTCGGCTAGCAGCTTGCCAAAGGAAATGCTATTTCCTCGCAAGATATCCGCTTGTCGGAGAAGCTCCTCAATACCGCACGTTGGAGACGACGACACTCCTCCAGGAACCAGTGTTGTGTTACTCGGCGTGAGCGCCGGGTAAACTATCTTCGGGAACTCGAAGGGCTTTTGGGGTGCAGGGGCACCGCCTTCGGCAGAGGTACCAGTTCCTACTACCGCCTTGCCGCTACCGATGGCATCCTTAGCCGGAGCTTCAGCCATTTGTAGAGCAGTGCTCTCCTGCGTCGCCTGTTCGCCGACAACAGCGAGTTCGGTAGAGGCGCCAGAATCCACTTCCATGGCGGAAGGGCCTGGTGCCTCCTGGGCTTGAGAACTTGTCGGGGCAGAGGAAGGCTTGACGGAAGGAGTCGCGATGCAGCATATCCTTGATATTTCTAGAAGCCCCCAAAGTCTTGGAGGTCTTCTTGAGGCTGGTTATGGCTTTCTTCCTGAAACGTGCAAAGTGCATAAGTACAGAAACAAAACAGACAGATAGACAATGTCGGAGAATGAGAAGCTTACACTAGGGGGGTGCGTTGGCAAAAATCCCGGTGGCTTTTCTCTTTTCCGCCTCCAGGGCGGCGGTAGTCTTCTTGGAGGCTCCACCCTCCGTCTTCTTTTTCTTGCCTCCGTCGGCAGCGTGAGAGGTGGAGCTCTTCCGCTTTCGCGCCAACGGGACATCGTCGTCGGACACGACCATGACTTCCTTCATCTTTGGATCGTAGATTTGGGCGGCAAGAAATCACCGTGTTAAATGAGATGGTGATGGCAAGACGGAGAAACTGGAGCATATGTCATACAAAGAAAATACATATCTACCTTTGGGCACTTGCCGTCTACGAACATGTCGTAGGTGATGGTGAAACCACGCTTCTTATCCTTCACCTTGACGATGTCCTTCAGGCGGAGCTTGACGGAGTCGCTCGAGAAGTTATCCACGGAGATCCAGAGGGTATCCGTTCGATCATTGGTATACTCGTGCATGAACTTCACGCGGTGCTGCAGAGGTTGGATTCGCCTGATGAACCAGCACATGGCCAGGTCCAAGCCGGTCAAACCCGTCTCTACGAACCATTCGATCCGCCTTATTGCGCGAGAAGCGTTAAGGTCGGAGTGAAGGGCGGCATGGGACCTCCATGTGGAAACTTCAGCGGCGGCTCCATCCGCGAAGTCCGGGTACATTACTTCTCGGCCCGCCAAAGGAATGTCGGGGCCGTAGAAGTACGTCCGCTGCCAGTTTTTGCAGGACTCGTGGCCGACAATGTCGGGGAACCGCCGGACAGGTCGAATCTTGAAGCTTATGGTGCCGCAGTTCCTAAGCTCCTCCCTACTATGTCCGGCTTCATGTTTGACGGTGAAGAAGTACACGAACAAGTCTAACCTAGGCCTAATCCCTAGGTAACCCTCACAAAGTACCACAAAGTTGCTAAGCACTAAGATGCTATTGGGGGAGAGGTTATGGGGTTGGACCTTGTAGTGGTTTAAGACGGAGAGGAAGAAGTGGGAGATGGGCAGGGAAACGCCGCGTACCAGTTGAGCCTTGAGGTACACCTTTTCTTCGGCTTGGGGAGAAGGTGTCACCTCACCGGCCGGCGCCGCCCGCTAGGCAAGCCCCTCCGTCGCAGGGAGGTAGCCTTCGGCGACCATCTCTTGGATGTCGCGGTCGGTGATGTCTGAGCTCTTCTTCCAGTGGCTCCAGCGCCGCCAGATTATGGTCGCCGCCAGTGGTTTCGATCACTGCCGATGTGGGGATGACCAGGCCCTCAGGGGGCACGACGACGGAGCTCGCCGGCTTCGCCGCGGCTTCGCTCGATGCCGCCATCGATGGTGAGGAGCTGCTACTGGCCATGGAGTGTTGGAAGGATGCGACTGACACAGAGGGAGGCTAGGGTTTTCGAGGTTTCTCACGGAGAGCTCGAGGAGGCATGCCGCTGGAGGAAGAAGACGACTACGCGAGAGGAATGAGGTAAAAAGTGGAAAGTGTCCCACGGTTACTATTTATCATGCTCTGCGTCAAGATTCGTGCAGCTAATCGGACGGTTGTCGCGTAGACGACGTGTTCGTGAACGTGTGCGGTAATTTCGCCATGTCTCCAACCGCCGCCGCCAACGGTTCGTATCGCTCGCGCGGGAAAATCGGATATGATTGCATTCTCTGCATGTGTGAGTTACGAGGCGTCGCTGACCTAAGCCTACATCGTCCTAGCTGACACGGGTAGATGAGCCGTCGCATCGAAGATTCTGGCATGGACGGATTTAATCCGACTATAGAAGAGTACGGTGGAAGATTCAGCATTTCTCCGGCTTACCATTCAAAGACGGAGAAAACCTTGCAGGGTTCTTTGGGAGGACTACAAGATGTTGCTTGACGATTTGCCGACATCCATCTAGACGGAGCATTATATGGAAGAGGCAAGACGGCGCAAGATCTCGGAGTTCTTCGGGGGCTACTATTGGGGATATACTATATGGGTATCCTTATAGCATGTCTCTTATCCGACTAACCCGGGTGGCCCATAGTCGGTAGCATGGCCTATGGCCTGCTGGGCGGCCCAGTTAGGTGGATATAGAAGGGAGGCCCATGACGGATAAAGGAAGGCTATGGTGGATCACCAGCGTACCCGGAGCCTTGGAGTGCAAGATACACAAGACTAGTAATAGACGGTGTAGGACTCTGTGACCTGTCCGGCTAGGACTTTTCCCTGTAACCCTAGGACCTGGTGACTATATAAGTCGGGCCTATGGGAGCCTTTAGGGCACGTTGATAGACAATCTTATACAACCTCGCACAACGAACCTATCTCTGTAACTCGGCGTATTGCCATTATAGTGATTTATAGCAGGAGTAGGATTCCGCCACCATCGTGGGATCTGGACCTGGGTAAGCTGTGTTACCTCGTACCCGTCAATCGTCCGCCTTACCCCACGTCTCTAAACACGCACTGTGAGGACCCCTCCATGGCGTACTCGTCGGCAATACCACGACACTAATGTCTCCTAATCATCTCCCAATCCAATCAAATCCAACCTCCAACATCCTACTAATGTTTATCATGTATTTCACCTTCGCTTGTTGTATGGTTTGATGATTGTATGCCTGGTATTGATTGATGTATTGTTTGCTTGCATGTATGCTCGATAACGGTGATAGTTGCGATTGTGTGACGCCGATAAGAAGGAAGGATCGGGTTATTCTTATTATTGCTATTACTGGTATTCTGGTTACCTAACACCATCAAGGGACATCCCGCTGGTCACAGGCAAGCCACCATTCCTGAACTCCTATATTACCTACTTCTGTTTATCAACTGTTTTATATCTTGTTTATAAATTGCATGATCAAAGGCATGGTTTGTTTCAAATAAAACACGTGAGTAACTTGGCTCCTCCAAGTTACGAATGGGTGTCTATTGTACACCTACCCTATTAACACCTACTTTTACCCCTTAGAACGAGGCTAAGATGATTAGCATCTTCCCTCTTGGTACCCACGGACTTTCCAACGATAAAACTATTTTGGGTTCTTACCCTACTAAAAAGGTTTTCAACATAAAACCCTTGGAAATAGGCATCATTTCTGAGTGGAAGTTTTACTAAAAGAAGATATGAGGTGGATGAAGAGAAAGTCAAGCAAGAGAAAGAGAAGGGATGTTCTAAGCCAATGTCCGGAACAATTTTATCCGTGCAACCACACTACCCCAGTCGCTGGGGCTTAGCTCGTAGTTTGTGATCCTTAGCCGGGGCTGCTCGTACTCGCTAAAGGGGAGAAATCCCCTGAAATCCGGGCTGTCTGTAGGACAAGGCACTGGTGCAACAATTGGGTCTCTCGCGGACGATATGCTTTTAGGTAGTATAGATGGAAGATTGTCACTATTGCTATCTTCCAGACTTCGGTCTGGAGATAGGGGTCAGTACGGGAGGAAGGACCAGGGTTGTCGTACCCCATACTCGTACCAGAGAGAACAACCCAAAAGGAAAAGCCACCGTTGCTAGGGATGGACAAATGTGGTCGCTCCCCTAGCCTTAGGGTTCCATAGGTAAGATATAGGCGAAGGGGCGGAGTCGGGATCCGGGCAGGTGGGCCACACCTGCCCTAGGCGCGGCCCAGGGTGGGCTCGCGCCTAGGGGGTGTGGGCCTCCTGCGGCCCTTCTTCGCTCCTCCTTCTGGCTTCCTCAATCTTCTGGAAAAATAGTACTTTCCCATATTTTTATGATATTCGTGAAATTGCATCAAAACGCCTTCTTTTCCATCAGAATCCAGACTCCGGCAGTCCATCCTGCAAGAATCATCCAACATGCATGAACAGATGAAAAGCCATAAGTAGTACCTCATAATAAGACAAATATCAACGAATAGAGGTAAATTATGATATATAATGGTGATGCAAATTGGGTGTATCAACTCCCCCAAGCTTAGACCTTCGCTTGTCCCCAAGCGAAAACTGAGCTCAGTAAACAAGTCCACAAGTTTATGGAGCGAAGTGTCGATAAAAGAATACGAACAAGAAGCATCACACTTACCATTGCACAACTCATAGAATAAAGCGACTCACCATTATATAACTTAGATTGCAACCAAGTACATCATTCACAATAGAGATGCATAAAGATAAATCATAATTGGAATTGGCAAACTTGTTCTTGGTCAGAGAACACCTAGCAAACAGTTTCATAAAAAGCTTTTTGTAGAAGTTTTCAACAGGAGCACTCTTTGTTCAAAAAGGTTTTTCAATGAAGGCTTTCAAAGTAATACTCAATGGATAAGAGTTTTGTGCAAACAAGGAAGAAAAAGAACATGATTGAATAAATCACCATATGAATGCTTGCAACACAACAACTCAAATGCTTGCTGAGGTAGAGAGGAAGTAGGTTTACTGACTCAACTTAGAAAATAGGAGAAAGGTCCCTTCATAGAGGGTAGCAGGGATTACAAGTCATAAAGAGCTTCCAAAAGATTATGGCACTTACTAGCTTTGACCCCTCATTGCCCCTATCATAGGCATCTTGAGATGATTAAGGTTAAAGTGCACAAAGATGGAGTATATGCTTGACAAAATATAAGTTGGCAATCTCATGTCCCTTGAATATGAGGGCCACTCCTCATGCTACTCAACTTTGGTCACCGGTAAGGTCTTGTCATTGTAAGTACATGCGTATCATAGAGAACTGCCAATAGGGTACCCCTTGCACATGGTACAGGAGCTATCCCATAACCAAAATGACAAGGCAAGCAGACAATGAGCATCTCAGCGATCTTTTTATTTACTATGTTCATAGCTTTTTATTGAGGATGCTTCATAGATAGCTCACTATGGTGATGCTGCAAGTTTACACCATGATTAGGCATGGATTAGGCTAGCGGCCCAGGCGTTTCTCTAACACAAAATACAGACTCCATGGACTTACAAGTTCCCTCTTTATTTCTCACCGTTGACATCCATAGACAAAAGAGCACGATATCAACTATGTACAAAGTACAAGTGCAATGTTGAAAAATTCCCCGTGACAGCACGGTTCTGCTAATTCCAACGTATAGATGCAAGCATATACAACTTTGATGGCACAATGGTTCAAGTCTATTAGGGGAAAAGAAATAAGGTGTGCCATCAAGTTCGTGAGAGCTTTACTAACTAGTTTTCACATAACAAAATACTTTTTAATTCGAAAGGTAGATGAAGCTTGAGAATTTGCTTGGAATAGAAAAAGCTACTAGGTAGATATGGTTGACACAAATGGCAAAAGTTTTGGTTCAAAGGGATTGGAAACATGAGAAGTATACCTTCTCAAAACAGGTTTTTGGCTAGCAAGTCTGGGTAGTAAGCAAGAGAGTTGAAAGAAACAAGCAAACACACAACTAAAAAAGCCAAACATGCAATCTTCCTTGAATACACAAAAAATCTTAAATAAAGAATACTAAGCTTATGAGCCAACAAGAAAGAAAACAAATGATACAAAATACCTGCAAGCTTTTTCTCTTTTTCTTTCAAACTTCAAAAAGTATTGCCACTGACCAGAACTCGGTTGGCCAAAACCATTTTAGATCCACTTCATGATCCCAAAGTGATGCCAATACTGATCAACAAGATCCATCATATAATAGATATTGCAAACTAAAATAAGAAGTGCAAAAAGTAAAAGATGAGACTTCTCATTAATAATCCAATAAAGGCACTCACACCAAGGGATACATAGATAATCAACTAAAGGAGAGATACTTCCACATGCAAACCAAACTATAAGATAATATCTCTACCAATGATATGAATCCACTAAAAAGGTAAAAGATAGAATATAATGATGGTGATGGTGATACCGCGGCACTCCCCCAAACTTGGAACAAGCCAAGGGGATGCCAAACCCGATGACGAATTACTCCTTCGGTGGTGGTGTTTTCTGGTCATCATAAAACTTCCAAGTCAATGATTCCCCATCCAAAAAAGGATGTCCTTGTCTCTGCAATCCTGAAACTAGCAGCAGAGCTTATGCGATCAAATCTAGCCTCATACTCACAGTTTTGATTTTGTATGTCATAGAGCTATGCTTGTAATTGGTTGGTTGTCTGACGGAGCGAGAAGATTTCTTCTCGGAGCTCAGCCACCTCCTCCTCGTGCTTGGCGATGAGTTCTGAACTTATCTTGTGAATAACATCCACTTCGCGTTCCGCCATCTTCTTGTACCTGAAAACCTCCTGCTCCAATGCTTCCATCCTGTCTTCCAGACTTCCTCTCCCTTGGGGCCTTGAACTTCTTTCATCTGTACCTTCCCATCTTTGAGGATTAGCTCCTTGGGATGAATCTTCAACTCATACATCTATGGGTTGAGGACATCCGCAGAGGAATCCTCCATGGGTGATCTAGAGGAATACATTGTAGCTCCAAAACTGAGAATTTGCCTGACAAAAACAGATTGAAACAAAAACATGATGAGAACTCGATGCAAGAACCTCGGGGAATCCGGGGGGTTATATATTATGAAGTTTCAAAGCATAAGGAAGGTTTTTACACGGAAACAAGGCGGAGTCGGAGCTCAGGGGAGACACACCCCCTCCAGGCGTGGGGCAAGGTGGGTTCGCGCCTGGGGTGGGTTTGGCCACCCCGGCCTCCGGTTCCTCCTCTGTTCCATCTCGTAACTTCCCTTATGTATTAAAAATGTCAAAAATATAAAAAGATTGGGGTTTCACAAACCTTCTGTTTTTCACCATTTTTACCTATTCAGGGATGAACTCTGCAGTTTCTAGTGTTTGGCTTCTGATAAATTCTTCTGGAGTCACCATTTGAATAACATCCACATCTTCATTATGAGAATCTCCAGAAATATAATGTTTTAGTATTTGACCATTCACCACCTATGTTGTGTCATCCTTTAGAGAAGAAATTTTGATGGCACCTGAATGGTATACTTCCTTGATAACAAAAGGTCCTTCCCATTTTGAGAGTAGTTTCCCTGCAAAAAATCTGAGACGAGACCTATACAAAAGGACTTTCTCACCAACATGGAACTCCCTTTTGAGAATTCTCCTATCATGCCATATTTTTACTTTTTCCTTAAAAGGCCTAGCATTTTCATAAGCTTCACCTCTCCACTCATCTAGATTACTTAAGTCAAGCAGTCTTTTCTCACCTGCAAGTCTAAAATCTCTATTCAACTCTTTCACTGCCCAATAAGCTTTGTGTTCTAATTCTAAAGGCAAGTGACAAGCTTTCCCATAGACCATTTTGTAAGGAGACATCCCCATAGGATTTTTATAAGCAGTTATATAAGCGCACAAAGCGTCATTCAACTTTTTAGCCCAATTTTTTCTAGATCTATTGATAGTCTTCTGCAAGATAGATTTAATTTACCTATTGGAAAGTTCTACTTGCCCACTAGTTTGGGGGTGATAAGATGAAGCAATTCTATGGTTTACATCATACTTAGCGAGAGTTTTTCTAAACCCCCCCCATGAATAATATGAGAGCCTCCATCAGTCATGAGATATCTAGGCACCCCGAACCTAGGAAAAATGAAATCCTTAAGCATTTTCAAAGAGGTCTTACCATCAGCACTATTTGTAGGTATGGCTTCTACCCACTTTGTGACATAGTCGACAACAACAAGAATATGAGTGTACCCTTTTGAAGGGGGAAAAGGTTCCATAAAGTCGAATCCCCAACAATCAAAAGGTTCAATAACAAGAGAATAATTCATAGGAATTTCATTGCGTCTAGAAATGTTACCTACTCGTTGACATTCATCACATGATAAGACAAACTTCCTTGCATCTTTGAAAAGGGTAGGCCAATAAAATCCAGATTGTAAAACCTTATGTGCAGTCCTTGATGACCCACAAGTATAGGGGATGTATCGTAGTACTTTTGATAAATAGGAGTGTCGATCCCAACGAGGAGCAGAAGGTGCTGAACAGTGGTATGGAGCAGGAAATCCCTGTGAATACTTAGCAAACGAATTTTTAGTGGTTTTCTGACAAGGCAACAAAACAAAGAGCAAGTAACATAAGTAACAAACAAATGGAGCAAGTGGCCCAATCCTTTCTTAGCAAAGGACAAACCGGTGGAAATACTTATAAGGACCAAACGTTCTCAATGACACATGGGAATTCTGTCAAGTGCTTTCGCTTCAAATAGCTGAGTACTCTTCTCCGGTGTTTGTAAGTGTTATTTGGGTGAACATGTGCTAACATACTGCCCTTCCTAGGATTAATACATACTTGTAATTAAACCCCCTGCAAACATCCGTAACTACAGGAAAGTAATTAAGATATACATCTAACCACAGCCTTAAACTCTGAGATCATACACTCCCTTGTGCAAAGGTGTCCTAATGGGGATTCAGGTTTCTGTCACTCCGGCAACCCCATAATTAGTAGCCAAATACACAAGGCATCCCCCTAGGCCCATAAATGGTGAAGTGTCATGTAGTCGACGTTCACATGACACCACTAGAAGAATAGTACCACAACTTAAATACTAAACCATTGAATAATAACTCATCACGGATCCACTAATAACAACATGAATCCTCCCATGTCCTCAAGAACTAAATGAACTACTCACAAGTCATCATATGGATCAAGATCAAAGATGATATGATAATGGATAACAATCTGAACATAAACAATAATCCAATGGTTCCACTCACAAGCATCAACTACAATAGTAATTAACACCGGGAAAGTTTCCCCTAAGAACTAAAGCAATATCCAACACAATTGTTACAGCGGGACGGGGTGGTGATGATGGTGCTGGTGGAGATGATGTTGTGGATGATGATGATCCCGATGAAGCCTAGCTTGATGTATGTGTTGATGGCGATGGTCTCCCCTCTCCGGGAAGCCGGAGAGATCTTTCTCTCTCGGTGTTTTCCGCCCCCAAGGGGCGGCAGAAATCTATATGTGGTCGCTCCCCTGGTGTTAGGTTTCCGTAGGGAAGTTATAGGCGAAGGGGGAGAGTCGGAGGCCGGGCAGGTGGGCCACACCTGCCCTAGGCGCGGCCTCAGGTGGGCCCACACCTAGGGGGTGTGGGCCCCCTGCGGCCCCCCTTCGCTCCTCCTTCTGGCTTCCTTTGTCCCCAGGTAAAATAATATGTTTCCATATTTTTCTGGTATTTTTCTGATCTTCGTGAAATTGCACCGAAATGCCTTCTTTTCCATCAGAATCCAGACTCAGGCAGTCCATCCTCCAGGAATCATCCAACATGCATAAACAGATGAAAAGCCATAAGTAATACCTCATAATAAGAAAAATATCAATGAATAGAGGCAAATTATGATATATAATGGTGATGCAAATTGGGCGTATCAGTCCTATCCCCTGCATGATGTCCTCCATAAGCACTGCCATGACATTTTCTCAATATCTCTTGTTTTCAAATTCTGCAACACATCTTCGCATAATGCCATCTACTCCTTCTTTATACAAGTGTGGGTCATCCCAAAAGTAATGCCTTAGATCATAAAAGAATTTCCTTCTCTGCTGAGCTGTAAAGGTTGGAGGCAAGTACTTGGAAACAATAAAGTTAGCATAATCAGCATACCAAGAACTCTCATGCGAACTTACCCTTATCGCAGTCAACTGGTCATTTGGAAAACTATCATTAACAGGCAATGGGTCAAAAGAAATGTTTTCCAAACGAGATAAATTGTCAGCAACAGGATTTTTAGCACATTTCCTATCTACAATATGCAGATCAAACTCTTGTAAAAGCAAAACCCACCTGATAAGTCTAGGCTTAGCGTCCTTCTTTGTCAAAAGGTACTTGATAGCAGCATGATCAGTATAAATAGTAACCTTTGAATCAACAATATAAGGTCTAAACTTATCACATGCAAAGATTACAGCTAAGAACTCTTTTTCAGTAGTAGCATAATTTCTTTGAGCAGCATCTAGAGTCTTGCTAGCATAATGAATAACATTCAACTTCTTGTCAACACGTTGCCCAAGGACAGCACCCAGAAGCAAAATCACTAGCATCACACATAATTTCAAAAGGTAAACTCCAATCAGGTGGTTGAACAATGAGAGCAGTTGTCAAAGCTTTCTTCAAAGTTTCATTAGCTTCCTTACAATCATCATCAAAAACAAAAGGTACATCTTTTTGAAGAAGATTAGTAAGGGGCTTTGAAATTTTGGAGAAATATTTAATAAACCTCCTATAGAAACCAGCATGACCAAGGATACTACAAATACCTTTGATATCTCTAGGACAAGGCATCTTCTCAATTGCTTCAATTTTGGCTTTGTCAACTTCAATGCCTCTTTCAGAGATCTTGTGTCCAAGAACAATCCCTTCATTAACCATGAAATGACATTTCTCCCAATTAAGAACAAGGTTGGTTTCTTCACATCTTTGCAAAACTTCATCAAGGTTGTGCAAATAGTTATCAAAAGAAGTTCCATAGACGGAAAAATCGTCCATGAAAACCTCCACAATTTCTTCACAAAAACCATGAAAGATAGTAGACATACATCTCTGAAAGGTAGAAGGAGCATTACATAAACCAAAAGGCATACATCTGTAAGCATAAGTACCATAAGGACAAGTGAAAGCAGTTTTCTCTTGGTCTTGCGCTTTCACAGCAATTTGAGAAAACCCAGAATAACCATCAAGAAAACAAAAGTGAGTCTTTTTGGACAACCTCTCAAGCATTTGATCAATAAAGGGCAAAGGATAATGATCTTTCTTAGTAACTTTATTAATATTTCTAAAATCAATGCACATTCTATACCCAACCACTACTCTTTGGGGTATAAGCTCATTATCTTCATTAGGCACAACAGTTATTCCCCCATTCTTGGGAACACAACGAACATGGCTGACCCATTGACTATCAGCAATAGGATAAATAATACCAGCATCAAGGAGTTTTAATACCTCATCCTTCATCTTAGGATTAAGACGGCGTTGGTGCTCAACAACCGGTTTTGCATCAGGCTCAATATTAATAGCATGCTGACATATAGTAGGAGAAAATCCTTTTAAATCATCAAGAGTATAGCCCATAGCTCCTCGGTGTTTCTTCAATACCTTCAATAACCTTTCTTCTTCCTTTCCTGAAAGTTTAGAGCTAATAATAATAGGATACACTTTCTTATTGTCAAGATAAGAATATTTAAGATCATCAGGTAAATGTTTTAATTCGAAAACAGGGTCCTCTTTAGGTGGTAGTGTGGTACCCAAATCTTCCACAGGTAGATTATGCTTAAGTAACTCAGGCTGACGAAGGAAAACCTCGTCAATTTCATTTCTTTCCTTCATGAAGAAGTCACTTTCATGATCTTCCATGAACTGCTGCAAGGCATTGTTAGGAGCAATAGAAATAGCAGAAAGTTGTTCAACCCTGAAATCATCATTAGGCAGTTCATTTTCATAAGGAGTTTTGGCAAACTTGGAAAAATTAAACTCATAAGACTCTCCATCAAACTTAGTCAAAACTTTTTCATTTCTACAATCTATAATAGCCCCACAAGTATTTAGGAAGGGTCTACCAAAGATAATAGGATAGGTTTTACTAGCTTCTCTACCAAGTACTAGAAAATCAGCAGGATATTTAATCTTACCACAAAGTACCTCCACATCTCTTTGCCAATGGGGAAAACTTGCTCTCTATTGGCAAGGTGAATAACCACATAAATGTCCTCGAGCTCACAAGAACCAATTTCATGCATAATTTCTCTGTAAAGCTCATAAGGAATAGCACTAGAACTAGCACCAATATCACATAAACCATAATAGTTATGGCTACCAATTCTAATAGAAAGCACAGGGACAATAGCTTTTCTAACTTTCTTAGGATGAGAAACAATATCAGTGGCGTTTTCACAGAAGACAATATGCTCATCCTCTATATTTCTAGTGACTCTTTCACAATAGCTACCACAGGCTCAATATCAATAAGCTCATCGGACCCCACAGTTTTCTTTGCGCTTTTGCTAACCACATTAGCTATAATAGAATGTTTCCTTACCTTGGAAGGAAAAGGTATTTTCTCAACATAAGGATCCGGCAAAATAGTATCAACAGTACAAACCTCTACGATGGCAGGAACATGGGTAACAACGTCTTTATAAGGAGCATGGTACTTGTCCCACTCTTTTTTGGGAATTTCAATATAAGAGGCAAAGGCCTTAAAACATTTTGCAAGAACTTGAGGGTCAAGACCAAACTCATTGCTAATATCACGTAAATCATCAGTTCCCATAAAAGATTTAATGCATTCATAATCATAGTTTATACCTGACTTTCTTCCTTTGTCATTCTCCCAAGCTTCAGTGTTCTCTTGAATACGGTCTAGTAGATCCCATTTAGCTTCTTCCTTCATACGTGTAAATGATCCAGCACAAGAAGCATCTAGTAAATCTTTATCATGAAGAGAAAGCCTAGCATAAAAGTTATTGATAATAATATTGTTAGGGAGTTCATGAATAGGAAATTTAAGCATTGGTAACTTCAATCTCCCCAATCTTGAGTTGTACTCTGTCCATCACGCTCCCTTGTGCAAAGGTGTCCTAACGGGGGTTCAGGTTTCTGTCACTCGGGCAACCCCACAATTAGTAGCCAAATACACAATGCATTCCCCTAGGCCCATAAATGGTGAAGTGTCATGTAGTCGAAGTTCACATGAAACCACTAGTTGAATAGCACCACACTTAAATACTAACCATTGAATAATAACTCAACACAAATCCAATAATAACAACATGACTTCTCCCATGTCCTCAAGAACTAAACGAACTACTCACAAGAAATCATATGGATCAAGATCAAAGATGATATGATAATGGATAACAATCTGAACATAAACAATAATCCAATGGTTCCACTGACAAGCATCAACAACAATAGTAATTAACACCGGGAAAGTTTCCCCTAATAACTAAAGCAATATCCAACACAATTGTTACAGCAGGACGGGGTGGTGATGATGGTGCTGGTGGTGATGATGGTGTGGATGATGATGATGATCCCGATGAAGCCTAGCTTGATGACGGTGTTGATGGCGACGATCTCCCCTCTCTGGGAAGGAATTCCCCCGACAAAAATCTGTCTGCCGGAGAGATCTTTCTCTCTCGGTGTTTTCCGCCCCCCAGAGGCGGCGGAAATCTATTTGTGGTCGCTCCCCTAGCCTTAGAGTTCCATAGGGAAGATATAGGCGAAGGGGCGGAGTCAGGAGCTAGGCAGGTGGGCCACACCTGCCCTAGGCGCGGCTCGGGGTGGGCCCGCGCCTAGGGGGTGTGGGCCCCCTGCGGCCCTTCTTCGCTCCTCCTTCTGGCTTCCTCAATCTTTTGGAAAAATAATACTTTCCCAAATGTTTCTGGTATTTTTATGATCTTCGCGAAATTGCATCAAAACGCCTTTTTCCCATCAGAATCCAGACTCCAACAGTCCATCCTCAAGAATCATCCAACATGCATAAACAGATGAAAAGCCATAAGTAGTACCTCATAATAAGACAAATATCAATGAATCGAGGTAAATTATGATATAGAATGGTGATCCAAATTGGGCGTATCAGAAGCATGAGTAGAGCTTACTCATACAAATGGAGGCTAGCAAAAGACTGGGAGCAACCAACTAAGAGAGCAATAATGGCCATAATCATGCAGAGCAACAAAGCATTACTAATCAAAGCATGGAGTGGTACTACAAGTCAAGGACAAATGATCATATAGGCTAATGGTGACTTGTGAGAGTTATAACATGGTGTGAGCATGTGCCAAGTCAACCCAAACAAAGCATCAAAGGAGAATACCACAATACTATGCTTTTTGCATGCTAAAACAACGCATGATTCTTTCAAGGCACACTAGGCAATCTCAATTGTTTGAAACAAGACATGCTATAGAAATAATCACTAAGCATAAGGTCAAAACAACACCTAGCATGTCATGCTAAAGTCTAAGTCACAGTCAATTCAAGCTCCTCTTGCCCTTACAAGCAAGAACTTACTACTCCTTTCCAACACAAAGCAACTTATTTGCAAAACAACACAACAAGAACGGGGGTCCAAAATACTTTATTCAAGAAAACTAAACAAACCAAACAAAACAAACGAAAACTAAGACGCTCCAAGAACAACACAATTGTACATGAAACAATAAAAACGAAGTGTCTAAACAGACCTGAGATTTTTATTGATGAAGAAGGGGATGCCTGGGCATCCCCAAGCTTTGACACTTGTACCTCTTGGATATTTCTTGGGGTGACACCATGGTGGCATCCCCAAGCTTGAGCTTTTGTACATTATTCACCTCATTGCATCATTCTCTCTCTACACCTGAAATTTTCCTTCATACAAAACTTCACACAATCTTCATTAGCAACATTACTTTATTCAAAATATTTTAGACCACTGGCAAAGCTTTGGAACAACAAGGATTTTCACTAAAAACACAAGCTATTGTAGTAACTCCTTCAAAAATCTCAATTCACCTAAAGAGAACTCAAAAAGGAATCAATAAGAAGCAAATGCAAATAATGGCAGAAATCTGTCAAAACAGACCAGCATGTAGAAACCGATTTTTCGAACATCTTCTGTTGCTCAAATCAAAAGGTTTTGAAGTAAAGAAAGTTATCTAACATACTGGGGGATTTATTCGTAAATTTTCAGCTCAATCCGAGTTACATAAACTCCTCACGAATTTTTATGGTGGAGGACAGAAATCTGTTTCGGGACAACAACTCCCCAAATCTTACTTCCCTCTCACTAGAGGTCATTCTTGGCACAAAAAGCAAACAAAAAGGATAAATAGAGGTCATTACTGAAGTAATAACTTCCAAGACTCAAGGAAACTCTTGGGTTATCTCCCAACAAGTATTTTTCTTTAACGCCTTTAAGTTAGGCACAAGAAGCAAGAAGAATCAAGTATTTTCAGATGAGGAAGCATTACCTTTCTTGTTCTTTCCTTTCTTACCTTTCTTCTTCTCTTTGGGGAAGATATGATTGCTTACCAGAGGAGCAAAATGCATAATGCCTTTTCCCATATCTATTACCTCTTCAAGGTGTTTCCGTAGAGATCTTCCAAGTGTGATCTATCCTTTGCCTACACATTCAATAACAAGATAATCAGTAGACACCATTTTGCCTGAGATTTTTGTAAACACACCTTCATATATTTCAATGGGCAATAAGGTGGCATTATTAGTGAGATATATTTCCTCTCCTCCTTCAGAAAGCCCCCAAAGACTCAAAGAATCATAAATTTCTTTAGGCATGAGACAAAATTCAGACATGATATCACAGCGAGCATCAAAAAGTGTAGTATTTATAGAGACTTTGATTGTGGGAAACCACTTTGAAGGCTCAGAATTTATGGGAGCATAATCATGATAAGCTCTAAGCGTGTGATAGCAACTATTCATAGCAGCAATACTGGTCTCAAGAGTGTTCAACCTAGAAAAAATATTTGTAAAGAAGGAATCAGACTTGCCAGGTGTCCCATAGATTATAATCAATTTTTTATGGCATTAAAAGCTTCATCCTCAGTACATAGAAATATATCTTTCTCAGCCACAGCATCCAAATCATATCTATAATGAAGAGCAATACCACGGTAGAAACTATCAATAACCAAGCCAAGACTCATCTTAGGCTCAGTTTCCCTCTGTAAAGCGGAGATTCTAGACCAAGCTTCTTTAAAACTCTCTTCACTTTTTTGCTTAAAAGTGGAGATCTCTTCCATAGGTGAAATAAAGATTGGTCCAAACCAGACATGGTGGCAACTAGAGTAGGAACTAATTTTTTGTGTTTTTGAATAAAGCAAGCAAACCAAGCTAGACTAATTTTTTGGGGTTTTTTGAAAAGATGCAAACAAAACCAAGCAAAAGAAACAAAGAAAACTAAAAACAAAGTAAAGATAAAGGAAGTGGAGGACTCCCCTAGTGAAGATGTCCTTAGCCTCCCCCTCAACGGCGCCAGAAAGACTTGATGGTGCTCGATGTGGCACTTTGTTGGTAACCCCAAGAGCAGGGTGTGAAGAACACAGAAGCAAGTTTTCCCTCAGTTGAGACCGAGGTTATCGAACCAGAAGGAGGAATCAAACGTCACACAGGTGTTGCAAACAATGTGGAGACCTGCACAACACAAACTCAAGACTTTGTCCCAACGAATCAGTGAGGTTGTCAAGCTCACCGGTTTCCTGTAACAAAGGATTAAACGTATGGTGTGGAAGGTAATGGTGGTTTACAGCAAGTAAACAAGTAACAGGGGAAGATGTATCAATGGTAAAGATTGGACCGGGGTCCATAGTTCACTAGAGGTGCTCTCCTTAAATAAACAACATGGCATCAAGGGTAAACAAATTACAGCATGGCAATTGACAGGAACTGAGCAAGGCATAATAATGCAATTACTAGTCAGAAAGATCCTATGAGATTCGATTGGGCAATACAACAAGATACATAGACCGCCATCCAACTGCATATATGACTAGAATTCCACCTTCAGGTTATCATTCGAACCCCCTCCAGTATTAAGTTGCAAGCAATAGACAACTGCTTTAAGCAAAGTGTGTAAGGTAAACAGTCCACATGTTCCATGAACAAGAGACCATTGTTTTCTCCCTAGTAGCAATAGCACATCTACAACCGAAGAGATTTCTGTCACTTCCCTTGGAAACTAGAGGCATGAACCCACTATCGAGCATAAATACTCCCTCTTGGAGTCACTAGCAACTACTCGGTCAAGATAGCTACTAACAACGGAGAGCATGCAAGATCAAAAACAACATAGACATGATAGAATCATAAATACAAAAACATTAATCAAACCAACATAATAATCTCAATATCCATCGGATCCCCGCAAACACAACATGCATGATTACAAATAGATTAGATCTTGATCATGAACAGAGCTCACAAGATCTATACATGAAAGCACAAGGATGAGATACAACCATCTAGCTACTACATGGACCCATAGTCCAAGGTGGAACTACTCACACATCATACCGGAGAGAAGGCCTCCGGGATGATCTCCCCTCCGGCAGGGTGCCAGGAAGAACTTTAGATCCCCTCCCCCCAATCTAGGGACGACGGTGGCGGCGGCTACAGAAGGTTTCGTGGAATACTGATCGGGTCTTTAGGGTTTCTGCATTGGGGGCTTCTTATAGGCGAAGGGGGAGGCCGAGGAGGCGGCCAGGGGCCCCACACCCTGCCTAGGCGCGGGGCATGGCCCACCCATGCCTAGGGGGTCTGGGCAACCTGGCCCGCTTCTCCATCTCCCCTCTGGAATTCTTGTTCCCCACGGAAAGTTATTGACTTTGACGTTTGTCCCGCCAATTCCGAGAATATTTCCTTACTAGCTTTTCTGGAACCAAAAACAGCAGAAAACAGGCAACTGGCACTACGGTAACTTGTTAATAGGTTAGTACCCGAAAACATGTAAAAAGCACCTCAAAGTGTAGACAAAGCAAAGAAAAGTAGATACTAAACAATCTTGGAGCATCAAAAATTATTGATACATTTCCGACGTATCAAACATCTCTTCAGGAAACCTGTTGGATTCAGCTGCTGGAGGTACCTTTATGACCATCACCTTGGGTGCTGCAACAAAACTCCTTGATAATATGATGGTTAATTATTTTGAATGGCACACTTAGAGAGCTCCGCATTGTAAGAAGGTAAATTCTGTTGAAGAAACTTCTTCTTTGAGTGATAAGATTGACGTTATTATGGCTATGCTTGTTAATGGGAAAGCTCCTTTAGATCCAAATAATATTCCCTTGGCCTCTTTGGTTGCTCAAAAATAGCAATTTGATGTGAACTTCATTAGAAACAACAATTTCAACAGCAATGCCTATAGGAATAATTTTGGTAGTAACAACAATTATAGGCCTTATCCTCCTAATAATGGCAATACCTATGGAAACTCCTACAACAATGCTAGAAGTGCCCCCTCTGAACTTGAAGATATGCTCAAAGACTTTATTAGTAAACAAACCACTTTCAACAAGACTATGGAGGAAAAGCTTTTAAATGTTGAGAAAAATATTTCATCTTTGTCTGAAGCACATGCCTCTTTGATTAATAAAATGGCTGCTAAACCTGAAACCTTGGAAAGTGCCTTTGCTGCTACTCATGCCATACAAGTTACTATTGATGAAAATGTTAGACTGTTAGCCCAACTTCATGCTAAGTGGGAATGGGAAGCTGAAATTGATAGAAACAATAGTGTGTGCACCATCACCACCAATATGGATACTATGAGACCCTGGCGCATGGCTCAATAGGATTGATAGGAAACCCATACCAACAAGTTGCAACTTCTTTTCTGGAAGCTCATTCAAAAAGAACTCTAAGGTTAAGCGTGCTTGGCCTAGAGCAATTCTAGGATGGGTGACCGACTGGGAAGTGGGTACCGGGTGCGCATGAGTGAGGACAAAGTGCGCATAAAAGACTAGTGTTGGTCTGTGGGGTTAGTCTAAAGATCCTATTGAGCTGCCAGAAGTGACAGTCGTCGGTCCGGAGTGACCAGGGGTGTTACAAGTGGTATCAGAGCCGATCCTCGCGGTTACATGGGCGTGTGTGGGTCAGTGACGGACATGTGTAGCATGGCGCGTGTGTCCCGGAGTGGACACGGCGTGGCAATGTGCCGGCACTAGACGCACATACATGTGCCAAGAGGGGACGTTCCTGGCTTGTGGTTGATCGACAAGGACGTCGATCTTCTAAGGGTGGGTGTATGTGAGACCCTGGCGCATGGCTCAATAGGATTGATATGAAACCCATACCAACAAGTTGCAACTTCTTTTCCGGTAGCTCATTCGAAAAGAACTCTAAGGTTAAGCGTGCTTGGCCTAGATCAATTCTAGGATAGGTGACCGACCGGGAAGTGGGTACCGGGTGCGCATGAGTGACGACAAAGTGCGCGTAAAAGACTAGTGTTGGTCTGTGGGGTTAGTCTAAAGATCCTATTGAGCTGCCAGAAGTGACAGCCGTCGGTCCGGAGTGACCGGGGGTGTTACAGGTACCACTAAACCACAAAAGTCCCTATTCCTCCTCCAACAATGCCTAAGGCCAATGAGTATGCTACTAGTGATGCTAAGTTTGATCTTGATGGTTGAAATATTTCTGAAGTGATTTTGTTCCTGCAAAAACTTGCTAGAAGTCCTGATGCTAGTGATATGCATGTTGCTTTCATCAAACACATTACAGATGCTCTTGTTAAGATTAAGGAAGAGAAGTTGAAACACAAAGCTTCTATTCCTAGGAAATTAGAAGATAGTTGGGAACCCATTATTAATATGCAAGTGAATGACTTTGATCTCAAAGCTTCATGTGATCTTGGTTCTAGTGTCTCTATTATGCCTAGGAAAATTTATGAAATGCTTGATTTGCCATCTTTAGAAGATTGTTATTTGGATGTCCCACTTAATGATAATGCTAAGAAGAAACTCATGGGGAGTATTAATGATGTTCTCATTATGGTTAACATATGTCCCTGTTGATTTCTATGTTTTGGATGTTGAATACAATGCTTCTTGTCCTATTACTTTAGGAAGACCTTTTCTTAGAATTGTTGGTGCCATCATTGATATGAAAGAAGGCACCATTAAATATCAATTTCCATTCAAGAAAGGTATTGAACACTTCCCTATGAGGAGAGAGAAGTTGCTTTTTGCTCCTCCTTTGAAAGCAAGGTTTGATGTTAATGCTTCCTCATTTGAAAATACTTGATTTCTTGCTTCTTGTGCCTAACTTAAAGGCGTTAAAGAAAAGTATTTGTTCAGAGATAACCCAAGAGTTTCCTTAAGTCTTAGAAGTTATTACTTCTGTAATGACCTCTCCTTATCCTTTTTGTTTGCTTTTTGTGTCAAGAATGACCTCTAATGAGAGGGAAGTAAAATTTGGGGAGTTGCTGTCCCGAAACAGATTTCTGTCCTCCACCATAAAAATTCGTGAGGAGTCTCTGTAAGTCGGATTGAGCTGAAAATTTATGAATAAACCTCCAAGTATGTTAGATAACTTTCGTTAGTTCAACACTTTTTTATTTGAGCAATAGAATATTTTATAAAAAATCGGTTTCTACCTGTTGGTCTGTTTTGACAGATTTCTTCCATTATTTGCATTTGCTTCTTATTGATTCCTTTTTGAGTTCTCTTATGGGGAATTGAGCTTTTTGAAAGAGTTTCTATAGTAGCTTGTGTTTTTGGTGAAAAGTTTTGCTATTATAAAGCTAAACCCAAAGGTCTATTATCTTTTGAATACACTAATGTTCCTAATGAAGATTGTGTGAAGTTTTGTATGAAGGAAAAAATTTCAGGTGTAGAGAGAGAATGATGTAATGAGATGAAGAATGGACAAAAGCTCAAGCTTGGGGATGCCACTCCGGTTTCACCCCAAGAAATATCCAAGAGGTACAAGTGTCAAAGCTTGGGGATGCCCAAGGCATTCCCATCTTCATCAATAAAAAGCTTAGGTCTTTCTAGACACTTCGTTTTATTGTTTCATGAACTGTTGTGTTGTTCTTGGAGCGTCTTAATTTTCGTTTGGTTTGCTTAGTTTGTTTAGTTTGCTTGAATAAAGTAGTTTGGACCCCCGTTCTCGCTGTATTGTTTCAAATAAGTTGATTGGTGTTGGAAAGGAGTAGAAAGTTCATGCTTGAGAAGTGCAAGAGGAGCTTGCATTGACTGTGACTTAGACTTTAGCATGACATGCTAGGAGTTGTTTTGACCTTATGCCTAGTGATTATTGCTGTAGCATGACTTGTTCCAAACAATTTGTATTGCTTAGTGTGCCTTGAAAGAATCATGTGTTATTTAAGCATGCAAAAGCATAGTATTGTGGTTTTCTCCTTTGATGCTTTGTTTGGTGATACGTCGGAAACGTATCTATAATTTTTGATGCTCCATGCTTGTTTTGAATATACTTTTATTTGTTTTGTCTACACTTTGAGGTGTTTTTATATATTTTCTGGAACTAACCTATTAACAAGTTGCCATAGTGCAAGTTGCCTGTTTTTGGTTCTAGAAAGGCAGAAAATCAATATTCTCGGAATTGGACGGGACAAAAGCCAAAGTCATAACTTTCCGTGAGGGACACGAATCCATAAGGAGCGACGGAGAGGCACCAGAGGGTGGCTAGACCCCCCTGGGCACGACCAAACCTGGCCAGCGCCTGGGGAGGGTGCCGGCCCTCTGGCCGCCTCCTCGGCCTCCCCCTTCGCCTATAAGAAGCCTCCGAGCCAAAAACCCTAGGGGATCCAGAAGAAATCCACGAAAACCTTCATGGCGCCACCGAAAGGGAGATTCGGGGGACAGAAAGCCTCTGTTCCGACACCCTGCCGGGACGGGGAAGTGCCCCCGGAGCCATCTCCATCTATCTCCATCGCCATCTTCATCACTGTTGCTGATTCCCATGATGAGGAGGGATTAGTTCTTCCTCGAGGCTAAGGGCTCTACCGGTAGCTATGTGTTCATCTCTCTCTCTATGCACGGTCATATTGTGATCATGAGCTTTGTAATCAAATAGATCTACCTTGCTACTCAAGTGCTTCAATAGATCTCTGCTCTCCCCATGTGTGTGAAAGTGATAGCGTGGACGCCATGGTGGCACTTAGGTTTGAGTCTACATAAATACTCTTTGTGCTTTAATAGATCTATGTTTTTCCCCACGTGTGTGAAAGTGACAGCGTGCATACCGTGTGTGGCACTTTGGCTAGATTGAATATTTGTTATGAGTTATATTTGGAGTTGGATGTCTCTATGAAATTGTGGTGTTTGTTGGAACCATCTAGTGCTCAAGGTGACGGCGTGGGGTTATCTAGATTGGGAAAGGCGGACTTTGAGGTGTGCTGTTATAGCCCTACCATGGATTAGAGTGTCCAACTGGAGAGTAGTTAAGAGTAGTATCATGAAGAGAGGATATTTATACGAGAGAGTGTTCACTAGTGAAAGTATGATCCCTAGGCCTTGTTTCTAAGCATTGAAACACCGTTTGCTACTAGATCTGTTGCATGTTTGCTTGTTGTAGTCTTTACCTCACCGTCAAGCTCTTTTCTGGCACCGTTACCACTTGTATTTCACTATCTCTTTGCTGAACTAGTGCACCTATACACCTGACAAGTGTATTGGATGTGTTAGGGACACAAGAGACTTCTTGTATCTTGATTGCAGGATTGCTTGAGAGGGAATACCTTTGACCAATTCCTCCCTGAGTTCGATAAACCTTGGTTAATCCACTTAAGGGAAACTTGCTGCTGTTCTACAAACCTCTTCACTTGGAGGCCCAACAACTGTCTACAAGAATAGAAGTGCGTAGACATCAACCTATTTTCTGGCGTCGTTGCCGAGGAGGTAAGGTAAAAGGTACTCACATCCTAGTGTGTGAGTGCTCGAAGTTATTTCCTTTAGATTCTGCAATATTTTCTTTTTGTTTCTTATTTTCACTAGTTAGGCTTAATGGAAAACAACAACAAAATTAGAGATCTTTATAGTGTTTATCTTGAGTTAGGACATGAAGTGTTTGAAGAGAAAATTAAAAAATCCATGGAACTTTATTTGCATGCTAATAGCAATGTTATTAGTATGAATTCTTTGGACACCATTATTGCTAATGCTATGGAAAATTCTAAGCTTGGGGAAGCTAGTTTTGATGAAAATGATATTTTTAGCTCCCCGACTTTGGAAGATAGCTATTCTATTGCTTATGATGATACCAAACCTCCAATTTATGATGATTACAATGATGAATATGATATTTTCAGTACACCTACTATTGAGGAGGAAATTAATTGTGATTAAAATATGCCTCCTATATTTGATGATTATGGTGATGAGAATAATAATGATAGCTATTTTGTTGAATTTGCTCCCACTACAATTAATAAGAATACCTTTGCTTATGTGGAGAGTAATAATCATTTTATGCATGTGGCTCATGATAAGAATGCTTTATGTGATAGTTATATTGTTAATTTTATTCATGATGCTACTAAAAGTTATTATGATAGAGGGAAACATGGTTTTATGTATCTCAAAAATATTAAGTTTCCCCTCTTTATGTTGAAAATCTCGAAGTTGGACTTGTTTTGCTTTCCTATGCTTGTTTCTTTGTGCTTCCATGACTTGTTTCTTTACAAGATTCCTATGCATAGGAAGTGGGTTAGACTTAAATGTGTTTTGAATTTGCTTCTTGGTGCTCTCTTTTGCCTCAATTCATATTTCTTATGTGAGCATCTTCTCAAACTATCAAGCCTAACTTAAAGGCATTAAAGAAAAGTACTTGTTGGGAGATAACCCAAGAGTTTTCTTGAGTATTGGAGGTTATTACTTCAGTAATGACCTCTACTTATCCTTTTTGTTTGCTTTTTGTGCCAAGAATAACCTCTAATGAGAGGGAAGTAAGATTTGGGGAGTTGCTGTCCCGAAATAGATTTCTGTCCTCCACCATAAACATCCGTGAGGAGTCTATGTAACTCGGATTGAGCTCAAACTTTAAGGATAAATCCCCCAGTATGTTATCTAACTTTAGTTAGTTCAACACCTTTTTATTTGAGCAACAAAAGGTCTTCGAAAAAATCGGTTTCTACCTGCTGGTTTGTTTTGACAGATTTCTACCATTATTTGCATTTGCTTCTTATTGATTCCTTTTTTGGGTTCTTTTTGGGAAATTGAGCTTTTGAAGGATTTACTACAGTAGCTTGTGTTTTTAGTGAAAAGCCTTGCTATTCCAAAGATTTGCCAGAGGTCTAATATCTCTTGAATACACTAATGTAGCTAATGAAGATTGTGTGAAGTTTTGTATGAAGGAAAAATTTCAGGTGTAGAGAGAGAATGATGTAATGTGATGAAGAATGGACAAAAGCTCAAGCTTGGGGATGCCACCCCGGTGTCACCCCAAGAAATATCCAAGAGGTACAAGCGTCAAAGCTTGGGGATGCCCAAGGCATCCCCTTCTTCATCAATAAAAATCTCAGGTCTTTCTAGACACTTCGTTTTTCTTGGAGCGTCTTACTATTCATTTGGTTTGCTTAGTTTTTTAGTTTTCTTGAATAAAGTAGTTTGGACCCCCGTTCTCGTTGTGTTGTTTCAAATAAGTTGATTGGTGTTGGAAAGGAGTAGAAAGTTCTTGCTTGAGAAGTGCAAGAGGAGCTTGCATTGACTGTGACTTAGACTTTAGCATGACATGCTAGGAGTTGGTTTGACCTTATGCCTAGTGATTATTGTTGTAGAATGACTTGTTCCAAACAATTTGGATTGCTTAGTGTGCCTTGAAAGAATCATGCATTTTTTTTAGCATGCAAAAGCATAGTATTGTGGTTTCTCCTTTGATGCTTTGTTTGGTGATACGTCAGAAACGTATCTATAATTTTTGATGCTCCATGCTTGTTTTGAATCTACTTTGATTTGTTTTGTCTACACTTTGAGGTGTTTTTATATCTTTTCTGGAACTAACCTATTAACAAGTTGCCATAGTGCAAGTTGCCTGTTTTTTTTCTGTTTTTGGTTCTAGAAAGGCAGAAAATCAATATTCTCGGAATTGGACGGGACAAAAGCCAAAGTCATAACTTTCTGTGAGGGACACAAATACATAAGGAGGGACGGAGAGGCACCAGAGGGTGGCTAGACCCCCTGGGCACGACCAAGCCTGTCTCGCGCCTGGGCAGGGTGTGGGCCCTCTGGCCGCCTCCACGGCCTCCCCCTTCGCCTATAAGAAGCCTCCGACCCAAAAACCCTAGGGGATCCAGAAGAAATCCACGAAAATCTCCATAGCACCGCCGCCACCGAAAGGGAGATTCGGGGGACAGAAAGTCTCTGTTCCGACACCCTGCCGGGACGGGGAAGTGCCCCCAGAGCCATCTCCATCTATCTCCATGGCCATCTTCATCACCGTTGCTGATTCCCATGATGAGAAGGGAGTAGTTCTTCCTCAAGGCTAAGGGCTCTACCGGTAGCTATGTGTTCATCTCTCTCTCTATGCACGGTCATATTGTGATCATGAGCTTTGTAATCAAGTAGATCTACCTTGCTACTCAAGTTCTTCAATAGATCTCTGCTCTCCCCATGTGTGTGGAAGTGACAGCGTGCACGCCATGGTGGCACTTAGGTTTGAGTCTACATAAATACTCGTTGTGCTTTAATAGATCTATGCTTTTCCCCACGTGTATGAAAGTGACAACGTGCATACTGTGTGTGGCACTTTGGCTAGATTGAATATTTGTTCTGAGTTATATTTGGAGTTGGATGTCTCTACGAAATTGTGGTTTTTGTTGGAACCATCTAGTGCTCAAGGTGACGGTGTGGGGTTATCTAGATTGGGAAAGGCGGACTTTGAGGTGTGCTGTTATAGCCCTACCATGGATTAGAGTGTCCAACTGGAGAGTAGTTAAGAGTAGTATCATGAAGAGAGGATATTTATATGAGAGAGTGTTAACTAGTGAAAGTATGATCCCTAGGCCTTGTTTCTAAGCATTGAAACACCGTTTCCTACTAGATCGGTTGCATGTTTGCTTGTTGTAGTCTTTACCTCACCGTCAAGCTCTTTTCTGGCACCGTTA
The DNA here is from genome assembly GCA_916181665.1 of Avena sativa. Classification (NCBI taxonomy): domain Eukaryota; kingdom Viridiplantae; phylum Streptophyta; class Magnoliopsida; order Poales; family Poaceae; genus Avena; species Avena sativa. Next base: position 61,191,121 of record OV702283.1, on the reverse strand, counting down.
CCACTTGTATTTCACTATCTCTTCGCTGAACTAGTGCACCTATACACCTGACAAGTGTATTGGATGTGTTGGGGACACAAGAGACTTTTTGTATCTTGATTGCAGGATTGCTTGAGAGGGAATACCTTTGACCACTTCCTCCCTGATTTCGATAAACCTTGGGTAATCCACTTAAGGGAAACTTGCTGATGTTCTACAAACCTCTTCACTTGGAGTCCGAACAACTGTCTATAAGAATAGAAGTGTGTAGACATCAAGCTATTTTCTGGTGCCGTTGCCGGGGAGGTAAGGTAAAAGGTACTCACATCCTGGTGTGTGTGTTTGCTCGAAGTTATTTCCTTTAGATTCTGCAATCTTTTCATTTTGTTTCTTGTTTTCACTAGTTAGGCTTAATGGAAAACAACAACAAAATTAGAGAGCTTTATAGTGTTTATCTTGAGTTAGGACATGAAGTGTTTGAACAGAAAATTAAAAAACCTATGGAACTTTATTTGCATGCTAATAGCAATGTTATTAGTATGAATTCTTTGGACACCATTATTGCTAATCCTATGGAAAAGTCTAAGCTAGTTTTGATGAAAATGATCTTTTTAGTTCCCCGACTTTGGAAGATAGCTATTCTATTGCTTATGATGATACCAAACCTCCAATTTATGATGATTACAATGATGAATATGATATTTTCCGTCCACCTACTATTGAGGAGGAAATTAATTGTGATTACAATATGCCTCCTATATTTGATGATTATGGTGATGAGAATAATAATGATAGCTATTTTGTTGAATTTGCTCCCACTACAATTAATAAGAATACCTTTGCTTATGTGGAGAGTAATAATCATTTTATGCATGTGGCTCATGATAAGAATGCTCTATGTGATAGTTATATTGTTAATTTTATTCATGGTGCTACTAAAAGTTATTATGAGAGAGGGAAACATGGTTTTATGTATCTCAAAAATATTAACTTTCCCCTCTTTATGTTGAAAATCTCGAAGTTGCACTTGTTTTGCTTCCCTATGCTTGTTGCTTTGTGCTTCCATGACTTATTTATTTACAAGATTCCTATGCATAGGAAGTGGGTTAGACTTAAATGTGTTTTGAATTTGCTTCTTGGTTCTCTCTTTTGCCTCAAATCATATTTCTTATGTGAGCATCTTCTCAAACTATCAAGCCTAACTTAAAGGCGTTAAAGAAAAATACTTGTTGGGAGATAACCCAAGAGTTTTCTTGAGTCTTTGAAGTTATTACTTCAGTAATGAACTCTCCTTATCCTTTTTGTTTGATTTTTGTGCCAATAATAACCTCTAATCAGAGGGAAGTAAGATTTGGGGAGTTGCTGTCCCGAAACAGATTTCTGTCCTCCACCATAAACATTCGTGAGAAGTCTATGTAACTCGGATTGAGCTAAAAATTTAAGAATAAATCCCCCAGTTTGTTAGCTAACTTTCGTTAGTTCAACACTTTTTGATTTGAGCAACAGAAGGTCTTCGAAAAAATCGGTTTCTACCTTCTGGTTTGTTTTGACAGATTTCTACCATTATTTGCATTTGCTTCTTATTGATTCCTTTTTTGGGTTCTTTTTGGGAAATTGAGCTTTTGAAGGAGTTGCTACAGTAGCTTGTGTTTTTAGTGAAAAGCCTTTCTGTTCCAAAGCTTTGCCAGAGGTCTAATATCTCTTGAATACACTAATGTTGCTAATGAAGATTGTGTGAAGTTTTGTATGAAGGAAAAATTTCAGGTGTAAAGAGAGAATGATGTAATGTGATGAAGAATGGACAAAAGCTCAAGCTTGGGGATGCCACCCCGGTGTCACCCCAAGAAATATCCAAGTGTCGTGGTGGTGGCACGGCAGATTCCATGGGTAGGCTAAAGTATGGGGCCAATGGATGCTAGAGGGATCTGGGGAGGGAAGATGTAGTTGATTCTACACACAAAAGACTAAGGCAAAGATCTTTATTTCTCCTTCCTTGGGCTACAAGTGCTCCTCGAGCTGTATACAAGGAGAAAGGAAGAACTTTACCAGCCTAATGGTACTAAATTAGCTGATGCCCTCCTTAGGGTCCAAGCCTCCCCTTATAAAGGAGAGTCTTGGGTTCCTTTAGGGCTGACGTGGCAAGCATATTCGAGGAATATGCTTGTCCCAATATAGTAACTCGGCGGCCTCCTTTCTGTGTCGCCCTTCTAATGACGGCAAGGTTCCAAAGGGCCCCTCATGCGTGCCTCGGGCTTCAGGACTGTCACCTCCGTGACCTCCTTCTGCCCCTCTGTCGCTCTGCGCCTTTGTCCCTTGTGCTTGGCTCTGCTCAGATTCTCCCTAGCCTGTAGCTAGAGTTTGACTTTAGGCTTCTCCTTCTCCTGCAAGCTTCCCATCATCCGGCCCAGCCTCGCTTAACTCGGCTCGTCCTTCACCTGCATTAAGATTACTCGGGCTAACCCGGCCGACTTACGCAGTATCTCGGCCGGGTAATGCCTTGCCATTATCATAAGGGTCCTGCCCTTTCATATCTCGGCCGACCTCTACAGGATTCGGCCGACTCAGACTATAACTCGGAAACTGGACGGGGAACATCCTTTCGTCTTTCCCCGTCTTTACCCTATCCGAGGTCACCTCCCCAACATTAGTCCCCGAAGCTGGTATGGTCCCGCCGATAACTTCGGCCGGGCCGTATCAGTTTCATGATATTCGTTTCCCAATGTTTCCGAGTTATCTTTTTATTGTTCGAGGTATCAGCATATCTTCTCGCGTACGCCTCGTATTACGTATCGTACTCATCATTGTTTGTCTAGTTTTTTGTTCCTCTACAGTATTTACTGACAGGCTACAGTTATTACTTGGTATCTTGGTCTCGTGTACCGTTTCCGTCAGGGATCTTGGTCTTCTCTTTCATCGTGTGGTCGCCTGTGTGGTTCCACTTAGCTGCGTGCGGTCGTGCCGCGTACACGATCTACACGGATAACCGCCACACCCACGATCCCATTACCTCTCAGGCGGCGTGGTTATAAAGAGGGGCGCGGGACTGGGGGATTCACTTTCCCCTTCCACTTACCTGCGCCCTTCTTCTTCCTCTCGCTTCTGCCCCCGTTCATGCTTTTGCCGCCGTGCGCTCACCTGGGTCTCCGACAGCAGGGATCCCGCCGCACTGCTCCGTCGGCCTCTCCCCTGTTTGCTTGCTCCGGCGTCGTCGCCGGTGAGTTCTTCCGGTCCTATCGCCTAGGCTTTCCTCTAGACTCCTATGTTTCCCTTACGTTTTCACGCGGTAGTTCCTTCGCTGATCCGCCGCCGTTTCCGCGTAGAATCACGACGGGGCCGTGCAGTTCTAAGTTTCCCTCCGCCACTAGTTCTTCCTCCATAAATTTCTCCGGCGACCCCATGTCAAGCTCCGTCAGCGGTGCCCTTATTGAGGATGACGATGCTGCCTCTGGGCCCGAGCGGGGCGCGTGGCAGGGCTCTTCTGTCACCCGCCGAGAGGTTGAGTGGCTAATACAAACTCGCTGGATTCCTACCGAGGTAGCTTGTCGCTTACCCGGCAGCGAATCCTCTCCTGTTCTTAGGGAGGGTGAATATGTAGTTTTCATGTCGCACTTTGCTCGCAGGTTTGGTCTCCCTCTCAGCGATTTCGCTAGGGAGTTCCTTGATTACTTCAGCCTTCAGCCGCATCATCTTCCTGCTAACGCTATCGCCTCTCTTTCTGCCTTCATCTCCGCCTCGGAGGGATACTTCGGCCTATGGCCATCTGTGCATGTTTGGTCAAAGTTTTTTCAGATTCGATCCAACGTCGTCCCAGAGAAATCTCTGCAACCGTCCGAGAAGTTGCTCACCCAATGCGGTGCCGCGTCCATCACACCTCGGAGGAAATCCGTATTTCCTCGCGTTGCAGGTCTAGAATCATGAAAGAAGTGGCATCAGTCATTCTTTTATGTCAAGAACTCTGGGAGTGAAGATAAGATTTGGCTCCCTGCTTTTTCCATCGGCCCTCCTTCCAAGCAGAACTGGACCTATAATCCGAGGAAGAGTCATGCTCTGGCCGAGGCTTTTGAGATTCGACTGAAGGAACTAATCTGCTCAGGGCTATGCGGCGAGGATCTGATGACTACCTTCATCAGCAGCCGGATCTGCCCATTCCAGAAACGTACACACAAGCTCTGCTATATGAGCGGTCCTCTCGATCCCAACAGAGTCTCGACGGTGGAGCTGGACAACTACCTCATCTTCAAGCGTGTCCGGGCTATCTTTAAGACGGAGATGCCGGGGGATTGGGCCTGGGGATTGAAGCCGTTCACCTGCGAGCATCCCCCTCCCGAAGTAAGTTTACGCATTTGTGTTTTGCTTCCTAATCGCGTTCGTAACTCTTTTCGCTAATTTTTCTCTTTCTTGTCCTGCAGAGGTTTGAGGAGCAGAAGACTGAGGATGCCGAGGTTTTGTCACTCCCGTGGCCTGCGGATCGGAATACTCTAGACAGTGGGGAGCCGGACTCATAAGAGTTCGTTCCTAAGTCGGATCTCGCTCCGGCTCGCGCTCGCGGCAAGACCCCGGCCCATGAGGAGGAAGGTGATTCGGACGAGGTCCAAGTTCTAGAGGTAGTTGTCGTAATGCCAATTTCTTATGCATTTCCGGCTTCTACTTTCTCAGCTAATCCGGCCGGTCAGGTTCACAACGCCGAGCCTCTCGCCTCCCGGCCTCCTGTTACCTCGGGGAAACGTAGCGCTCTAGCTGGTGCCTTAGAAGCGGCTCCCAGGAAACGAATAAAGAAGTCAGCTCAGCACCCTCCGAAGCGCAAAACTATGCCCGGGGTTACTGGGTGAGTTGCTTTTGTTTGTATTTCTTGTTTCTCTCTTTCTGCTTTTTGACCTGATCTTCTTGTCTTTGCAGGGCTCCTCTTTCTGTTAAATCCAGCGGTCCTAGCATGAAGAGTCGTACGACTCGGCCGCCTTCTCCTCCGCCTCCTGAGGATACCAGAGTTCCGAGTCCTGCTCGTGTTGCTTCTCCTCCTGCTCCGAATCAGACACCACCTCGCCATGATGCGCCTGATATTTCTCCTGTTGATGCCGATACACTTCGGCCAACAGATATTCCTACCGAACCCGCTGCCTCCTCCGTGAACCCTGATGTTTCTGTTGAGATTCCTTCGACTCCCGTGGTCTCTACTGCGACACCAACTCCAGCCGAGGATATCAATATCTCGGCGCCCTCTGCAACCGTAATTCCTCCGGCTCCCAAGGACGCTGCTCCAAGTGCCGAGGTATCGGATCCTACTGACGCCTCTCCTAAGGCAAGGAAGATCGTTGTTACAAAGCCTGCGTCCTCTCAGAAAGGACTTGCCAGCTCATCTCAGCCTACAATTGCTGATGCGCTGCGTAAGGGGGCTTCCTCTGCCAAGAGCACTATTACCCCGGCTGCTGATACACAGCTTGCTCTCCATAAGAGTCCCGCGGCAGCGGTGGCTACCCAACATGTCCGAGGTAAAGTTCTGACTCGCACGGAAAGTGGGAACAGTCTCGGCTCGTTGGTCGAGTATGCCCACAATTGGAACGCTGCCGATCAACTCGAGGGTAATCCAAGCAGCCAGCCATTTCAACTCTCCGACATCAGCAGCCGCCTACATCTGGCTGCCAAGATCGTTCTTGACAGTGACAAGATGAATGAGGTAATTGTCTTTATGGAGTTTTGATTAGTCCTCCGGATGCTATTATATATACTCTAGTCCCCGAAGCTTGCAACCGAATAACTTGTTATTCGTTTGGAAGTTTTATAATGCTTTACTTAGTTCAGTTTTGTCTTTAGAGTTCGAACCTCCATACAACTAGATGCGCATTAAATTCTGCTTGATTTGGGTCTGTCTGAACCTTGAATATCCAGCCACCTCGGTCCGAGCTAAGTTTTGCTTGACTCGGATCTGTCTTAGCTTGGAATATCCAGCCACCTAAATCCGAGTTAAGTCTCACTTCACTTGGATCTGTCTTAGCTTTGAATATCCAACCACCTAGATCCGAGTTCAGTCTTGCTTGACTCGAATCTGTCTTAGCTTTGAATATCCAGCCACCTAGGTCCGGGTTAAGTTTTGCTTGACTCGGATCTGTCTTAGCTTGGAATATCCAGCCACCTAGATCCGAGTTAAGTCTCGCTTCACTTGGATCTGTCTTAGCTTTTAATATCTAGCCACCTAGATCCGAGTTAAGTCTTGCTTGACTCGGATCTGTCTTAGCTTTGAATATCTTATTACTATTTGCTTTATTGCTTAGGTTGCGCATGACCAGCGGACCGCCGAATTCCAAAGGCTGCTTTTCGCGCATAAAAAATTGCAAGAAAAGTACGAGAAGGTTATTCCTGTGGTGAAGAAAGCTGGTAAGTCGACAAACTATTGCATCATCTCCGAAGCTCTTATTGTTTTGTACATGAGGTGTTGGCTCACTTTGTTGGTAAACAGGGAACATCAACAATCTTAACATCCGTCTTGAGAATAAGGTCAAGGCCCTGGAAGGTTAGTTACTCTTTCACTTTATATACTCCCCTTTGAAATGTGCACTAAGTTTCTTTTAACTCTTTTGGCTTTGGTAAAGCCGAGTTACAAACCTTTGCAGCGTCTCACCAAGATTGCACGCCCATGCCTGATGTGATGCTGCATTTTTTAGAACAAACCGCTACTCACTCGGCGCAGCTGAAGGATAAAGATGACGAGATAGCTCGCTTGTGTGTCGAGGTGGAGTCCCTTAAGCTCTCTCAGAAGTCTGAGTTAGAAAAAGTTGACCAGGAGTTCTCCGAGGAGAAGAATCGGCTAGCTCTGCAATTGCAGAAAAATAAAGAGCTCCTCGAGGCTGCCAAACTGAAGACATGGGGGATGAGCGAGGAGATCACTCGCTTTGAGAAGAGCAAGAGTGACTGGGCTAAAGATCTTCAGATAATGCTGAGCTATATTCATCGTAAGCTTCTGACCTAGGCCGAGTTATCTTTTCCCTTGCTTACTGTTGACCGACGCACTTTTGTTTTGCGCAGACCATTTTCCAGAAGCTAAGACCGTGAGCTCTAAAGCGGTGATTAATGCTCGTGTGCGCCGAGGTGTTCCTGCTGATGCGGACTCAGAGTACTCAATGGAAGATTTCTTGGTTGTTGTTGGCGCTACAGTTGGTCCGATGAAGATTATGGGCAGGGATTTGGTTCAGGCAGCTATCCGGGCCTACCATGTTCTCTGGCCGAATACTTCTGGAACTCCTGATATTGATGAGGTCAAAGTATTGGTGGAAAGATTAATGGCATCTGAGAGACAGCTAAGTCTTTGGAGGGAATCCGCCGGACGAGCTGGTGCTGATATGGCTCTCACTGTCATCATATCATGGTATGAAGATATTTCTCTTGATACCTTGAGAAATTTGCGCACTGGTTCCCGTTGGGTTGAGGACCCAGACTTTGTCGCTCTCCGGCAAGCTCATGCCTTCCAGCTTGTTGAGTATGCAGATGTGCATAACTGGAATGAAGGTCCGAGTTTCCTTCCTAACCCGGAGGACGAGGTCGAAGTTGAGGATGCCTCTGATGATAACTCAGCTGAACAGGGCGAAGATGAGGGTGATTCGGCTACTTCTGGTGATTCCAGTTCGAGCTCGGATGGTAATGGCGATGCGCGATCCTCCTCCAAAGGTACTGGGCATTCCACTGCGCAAGCTGGCGCTCCTCAATAGCCTCGGGCTTCCTCCGAAGTCGCTCCTGGGTCTGTGGAGGGCGAGGCAACCTCGGTCGAAGTTCCACCTACCTCGGAGTGCCCAGCCCCTGACCAAGTCACTGCCTCTCCAGCTAAAAAACTCTAAGTCATTTCTGACCCCTGGTATGCCGGGCGTATGATGTATGTCAAACATTTGTTCGTCTTTTGTGCAGTATGAATTTATTTTGCCGTGTGCCGCTGAGACACATGTGGTTGTAATCATTATTACTTTGTTTAACTGGTCCTGTTTGTCCGAATCCTTGCTTTGGCGGCCTTCAATTTCTTGACTTTGGAGTATATATTTTCCTTTGTTCTCTCGTAGTTCGGCGTCCAATATTGCCTGACTTTGATAAACTTTGCCACTTGACCACTGTGGTTTGGACTGTTAATCTGGGCGTAAACCTTGAAGACCGTATTTGGGGAGAGCGAAATAATATCATTCTAGGAGCCTAAGTTTGATACCCACTCTTGCAACAAAGGATAACCCATACTTAGAAATAATATAGGGTAGTCCCCGAGCCACTGCTCAAGGCAATGAGGTTTAATATATAAACCAAACTTAGAAACAATATCGGACAGTCCCCGAGTCACTGCTCAAGGTGCCAAGGTTTAATACATAACACAAAATCAAAAATAATATATGTCAGTCCCCGAGCGACTGCTTTAGCGCCGAGGTCCAATACATGAATCAAACTTAGAAACAATATGGGGCAGTCCCCGAGTCACTGCTCAAGGTGCCGGGGTTTAATACATAAACCAAACTTAAAAACAATATAGTGCAGTCCCCGAGCCACTGCTCAAGGTGCCGAGGTTTGATACATAACATGAAATTAAAAACAACATATGGCAATCCCCGAGTCTCTGCTCTGGACGCCGAGGTTCAATACATAGTTGGTGCTCCATCCTGAGGCATCATTTTACAATGTGTCATAGATGACTCCTACGAGTAAAATGGACGAAGTAAAGCTACGTTCCATGGTCTTTTCGATTCTTCGCCGGCTTTGTCTGCCCTGTTCTTTCCTGGTGATTGAGCATCGATTAGGTAATACACATCATTGTGCAATGCTTTGCTCACGATGAATGGTCCTTCCCATGGAGGCGACAGCTTGTGCATGCCGGCCGTGCGTTGCACCAGCCGGAGAACCAAATCTCCTTCTTTAAACACTCTTGGATTCACCTTCTTTCTGTGATATCGTCGCAAGTCCTGCTGATAGATGGCTAATCTTGATAGCGCCAGCTCTCTGGCTTCTTCTAGCAGATCGACATCATCTTGCCGAGCTACCTCATTTACTTCAGCGGTTGTATACTGGGTAACCCTTGGCGAGTCATGTATCATGTCGGCTGGAAGCACAGCTTCTGCCCCATACACTAGAAAAATGGTGTGTAACCTGTTGATATGTTTGGGGTAGTCCTGAGGCTCCATAGTACTGCTGGTAGTTCCTCTATCCAACATCCTGCCGACCTTTGCAGCGGTTCGACGAGTCGTGGTTTTATTCCGGACAGTACTAGTCCATTCGATCTTTATACTTGCCCATTGGATGCTGGGTGAGCCATAGAGGCGACATCTAGTCTTATGTGCTTTTCTTGACAGAATCTAGCAAAGGCTCCTTCTGCAAAGTTTGTACCGTTGTCTGTAATAACACTGTGTGGGTACCCATATATTAAGATAATATCTTTGAGCAATTTCACTGATGTGGGCCCATCACATTTCTTTATTGGTTTTACTTCAATCCACTTTGTGAATTTGTCCACCATTACTAATATGTGGGTCATCCCGCCTCGGGCCGGCTTAAATGGTCCCACCATATCTAAGCACCATACAGAAAATGGCCAAGTAATTGGTATTGTTTTTAACTCGGACGAAGGCATATGTAATTTTCTGACATATCTTTGGCAACCATTACATTTCTCGACCAGTTCTTTGGCCTCTTTCAATGTTGTTGGCCAATAAAACCCATGCCTGAATGCTTTGGCCACTAAAGCTCGGGATGAGGCGTGATGTCCGCATTCTCCTTGATGTATATCTAGGAGGATCTCCTGGCCTTCCGCCGAGCTCACACATCTTTGCAACACACTTGTGACACTCCTTTTATACAGCTCATTGTTTATGATTGTATAAGCTTTAGCTCTTCTCACTGTCTGTCTTGCCAATATCTCGTTATTCGGCAAAATCGCATCTCTAAGGAAAGAGAATATGGGTTGCGCCCATGTTGGTGTGATTTTCTATGGTGTAGTCTCACTATCTATTTCATATTTTTTGCCGACATAACTGCCTCGGATTTCTCCATACTCATCCTTGCATCGGCTGGCTTTATTTTTGGAAATTCCGGGTTACCTTGCCTGTCAATTTCCATCGGCACATTATCCTCTCTTGATTTTGCCGGAATAAAGATGGATTCGGACTCTGGAGACGGTGTTATTGATGGCTTCCTCAGGTGCTCTAGGGCGATACCTGGGGGAATTGACTGTCTGGTTGATCCGAGTTTTGACAATGTGTCTGCGGCATCGTTTTCTGCCCGAGGTACATGATGAAATTCACATCCATCGAAGTATCCACTGAGTTTTTGCACATGAAACCTATACAAAGCCATATTATCATCCAACGCATCCCAATTGCCTGAGACTTGCTGTACTACTAGATCTGAATCCCCATAGCACAAGATTCGGCGTATGCCAATCTCTTTCGCCACCTTCAATCCATGGACGAGTGATTCATATTCGGCTACATTGTTTGACGCGACAAAATGTATTTGCAGCACATATCTCAGCTGGTCTCTTTTTGGCGAGGTTAACACTATTCCTGCCCCCAAACCATTTCTTAGTTTGGAACCGTCAAAGTGCATCGTCCAATAATTCGGATCTGGTAATGGTGGCTCATATTGTACCTCGGCCCAATCTACGAAGAAGTCGGCCACAGCCTGAGATTTGATTGCATCTCGCCTATCGAATTGCGGAGCATAAGGTGACAATTCAATTGCCCATTTTGCTATTCGGCCACTTGCATCTTTGTTGCTCAATATGTCGGCTATGGGTGCTTCACAAATCACCTTGATGGGGTGCTCTTCGAAGTAATGTTTAAGTTTCTTTGCTGACATGTACACCCCATATGCCATCTTCTGATAATGGGGGTAATTTTGTTTTGAGGCTGATAGTACCTCGCTTAGGTAATACACCGACCTTTGTACTGATTTATCATCTTCAATTCGTTCCACCACGATCACAGCGCTCACTACTCTGTTGGTGGCTGCTATGTAAAGTAACATAGGCTCTTTCGATAATGGAGAAGCCAAGACAGGCGTTGTGACCAACATATTTTTCAATTCATGAAATGCATTGTCTGCTTGTGGATTCCAAATGAACTTATCCTTTTTTTTCATCAACTGATAAAGTGGTAGTGCTTTCTCTCCCAGCCGACATACAAATCGGCTGAGCGAGGCTAAACAACCTGTGAACTTTTCTACGTCATTTAGACATCTTGGCAATTCCATCCTTTCCATTGCCTTTATCTTGGTTGGGTTGGCCTCTATACCTCGGCTAGACACGAGAAAACTGAGCAATTTTCCCACTGGCACACCAAATGTGCATTTCTCCGGGTTAAGCTTCATTCGGAACCTTCTCAGGTTCGCGAAAGTTGTCGGATATCATCCAGTAGCATTTTTCTCTCTTTGGTTTTGATAACCACATCATCTACATATACTTGTACATTTTTTCCTATCTGTTCATGTAGACATTTTTGCATACATCTCTGATACGTTGCTCCTGCGTTACGCAGGCCGAATGGCATGGTGCGATAGCAATAAGCCCTGTACGGGGTAATAAACGCAGTCTTTATTTGATCGGCCGGATTTAACGGTATCTGGTGAAAACCAGAATACGCGTCTACAAATGATAATAGTTCACAACCAGCGGTCGAATCAATGACTTGGTCTATTCTAGGTAAAGGAAAGGATCTTTTGGACACGCCTTGTTCAGGTTCGTGTAATCGATACACATTCGCCATACAATGGCTACATTTGGATCATCCTTCTTCTTTTCCACTAGCACCGGGTTTGATAGCCAATCCGGATACAGCACCTCCATGATGAACCCGGCCGCAAGGAGCCGAGCTATTTCATCCCCTATTATTTTTCTCCTGTCTTCGGCGAAGCGGCGGAGAGGTTGCTTCACCGGCCTTGCTCCTGGCCTTACATTCAGAGAGTGCTCAGCCAACTCCCTCGGCACACCTTGCAGATCCTGAGTTGACCATGCAAAGATATCCCGATTCTTGCGGAGGAAGTTGGTGAGCTCGCTTTCCTATTTAGCATTTAGGCCGGCTCCAATGGTGACGGTGCGCTCTGGGAACTGCTCATCTATCTGGAACTTTTTTGTTTCTTTAGTCGGCTAAAAAGAGACACTTCCATGCGGGTTGGCTAATGCCGGCATATTCAATTGCGTCGACTGAGGTAGGGCTGCTACCTCCTAAATCCTTGTTTTTTCTCTTGCTATTACCAATGACTCGGCCAGATTTGATCCGGCCGAAGCACATTCCATTGACTTCCTATAATCCCCTGCTACTGTTATCACCCCTTGTTGTCCGGGTAACTTCATTTTCAGATAACTTATATGGCAGCTGCCCATGAATTTGGCCAATGCTGGCCGTCCGAGTAGAGCATGATAACAACTCTCTAGATCCACCACTTCAAACTCTAAATTTTCTGCTCTGCAGTTATCTCTTGTGCCGAATAACACATCCACTCGAACCTTACCAATGGGTTCACATGAAAGCCATGGTACTATCCCATGGAAAGTGGTCCTCGTGGATTGCAGCATGTTCTGCGATATTCCGAGTTTATGCATTGTATCTTTGTACATGATATTGATACTGCTCCCATTGTCAATGAGTACCTTTGAAAATTTCACATTAATGCTTGGTCCGACAAATGTCGGATCTAACACGAGTGCATACGACCCTGGACTCGGCATTATCTTGGGGTGATCCTTTATGCTCCAAGTTACTTCTTGATCCGACCAAGGCACATATCTTGGTACTGCCGGCATAAATGCATTTACTTCCATATGTCGGCGCTGTACACTCTTCTTGTCTTGCTGTTCTGTTGTGAACACGCAATACGACTGATGATGTTCTCTGTAATCATTGCGTCCATTATTTCCTGGATTTGTCCTTCCATCCGGACCTTGGTTTATCACTTGATGCACCGCATATCTCCGGTCCGAGTTTTCATACCTCGGGGGAGGAGGTGGTAACATCAGTTGTTGTGCATTTGCTCCAGTCAACTGTGGCTGATGCTGCTGATGTGCCTGGAGAGGCGCTGCCTGTATGCCTACGGGGTTACCCATTGCATTTTTCATCCATGCACATTGGCGGGTTGTATGGTTGGCTGGCCTGGCCAGGTTTGACGTGTGAAATTTACACGGCTGATCTAACATAGACTCAAACGTGTACTTCGGCCTCTCCTGCCATTGCTTCTTTTGCTCTGGTGTCCACTGTCTTTTTCCTTCATTCCTTGGTGTCCATTGCTGAGGACCATTCTTTTGTCGTTGAGTATTTTCGTGACTCGGCTGATCTTGCACTACTGCTGCCACCTGAGTTGAACCATATCTATAATCCGGTCTCTCTTCTCTTCTTCTTCCTCTGAAGTCATTGCGCCTGGATGACCCGGCCACGTCTCTTGCATATTGATCTTGATGTTCTCGATGATCTGCCGACATTAATTCTGGTTGCGTCGGATCTCCCAATGCATAGGAATCCGCTATCCTGATGGTTTCTGCCAATGTGGTTGGCATATCTCTTTGCAGTCGCTGCCATAATACACTGGCATAGCGGCATCCTTGGGCGAACCAAGCTATTGCCTGTGACTCTATAACTCCCTCGCACGAATTTCTCAAGTTACACCACCGAGTTAAGAATTCTCTGTCTGTCTCATTCGGCCTTTGCTTGCACATGGCTAGCTGCTGCGGCCTGTTTGGCCTCTTGTAAGTACTGGTAAAGTTGCTAACAAACATTTCTTCAAAATCCAACCAACAGTTGATGCTGCCTGTTGGCAGGTTATTCAGCCATACTCTAGCTGTTCCTTCCAACATTTGCGGGACATATCGTACTGCCCATCGTAAGTTTCCACCAGCTATTTTTACAGCAGTAGCATAGTCAATCAACCAATCCTGTGGTTTAGTGCTCCCAATGTATGTTTTTGTGCCTCTTGCCAGCTGAAAGTTCGGCACAGGCGGCTCGCCCATGATCCGAGGTCCGAAGCACGCCGGACCTGGTGGACCCTGTTCTTCTAGCAGTTCGGACCGGTATAGTCGGTCCAACTTCACTCTGGCGTCAGTTGACGGCAAATCTCTGTACAGAACTCTCTCCTGCATTCCATAGTGGTTATTTCCACCATGAATCGCATATTCCATCTCCGAATATCCATCATTATACCTCTCATTCACCTGATTGTGGTGAACTGGTCTCACTTCTCTTTCCTGCCGAGGTTCATGTCTCGGTTACGGGTTGGGTGCCGGTTCTCTCCTTCCTTCGACCAGAATATTGTTCTCGTGATTCCCTCTTCCGAGTTCTCCTCTTTCGATATCTCCATTGCCTCGGCTTCCGCTGCCCTTCTCGGCACGGCCGGGGTTTCTCTCACCACTGTTACCTCGGCTTCCATTGCCTCTGTTCTCATTTGCTTTTCAGGCTATCTGTTAGACCCCTCCTTTATAAAGGAAAGGATCCCTGTGATTGCAATGCTAGTCCCTGGATCAATGCTAGCATCCACAGTTTAAGATGAAGTACACAGATACAAAGGTCGTTTATTACATTCATTCCAGAGATAAAACATAGTCTTTTACAACTCAGGGCCATAGGCCTAATACAAGAGTTTAAGGAATAAGTAAATAAACATAAGTCTTCATCTTCATGTGCCACAGGCAAGCATGTTGAGTGTAGACTCATGACTCCTATTCATCATCGGAGTAACCTGCAACATCACAAGTTACAGCCACAGAGGGTCAATACTTTGGAATAGTATTGGCAAGTGATACCTTAGTTTATTTTAAGTGGACTATATTACTATATGCATTTTGGCTAGGTGTAGCTTGGCTTGCTTTGCTTGAAAATAAGTTTTACTTATTAGTTGAAATCACTAAGTTTTTCTTTATCAAAAACTTCCCAAGAAACCACCAACAGACATTGGGGTCCTTCACCCTTGTTCACCCACCAATTTTTACTTAGAAGTTGGAGTGATGAGATTCTTGTAGCTTCCATGTCTTGATGCTCAAATTGTCCATTGCCTTGGACTAGGCTAAGTACATAGGTTTTCCATCTGCAGAGGTTGTGCACTTTCCCCACCAGACTTGGTTTCCCAAGACAGGACCTTTCAGAAGCCTTTCCTTAGTCAAATGGACGCGCTCCAACCTATCATTCCCACTACCACCAACTGTCCAAGTGACTAAGTTCTAGCAACCTATATGATCAAGGCAGAGCCCATATTGCCAAGTGGTTGCACTGTAAGCTTTCTCAACACTTGGCCTCCAAATCCCTTTGTGCCTGGGTGGCATACCACAAGTGAGATACACAACCCAAGTCCATGGCCTTGTGTAACCACTCAACATAACCCAATCCTTCCATTCCACCCAGGAGGTTCATTTAACTTAGTTGTTTTATTAGGAAAGCATAAGTCTCATGACATAGAAATATTTTCATCATAGTAAGTATAGATTTTCACCAACCCTTGTTTGCTAAATAGCTAGGCTAAGCATGGTATGATAACTTAACTTAGGAAAAATTCCCTAGCAATTCTACAATTCTACACTACTTAGGATTTCCCAACTTAGCATTAGGCAAAAATAGCATGCAAGACTTAGCAAAATAACTAATGCTAGTACAAAACATAGGATAGAATATTCATGAAAATATCACTTGCCTTGGTAGTGGGGAGAGTAGCACTCTTCACAATCACAATCACTAGCAAAATCTACACAAAAATTATAGCATACAATTACACACAATTATATACAACCAAAAATAATATGTATGCATGCATGCAAGAATTTACTAAGTGGTGATTTTGAAAACTCTACCAAGCATGCACATGTTTACAGAAACTTAACAAGTCACAAGTTTGCCAACTAAACTTATTTGGCACTAATACAATTTACCAAAATAAATCTATATTTAAAATAGCCTTAAACATATTTCTACAAATAAAGTCATGTTAACTGTTACTATTTGTTAAACACATTGGATATTCAGAAAGGTCTTGTTTCACTGAATCCAACGATATAAAGTTTGTAAAATTCCAACGTGGCAATCAAAAGTTATAAGCATTTGAAATTTGGATCAAAATCTGGTTTTTAATCTGTTTTTATTTCTAACAGTTGCCACGCGTCGCGTCCCTATTGGTGCGTACCGCTTCGGTTGGATCGGGTCCTGCGGACCGCACGATCTAAGTGGGATCTGGCGGCTCAGATGCGCGCGTACCTCTTCGTCCTCTTTCTAATCTACGCCGCAGGATCTAGATCCAACGTTCCCAATCATCCTAACCATACTCAGGCGGCGCTAGCGGCGGCGCGTCTGACTACGGCGGCGCCGGCGTTCTACATCGCTCCAGGAAGCAGGAAGGTGCTTACCAGATCCGCCAAGGCGTGCTGAAGCTCGACGTGGTACTGGTTTGCGGAGGGGCGCTCGGATGTGGCTGAGAGAGCTCGTCGGAGTCGTGCACGGCGTCGGGTGGTTGTTGTCGGCGTTGTTGCCGAGGTTCCGCGTCGCCCTAACATAAGCCAGGGGGTTTAGGATATGCGCAAGACCGTGGCGAACAATCTAGTGTGAGTCAGAAGTGAAGGGGCGCACGGGACTTACGGAATTTGGTCGTCGGAGTTGAGGTGGTCGTCAGATGCTTGTGGCGTCGAGCGGAAACGGCGACCTGGGGCAGTACAGGATGAACGGGTGGGGTCAGGAGGTGCGCAAGAAGATTGCGAAGCAGCTCAAACGAATCAGAGAGGAAGGTGCGCACGGGTCTCACCGGAATCGTTCGCCGGAGCAAGCTCTGTCTGCGGCGGTGTTGGGTGAGTCGTGGGCAGCCTGGTGGCGTGAAGGTAGAATCGACTGGGGGAAAATGGTCGCTAGGAGGTGGGGATCTTATAGCCGATGCCTCGACAGGAAAAGCTCGCGGATTAATGCCCATTTATGCCGCGCCATTACCGGCTGTGACTGCAGCTGTGACGTGGTCGCGGGCGCAGTTTGGGGAAGACGATGACAGCGTGGGCAGGGCCCGCTCGTCGGCGATGTGCGCGAAGTGAGTGTGGGGTCCGTCTGTCAGCGACAGTTTGCGTGCGCTCGCGCGTGAGAAAAGAAAAGGAAACCCCCGGGTGGGCTAGTTGGGCTTGATTCGATGTTGGGCCTAAAACCTGGCGCGTGGCCCTTTTCCTTTGTTTATTTCTTTTTCCTTTTCTATTTTGATTTTCTGGGTAGATTTTCAAATGAAATCAAGTTCAATTTGAATTCAAATTTTTCTGGGATTTTTGTAGTGAGCAATAGTCTCAAAAATGGTCATATATCCTTGGGGTAGCTTTGTAAAGGATTGGTCAAGCTTGGGGATCAAAATATCAGAGGCTAGACACTTGGTTTTAAAAATTTAAAAGATGGTTTTTGAAACCCATTTCCATTTGAAAATTTTGGTTCAAATCTACACTTAAATTCTATGCTCATAGAAGGCAACCTTCCTGGTTTACAACAATCAAACTTACAAGTGGTGTTGGCCGTTTAAAATAAGTCTGTCCATATAAAATCATGACACCAAAAGTTTTTGTTTTCTGAAATGTTTTTGAGAAAACCCTAAATGATGATGAATGCAAGGATGATAAGAATGAGCTTTGAAATGTGAATTTAGGGATGTTACAAATCTAACCCCCTTAAGATGAATCTCGCCCTCGAGATTCGGATTGGCTAGCAAATAGGTGAGGGTGGTCTTTCCGAAGATCCTCTTCTCTCTCCCATGTTGCTTCCTCTTCGGAATGATGATTCCATTGCACCTTGCAAAACTTGATAGTCTTAGTCCTTGTGACCCTTTCTGCGGTCTCAAGAATCTTGACAGGCTTTTCCTCATAGGTAAGATCACTTTCTAGCTGGACTTATTCCAAGGGTATGGTATCCTTCAAAGATGATTCTTCCATTTCTGGGTGACATTTCTTAAGCTGACTCACATGAAACACATTATGGACAGCTGACAGAGACTCTGGCAATTCAACTTCATATGCAACTTCTCCCTTGCGACTTAGAATCTTGAATGGCCCAACATATCTTGGTGCCAACTTTCCTTTGACTCCAAATCTTTTCACTCCACGAAGTGGTGATACTCTAAGATAAGCTCTATCCCCAACTTCGTAGGTGACTTCTCTACGCTTAGAATCCGCGTAGCTTTTCTGTCGGGACTGTGCTATCTTCAACCTGTCCTTAACCAACTTGACTTTCTCTTCGGCGTCCTTGATAAGATCAGGTCCAAACAAACTCCTTTCTCCCACTCCATTCCATAGCAATGGGGTGGTACACTTCCTTCCGTAGAGAAATTCAAACGGTGCCATCCCAATACTAGATTGATAGCTGTTGTTATAAGAAAATTCTGCGTACGGCAGACTTTCCTCCCAACTTGCTCCATAGTCCAAAGCACATGCTCGTAACATGTCTTCAAGAATTTGGTTAGTCCTTTCTGTTTGTCCATCGGTTTAAGGATGAAAAGCAGTGCTGAATTCCAATTTTGTTCCCAAAGATTCATGGAGCTGTCTCCAAAAGTGAGAAGTAAACTGAGTTCCTCTATCTGACACGATACTCTTAGGCACACCGTGAAGGCATACAATCCTGCTCATGTAGATTTTAGCTAACTTGGCACTTGTATAGGTTGTCTTCACGGGTATAAAATGAGCCACTTTAGTTAGGCGATCCACTACTACCCATATGGAATCATACCCTGACCTGGTCCTTGGTAATCCGGTAACGAAATCCATACCAATATTTTCCCACTTCCATTCAGGAATAGGCAGTGGTTGAAGCAAACCCGCTGGTTTCTGATGCTCCGCTTTTACTCTGCTACACACATTACACAAAGCAATATGCTCGGAGATGTCCCTTTTTAGATTGTTCCACCAAAATCTTCCTTTCATATCCATGTACATCTTGGTGTTTCCTGGGTGAATAGAATACGAAGAGTTGTGGGCTTCCTGTAAAATCAGTTTCCGCAACTTCGTGTCTTGTGGAACACAAATACGTTTTCCGTGCCATAAAGTACCTTGTTTGTCAATATGGAAACTTTTAGCTTTTCCTTGGCTAATTATTTCCTTAATCTCTTCGATTTCTTTATCCGTCTTCTGGGCTTCTTTAATCTTATCCAACAGAGTGGGTTGAACATCCAAAGTCATAAGATGTCCTTCTGGTACAATCTCCAATATGAGTTCTTTGAATTGCTTACACAAGTCGTCTGGCAATTCACCATCGGTAAGGCCATTTACGAATGCCTTACGGCTTAGAGCATCTGCTACTACATTTGCTTTACCAGGGTGGTATTGCAAACTCATGTCGTAATCCTTGATAAGTTCTAGCCATCTCCTTTGTCTCATGTTGATTTCCTTCTGGGTGAAGATATACTTCAAACTCTTATGATCGGTGAACACTTCACATCGCTTTCCCAAAAGGTAATGTCTCCATGTTTTGAGTGCATGGACGATAGAGGCTAACTCCAAATCATGAGTAGGATAGTTTACTTCATGAGTTTTGAGTTGTCTCGAGGCATAGGCCACAACTTTACCGTCTTGCATAAGTACGGCACCCAAACCTTGATGAGACGCATCACAATATACTTGGAAATCCTTTTCCAAATCTGGCAGACATAGAACTGGTGTTGTCACAAGTCTCTTCTTTAATTCCTGGAAACTGACTTCACAACCTTCAGACCATGCAAATTTCTTGTCCTTCTTTAACAATTCAGTCATTGGCTTAGCAACCTTTGAGAAATTTTCAATGAACCTTCTATAGTAACCTGCTAAGCCGAGGAAACTACGAACTTCTTTCACATTCCTGGGAGATTCCCATTCTGTCACAGCTGAAACCTTAGCAGGATCAACTGCCACACCATCCTTTGTCATAACATGACCAAGAAAACCAACTTCCTCTAACCAGAACTCACACTTGCTGAATTTGGCATAAAGTTTATGTTCCCTCAGTTTCTCAAGTATCAAGCGTAAGTGTCTTTCATGTTCTTCCTTGCTCTTGGAGTAGACCAAGATGTCATCGATGAAAACGACAACAAACTTGTCGAGAAATTCCATGAATACCTTGTTCATCATATTCATGAAGTATGCTGGAGCGTTGGTTAAACCAAAAGGCATCACAGTGTACTCATACAATCCATACCTTGTGGTGAAAGTTGTTTTAGGTATGTCTTGCTCTCTTATCTTGAGTTGAAAATAACCTGACCAGAGATCAATCTTCGAGAATACACATGCTCCTTCTAGCTGATCAAACAAGTCGTTGATTCTTGGCAAAGGATATTTGTTCTTGATGGTTACCTCGTTGAGTGAACGGTAGTCAATGCATAATATTTGTCTTCTATCCTTCTTTTCCACGAATAAAACTGGAGCTCCCCAAGATGAAGAACTTGGTTGAATAAACCCTTTCTGCAATTGTTCTCCTAGTTGCTTCTTGAGCTCTTTTAGTTCATCAACTGAAATTTTGTATGGTATTTTTGCTATTGGTCCAGAACCTGGTACCAAATCTATCAGAAACTCCACATCTCTATCTGGTGGCATTCCTGGCAACTCTTCCGGAAACACATCCGGATACTCACATACAATTGGCACACTGTCCATGCTAACCCCCTTAAGAGAATTTAGCTTACTTCCTTTGGATTTAAAGTTTGACTTGAATTTTATTCGTTTTCCTTCTAGGGTTGTGAGTGCAACAGTACGATTAGCACAATCTAGTACTCCTTCATACTTAGCCATCCAATCCATTCCCAAAATTACATCTAGTCCTTGGGAATCCAGGATTATCAGGCTTACTGGAAACTTATGCTTTCCAAACTCTATGACGAGATCCCGGCATCCAAGGCTTACTATCATATCTCCCCCCGGAGAACTAACCTTTATTGGACACCCAATGTTTTCAGATGCAAACCCATTTCTATCAACAAATGCTTTTGATATGAATGAATGAGATGCACCAGTGTCAAAGAGTACAAATGCTGGAATGGAATTGAGTCTGAACTTACCAGCAACAGCGTCAGGCTCCTCATAGACCTCCTCCACATTGATGTGGTTAACCTGTCCTTTCTGGAAAGGATTGGGCTTGTTAGGTCCTTCCACTTTCTTCTCAGGGCACTCATTAGCATAATGCCCCAGCTTCTTGCATTTGAAGCACTCAACCTGACTGATGTCCTTTCTAGGCTGGCTTCCACTTCCACTTCCACTGTGGTGGCTCTTATGTCCACTCTTGTGGTTCTTGTACTTATCATTGTCATGACTGCGATGATGCTTGTTGTCATGACGGTTGTGGTTGTGGTGCTTGTTGAATTTCCCATGCTTGTGGGATCCCGAACTGCCACTGTCATCATGGTGAGATCGTTTGTGAGACGATCCAGAGCTGTGCTTGTCGGAGTGTTTCCTCTTCCTACTCTCGACTTGCTTCATTTTACTCTCCAAAATAGCAGCCCTGTCACACAGAGACTGATAAGTTGGAACATATGCCACAGACAACTGCAGATTCAGCTCATCATTCAATCCTTCCAGAAACTTTTCTTTTATTTTGGCATCAGTGTCAACCTCATCCGGTGCATAGCGCGTCAGATTGTTGAACTCTTCTATGTATTCAGCCACGCTGCGGTGGCGCTGCTTCAGGTTGTGAAACTCCTTCTTTTTCAGACTCATCATTCCTGATGAGATATGAGCAGTGCGAAAGCCATCTTCAAAGATAGCCCAAGTCACCTCATCTAAAGGAGTGGTAATTTGGAAGTTGTCCCACCATGTGGCGGCTGGTCCTTCCAACAGATGTGCTGCGAACCTGACTTTTTCAGCATCCGTGCAGCCCACGGTCACTAAGTCCTTGTTCACAGAACGTAGCCAGTCATTGGCTACCATGGGATCAGTTGTTCCCGAAAACTTAGCTGGCCTCAATCGCAGAAATCTGGTGAGCATATCAAAACGCGGAGGGTTGTTGTTGTTGTTGTTGTTGTTGGGGTTGTTGTTGTTGTTATTCTGGTTTTGGATGAATGTTGTCATCATTTGCATAAGCTGTGTTTGCGCATTCATCATTTGTTGCATTTCCGGGGTGATGTTGTTGGGGTTGGGGTTTGCGCGACGGGGAGGCATCTGTGGTTTGTTCAAAATAGAGGTAAGAATGAGATACCCATAGATGTTTTATGCACACTACATCACAAACAAACACATAGCAAGCAACATAAGAATAAAAGTTCAACAACCACATAATAAGTTCATGAAGTAAAACACACAAGTGGCAAGCCATCCACATGTCGGATGGTCCAATAATAAGTTCACAATAACAAGTACGAATATGAAAGATAAACGAGTAGTCAAGTCTACTCATCAGCATCAATCTCCTCCTCGACGAAGGTAAGACCTGCGTTCTCCATCGCGGTCTTGTTCTCCTCAATCGTAGTGGTCAAGGAATCGACCTTGGCCTTGAGAGCCCTCTTCTGGGAGCGAAGCCTCTCAATAACCATCTGCTGCTGCTCTAGCTTGAAATCCTTGGACTTCAGTTCCTCGGTCATGTCCCGGATTTTCTTGTTCCTATCCTGGACGCGTTTCTCCTGAATCTTGAACTTGCGATCCTGGGCCTCGAATTTTTTCTCCATTTCCTTGATCATCTCATCCTGCTGTGCGAAAAGCTTGTCCTTCTCGCAAAGCTGCACCTAGAGCTCGTCATTGCTGAGCATGACGTTCGTCCTGTCCGTGTCCACGTGCCTGAGGAGAGTCTCTAAGTCCTGGAGATAGAGACGTATCGGCTCTGCCGCGTCCCTCGAGTCGTCCTCAAAGTCGATGGACTCTCCATCAACATCACGTCTTCCGAAGACGTGGAAGTGAGTGCCCCTAACCTGTCGGGAGTGACGGCCTAACAGACGTCCTATCAGGTCCTGCATGACTACCTCCATGCCTCTGTCCCTGTCGTCGTGCATCAGCTTGAAGACGATGGCCTCTGTAGTAGGCTCGGTCTGGCGTCCTGGCTGGTTCACCTTGAAGCCCCAGAGGTCCTTCCTCTCGAACTTGGTGAGTGGGTACACCGTGATGGTGGGAAGAGGGAGATCGAGCAAAGTGGTAAGCTCAACGATACGGGGGCCAAAACGGATAACCTGGAGCTCCTCAACAGTGCTGATGGTAATAGGCATCTATTTTATAAGATTGAGAAAGTTAGAACAACATCATTTAAGATAAATCAAGATAAACATTCATACATATCCATGGAACACAAACATCACACAAGTCATGCATACATAAGTCCATTACATCAATCAAGGTCCATATTTATATAAGGTATCATTTTTGGAAATAAGGTGATAGATGGTGGTCCAACTAACGAAGTGTGCTTACAATCCTATCTCACTGGATCTGGTGGCTATCACAATGTTCCTAGAGGCAACCCACCTATCTTGTTCACATGATTCCATCACTAAGTCTATTATATCTCCCCTTAACTCTTGGTTGGTGGCTTCCAACTCTTGGGTAAGCTCCTTCTCTTTCTCTAAGTCCTTTTGGAGGTTGAGCATCCTGCACTTGACTCTAGCACTTAGTTCTTTGATAGTCCTCCAAGCTGCATCTCTGGCTGACTCAAAGAATGTTGTGTGCATTATAGTGTTGGTGTACATGCAAAATCCCCTTTCTTTGTGGTTGTCTTCCTTGTTTTTGTACAAGTGAAGTTGCACCCACCAATACTCCACTCCTTCATCCATCACTGGAAAGCCCTTGTACACAGCTGCACCATGTGCTTCCATTGCCACCATGAGGTCCTTGAGAATATTGGGAAACTCAGTTTCACACTCCAAGGTCATGGTCATGAGTGGTCCTTTCTTCACAGATTCGTTGATGGAGTTCATCTACAAATGGAGTTGAGAATGAAAAGATTAGAAAAGTGTTACGAGAAGAATAGACAAGTGTAGAAGTAGTTGAAAATTTTCCTTAGTGGTTTCCAATCCTAGGGTCATAATCCTACAGGCAACACAGTGCTCTGATACCATCTGTTAGACCCCTCCTTTATAAAGGAAAGGATCCCTGTGATTGCAATGCTAGTCCCTGGATCAATGCTAGCATCCACAGTTTAAGATGAAGTACACAGATACAAAGGTCGTTTATTACATTCATTCCAGAGATAAAACATAGTCTTTTACAACTCAGGGCCATAGGCCTAATACAAGAGTTTAAGGAATAAGTAAATAAACATAAGTCTTCATCTTCATGTGCCACAGGCAAGCATGTTGAGTGTAGACTCATGACTCCTATTCATCATCGGAGTAACCTGCAACATCACAAGTTACAGCCACAGAGGGTCAATACTTTGGAATAGTATTGGCAAGTGATACCTTAGTTTATTTTAAGTGGACTATATTACTATATGCATTTTGGCTAGGTGTAGCTTGGCTTGCTTTGCTTGAAAATAAGTTTTACTTATTAGTTGAAATCACTAAGTTTTTCTTTATCAAAAACTTCCCAAGAAACCACCAATAGACATTGGGGTCCTTCACCCTTGTTCACCCACCAATTTTTACTTAGAAGTTGGAGTGATGAGATTCTTGTAGCTTCCATGTCTTGATGCTCAAATTGTCCATTGCCTTGGACTAGGCTAAGTACTTAGGTTTTCCATCTGCAGAGGTTGTGCACTTTCCCCACCAGACTTGGTTTCCCAAGACAGGACCTTTCAGAAGCCTTTCCTTAGTCAAATGGACGCGCTCCAACCTATCATTCCCACTACCACCAACTGTCTAAGTGACTAAGTTCTAGCAACCTATATGATCAAGGCAGAGCCCATATTGCCAAGTGGTTGCACTGTAAGCTTTCTCAACACTTGGCCTCCAAATCCCTTTGTGCCTGGGTGGCATACCACAAGTGAGATACACAACCCAAGTCCATGGCCTTGTGTAACCACTCAACATAACCCAATCCTTCCATTCCACCCAGGAGGTTCATTTAACTTAGTTGTTTTATTAGGAAAGCATAAGTCTCATGACATAGAAATATTTTCATCATAGTAAGTATAGATTTTCACCAACCCTTGTTTGCTAAATAGCTAGGCTAAGCATGGTATGATAACTTAACTTAGGAAAAATTCCCTAGCCATTCTACAATTCTACACTACTTAGGATTTCCCAACTTAGCATTAGGCAAAAATAGCATGCAAGACTTAGCAAAATAACTAATGCTAGTACAAAACATAGGATAGAATATTCATGAAAATATCACTTGCCTTGGTAGTGGGGAGAGTAGCACTCTTCACAATCACAATCACTAGCAAAATCTACACAAAAATTATAGCATACAATTACACACAATTATATACAACCAAAAATAATATGTATGCATGCATGCAAGAATTTACTAAGTGGTGATTTTGAAAACTCTACCAAGCATGCACATGTTTACAGAAACTTAACAAGTCACAAGTTTGCCAACTAAACTTATTTGGCACTAATACAATTTACCAAAATAAATCTATATTTAAAATAGCCTTAAACATGTTTCTACAAATAAAGTCATGTTAACTGTTACTATTTGTTAAACACATTGGATATTCAGAAAGGTCTTGTTTCATTGAATCCAACGATATAAAGTTTGTAAAATTCCAATGTGGCAATCAAAAGTTATAAGCATTTGAAATTTGGATCAAAATCTGGTTTTTAATCTGTTTTTATTTCTAACACTTGCCACGCGTCGCGTCCCTATTGGTGCGTACCGCTTCGGTTGGATCGGGTCCTGCGGACCGCACGATCTAAGTGGGATCTGGCGGCTCAGATGCGCGCGTACCTCTTCGTCCTCTTTCTAATCTACGCCGCAGGATCTAGATCCAACGTTCCCAATCATCCTAACCATACTCAGGCGGCGCTAGCGGCGTTAACTGGCGGCGGCGCGTCTGACTATGGCGGCGCCGGCGTTCTACATCGCTCCAGGAAGCAGGAAGGTGCTTACCAGATCCGCCAAGGCGTGCTGAAGCTCGACGTGGTACTGGTTTGCGGAGGGGCGCTCGGATGTGGCTGAGAGAGCTCGTCAGAGTCGTGCACGGCGTCGGGTGGTTGTTGTCGGCGTTGTTGCCGAGGTTCCGCGTCGCCCTAACATAAGCCAGGGGGTTTAGGATATGCGCAAGACCGTGGCAAACAATCTAGTGTGAGTCAGAAGTGAAGGGGCGCACGGGACTTACGGAATTTGGTCGCCGGAGTTGAGGTGGTCGTCAGATGCTTGCGGCGTCGAGCGGAAACGTCGACCTAGGGCAGTACAGGATTAAGGGGTGGGGTCAGGAGGTGCGCAAGAAGATTGCGAAGCGGCTCAAACGAATCAGAGAGGAAGGGGCGCACGGGTCTCACCGGAATCGTTCGCCGGAGCAAGCTCTGTCTGCGGCGGTGTTGGGTGAGTCGTGGGCAGCCTGGTGGCGTGAAGGTAGAATCGATTGGGGGAAAATGGTCGCTAGGAGGTGGGGATCTTATATCCGGTGCCTCGACAGGAAACGCTCGCGGATTAATGCCCATTTATGTCGTGCCATTACCAGCCGTGACTGCAGTTGCGACGTGGTCGCGGGCGCAGTTTGGGGAAGACGATGACAGCGTGGGCAGGGCCCGCTCGTCAGCGATGTGCGCGAAGTGAGTGTGGGGTCCGTCTGTCAGTGACAGGTTGCGTGCGCTCGCGCGTGAGAAAAGAAAAGTAAACCCCCGGGTGGGCTAGTTGGGCTCGATTCGATGCTGGGCCTAGAACCTGGCGCGTGGCCCTTTTCCTTTGTTTATTTCTTTTTCCTTTTCTATTTTGATTTTCTGGGTAGATTTTCAAATGAAATCAAGTTCAATTTGAATTCAAATTTTTCTGGGATTTTTGTAGTGAGCAATAGTCTCAAAAATGGTCATATATCCTTGGGGTAGCTTTGTAAAAGATTGGTCAAGCTTGGGGATCAAAATATCAGAGGCTAGACACTTGGTTTTAAAATTTTAAAAGATGGTTTTTGAAACCCATTTCCATTTGAAAAATTTGGTTTAAATCTACACTTAAATTCTATGCTCATAGAAGGCAACCTTCCTGGTTTACAACAATCAAACTTACAAGTGGTGTTGGCCGTTTAAAATAAGTCTGTCCACATAAAATCATGACACCAAAAGTTTTTGTTTTCTGAAATGTTTTTGAGAAAACCCTAAATGATGATGAATGCAAGGATGATAAGAATGAGCTTTGAAATGTGAATTTAGGGATGTTACAAATCTAACCCCCTTAAGATGAATCTCGCCCTCGAGATTCGGATTGGCTAGCAAATAGGTGAGGGTGGTCTTTCCGAAGATCCTCTTCTCTCTCCCATGTTGCTTCCTCTTCGGAATGATGATTCCATTGCACCTTGCAAAACTTGATAGTCTTAGTCCTTGTGACCCTTTCTGCGGTCTCAAGAATCTTGACAGGCTTTTCCTCATAGGTAAGATCACTTTCTAGCTGGACTTCTTCCAAGGGTATGGTATCCTTCAAAGATGATTCTTCCATTTCTGGGTGACATTTCTTAAGCTGACTCACATGAAACACATTATGGACAGCTGACAGAGACTCTGGCAATTCAACTTCATATGCAACTTCTCCCTTGCGACTTAGAATCTTGAATGGCCCAACATATCTTGGTGCCAACTTTCCTTTGACTCCAAATCTTTTCACTCCACGAAGTGGTGATACTCTAAGATAAGCTCTATCCCCAACTTCGTAGGTGACTTCTCTACGCTTAGAATCCGCGTAGCTTTTCTGTCGGGACTGTGCTATCTTCAACCTGTCCTTAACCAACTTGACTTTCTCTTCGGCGTCCTTGATAAGATCAGGTCCAAACAAACTCCTTTCTCCCACTCCATTCCATAGCAATGGGGTGGTACACTTCCTTCCGTAGAGAAATTCAAACGGTGCCATCCCAATACTAGATTGATAGCTGTTGTTATAAGAAAATTCTGCGTACGGCAGACTTTCCTCCCAACTTGCTCCATAGTCCAAAGCACATGCTCGTAACATGTCTTCAAGAATTTGGTTAGTCCTTTCTGTTTGTCCATCGGTTTAAGGATGAAAAGCAGTGCTGAATTCCAATTTTGTTCCCAAAGATTCATGGAGCTGTCTCCAAAAGTGAGAAGTAAACTGAGTTCCTCTATCTGACACGATACTCTTAGGCACACCGTGAAGGCATACAATCCTGCTCATGTAGATTTTAGCTAACTTGGCACTTGTATAGGTTGTCTTCACGGGTATAAAATGAGCCACTTTAGTTAGGCGATCCACTACTACCCATATGGAATCATACCCTGACCTGGTCCTTGGTAATCCGGTAACGAAATCCATACCAATATTTTCCCACTTCCATTCAGGAATAGGCAGTGGTTGAAGCAAACCCGCTGGTTTCTGATGCTCCGCTTTTACTCTGCTACACACATTACACAAAGCAATATGCTCGGAGATGTCCCTTTTTAGATTGTTCCACCAAAATCTTCCTTTCATATCCATGTACATCTTGGTGTTTCCTGGGTGAATAGAATACGAAGAGTTGTGGGCTTCCTGTAAAATCAGTTTCCGCAACTTCGTGTCTTGTGGAACACAAATACGTTTTCCGTGCCATAAAGTACCTTGTTTGTCAATATGGAAACTTTTAGCTTTTCCTTGGCTAATTATTTCCTTAATCTCTTCGATTTCTTTATCCGTCTTCTGGGCTTCTTTAATCTTATCCAACAGAGTGGGTTGAACATCCAAAGTCATAAGATGTCCTTCTGGTACAATCTCCAATATGAGTTCTTTGAATTGCTTACACAAGTCGTCTGGCAATTCACCATCGGTAAGGCCATTTACGAATGCCTTACGGCTTAGAGCATCTGCTACTACATTTGCTTTACCAGGGTGGTATTGCAAACTCATGTCGTAATCCTTGATAAGTTCTAGCCATCTCCTTTGTCTCATGTTGATTTCCTTCTGGGTGAAGATATACTTCAAACTCTTATGATCGGTGAACACTTCACATCGCTTTCCCAAAAGGTAATGTCTCCATGTTTTGAGTGCATGGACGATAGAGGCTAACTCCAAATCATGAGTAGGATAGTTTACTTCATGAGTTTTGAGTTGTCTCGAGGCATAGGCCACAACTTTACCGTCTTGCATAAGTACGGCACCCAAACCTTGATGAGACGCATCACAATATACTTGGAAATCCTTTTCCAAATCTGGCAGACATAGAACTGGTGTTGTCACAAGTCTCTTCTTTAATTCCTGGAAACTGACTTCACAACCTTCAGACCATGCAAATTTCTTGTCCTTCTTTAACAATTCAGTCATTGGCTTAGCAACCTTTGAGAAATTTTCAATGAACCTTCTATAGTAACCTGCTAAGCCGAGGAAACTACGAACTTCTTTCACATTCCTGGGAGATTCCCATTCTGTCACAGCTGAAACCTTAGCAGGATCAACTGCCACACCATCCTTTGTCATAACATGACCAAGAAAACCAACTTCCTCTAACCAGAACTCACACTTGCTGAATTTGGCATAAAGTTTATGTTCCCTCAGTTTCTCAAGTATCAAGCGTAAGTGTCTTTCATGTTCTTCCTTGCTCTTGGAGTAGACCAAGATGTCATCGATGAAAACGACAACAAACTTGTCGAGAAATTCCATGAATACCTTGTTCATCATATTCATGAAGTATGCTGGAGCGTTGGTTAAACCAAAAGGCATCACAGTGTACTCATACAATCCATACCTTGTGGTGAAAGTTGTTTTAGGTATGTCTTGCTCTCTTATCTTGAGTTGAAAATAACCTGACCAGAGATCAATCTTCGAGAATACACATGCTCCTTCTAGCTGATCAAACAAGTCGTTGATTCTTGGCAAAGGATATTTGTTCTTGATGGTTACCTCGTTGAGTGAACGGTAGTCAATGCATAATATTTGTCTTCTATCCTTCTTTTCCACGAATAAAACTGGAGCTCCCCAAGATGAAGAACTTGGTTGAATAAACCCTTTCTGCAATTGTTCTCCTAGTTGCTTCTTGAGCTCTTTTAGTTCATCAACTGAAATTTTGTATGGTATTTTTGCTATTGGTCCAGAACCTGGTACCAAATCTATCAGAAACTCCACATCTCTATCTGGTGGCATTCCTGGCAACTCTTCCGGAAACACATCCGGATACTCACATACAATTGGCACACTGTCCATGCTAACCCCCTTAAGAGAATTTAGCTTACTTCCTTTGGATTTAAAGTTTGACTTGAATTTTATTCTTTTTCCTTCTGGGGTTGTCAGTGCAACAGTACGATTAGCACAATCTAGTACTCCTTCATACTTAGCCATCCAATCCATTCCCAAAATTACATCTAGTCCTTGGGAATCCAGGATTATCAGGCTTACTGGAAACTTATGCTTTCCAAACTCTATGACGAGATCCCGGCATCCAAGGCTTACTATCATATCTCCCCCCGGAGAACTAACCTTTATTGGACACCCAATGTTTTCAGATGCAAACCCATTTCTATCAACAAATGCTTTTGATATGAATGAATGAGATGCACCAGTGTCAAAGAGTACAAATGCTGGAATGGAATTGAGTCTGAACTTACCAGCAACAGCGTCAGGCTCCTCATAGACCTCCTCCACATTGATGTGGTTAACCTGTCCTTTCTGGAAAGGATTGGGCTTGTTAGGTCCTTCCACTTTCTTCTCAGGGCACTCATTAGCATAATGCCCCAGCTTCTTGCATTTGAAGCACTCAACCTGACTGATGTCCTTTTTAGGCTGGCTTCCACTTCCACTTCCACTGTGGTGGCTCTTATGTCCACTCTTGTGGTTCTTGTACTTATCATTGTCATGACTGCGATGATGCTTGTTGTCATGACGGTTGTGGTTGTGGTGCTTGTTGAATTTCCCATGCTTGTGGGATCCCGAACTGCCACTGTCATCATGGTGAGATCGTTTGTGAGACGATCCAGAGCTGTGCTTGTCGGAGTGTTTCCTCTTCCTACTCTCGACTTGCTTCATTTTACTCTCCAAAATAGCAGCCCTGTCACACAGAGACTGATAAGTTGGAACATATGCCACAGACAACTGCAGATTCAGCTCATCATTCAATCCTTCCAGAAACTTTTCTTTTCTTTTGGCATCAGTGTCAACCTCATCCGGTGCATAGCGCGCCAGATTGTTGAACTCTTCTATGTATTCAGCCACGCTGCGGTGGCGCTGCTTCAGGTTGTGAAACTCCTTCTTTTTCAGACTCATCATTCCTGATGAGATATGAGCAGTGCGAAAGCCATCTTCAAAGATAGCCCAAGTCACCTCATCTAAAGGAGTGGTAATTTGGAAGTTGTCCCACCATGTGGCGGCTGGTCCTTCCAACAGATGTGCTGCGAACCTGACTTTTTCAGCATCCGTGCAGCCCACGGTCACTAAGTCCTTGTTCACAGAACGTAGCCAGTCATTGGCTACCATGGGATCAGTTGTTCCCGAAAACTTAGCTGGCCTCAATCGCAGAAATCTGGTGAGCATATCAAAACCCGGAGGGTTGTTATTGTTGTTGGGGTTGTTGTTGTTGTTATTTTGGTTTTGGATGAATGTTGTCATCATTTGCATAAGCTGTGTTTGCGCATTCATCATTTGTTGCATTTCCGGGGTGATGTTGTTGGGGTTGGGGTTTGCGCGACGGGGAGGCATCTATGGTTTGTTCAAAATAGAGGTAAGAATGAGATACCCATAGATGTTTTATGCACACTACATCACAAACAAACACATAGCAAGCAACATAAGAATAAAAGTTCAACAACCACATAATAAGTTCATGAAGTAAAACACACAAGTGGCAAGCCATCCACATGTCGGATGGTCCAATAATAAGTTCACAATAACAAGTACGAATATGAAAGATAAACGAGTACTCAAGTCTACTCATCAGAATCAATCTCCTCCTCGACGAAGGTAAGACCTGCGTTCTCCATCGCGGTCTTGTTCTCCTCAATCGTAGTGGTCAAGGAATCGACCTTGGCCTTGAGAGCCCTCTTTTGGGAGCGAAGCCTCTCAATAACCATATGCTGCTGCTCTAGCTCGAAATCCTTGGACTTCAGTTCCTCGGTCATGTCCCGGATTTTCCTGTTCCTATCCTGGACGCGTTTCTCCTGACTCTTGAACTTGCGATCCTGGGCCTCAAATTTTGTCTCCATTTCCTTGATCATCTCATCCTGCTGTGCGAAAAGCTTGTCCTTCTCGCGAAGCTGCACCTGGAGCTCGTCATTGCTGAGCATGACGTTCGTCCTGTCCGTGTCCACGTGCCTGAGGAGAGTCTCTAAGTCCTAGAGATAGAGACGTATCGGCTCTGCCGCGTCCCTCGAGTCGTCCTCAAAGTCGATGGACTCTCCATCAACATCACGTCTTCCGAAGACGTGGAAGTGAGTGCCCCTAACCTGTCGGGA
Source organism: Avena sativa (assembly GCA_916181665.1). Lineage (NCBI taxonomy): Eukaryota > Viridiplantae > Streptophyta > Magnoliopsida > Poales > Poaceae > Avena > Avena sativa. The sequence continues at coordinate 61,158,802 of OV702283.1, read as the reverse complement.
GTGACGGCCTAACAGACGTCCTATCAGGTCCTGCATGACTACCTCCATGCCTCTGTCCCTGTCGTCGTGCATCATCTTGAAGACGATGGCCTCTGTAGTAGGCTCGATCTGGCGTCCTGGCTAGTTCACCTTGAAGCCCCAGAGGTCCTTCCTCTCGAACTTGGTGAGTGGGTACACCGTGATGGTGGGAAGAGGGAGATCGAGCAAAGTGGTAAGCTCAACGATACGGGGGCCAAAACGGATAACCTGGAGCTCCTCAACAGTGCTGATGGTAATAGGCATCTATTTTATAAGATTGAGAAAGTTAGAACAACATCATTTAAGATAAATCAAGAAAAACATTCATACATATCCATGGAACACAAACATCACACAAGTCATGCATACATAAGTCCATTACATCAATCAAGGTCCATATTTATATAAGGTATCATTTTTGGAAATAAGGTGATAGATGGTGGTCCAACTAACGAAGTGTGCTTACAATCCTATCTCACTGGATCTGGTGGCTATCACAATGTTCCTAGAGGCAACCCACCTATCTTGTTCACATGATTCCATCACTAAGTCTATTATATCTCCCCTTAACTCTTGGTTGGTGGCTTCCAACTCTTGGGTAAGCTCCTTCTCTTTCTCTAAGTCCTTTTGGAGGTTGAGCATCCTGCACTTGACTCTAGCACTTAGTTCTTTGATAGTCCTCCAAGCTGCATCTCTGGCTGACTCAAAGAATGTCGTGTGCATTATAGTGTTGGTGTACATGCAAAATCCCCTTTCTTTGTGGTTGTCTTCCTTGTTTTTGTACAAGTGAAGTTGCACCCACCAATACTCCACTCCTTCATCCATCATTGGAAATCCCTTGTACACAGCTGCACCATGTGCTTCCATTGCCACCATGAGGTCCTTGAGAATATTGGGAAACTCAGTTTCACACTCCAAGGTCATGGTCATGAGTGGTCCTTTCTTCACGGCTTCGTTGATGGAGTTCATCTACAAATGGAGTTGAGAATGAAAAGATTAGAAAAGTGTTACGAGAAGAATAGACAAGTGTAGAAGTAGTTGAAAATTTTCCTTAGTGGTTTCCAATCCTAGGGTCATAATCCTACAGGCAACACAGTGCTCTGATACCATCTGTTAGACCCCTCCTTTATAAAGGAAAGGATCCCTGTGATTGCAATGCTAGTCCCTGGATCAATGCTAGCATCCACAGTTTAAGATGAAGTACACAGATACAAAGGTCGTTTATTACATTCATTCTAGAGATAAAACATAGTCTTTTACAACTCAGGGCCATAGGCCTAATACAAGAGTTTAAGGAATAAGTAAATAAACATAAGTCTTCATCTTCATGTGCCACAGGCAAGCATGTTGAGTGTAGACTCATGACTCCTATTCATCATCGGAGTAACCTGCAACATCACAAGTTACAGCCACAGAGGGTCAATACTTTGGAATAGTATTGGCAAGTGATACCTTAGTTTATTTTAGGTGGACTATATTACTATATGCATTTTGGCTAGGTGTAGCTTGGCTTGCTTTGCTTGAAAATAAGTTTTACTTATTAGTTGAAATCACTAAGTTTTTCTTTATCAAAAACTTCCCAAGAAACCACCAATAGACATTGGGGTCCTTCACCCTTGTTCACCCACCAATTTTTACTTAGAAGTTGGAGTGATGATATTCTTGTAGCTTCCATGTCTTGATGCTCAAATTGTCCATTGCCTTGGACTAGGCTAAGTACTTAGGTTTTCCATCTGCAGAGGTTGTGCACTTTCCCCACCAGACTTGGTTTCCCAAGACAGGACCTTTCAGAAGCCTTTCCTTAGTCAAATGGACGCGCTCCAACCTATCATTCCCACTACCACCAACTGTCCAAGTGACTAAGTTCTAGCAACCTATATGATCAAGGCAGAGCCCATATTGCCAAGTGGTTGCACTGTAAGCTTTCTCAACACTTGGCCTCCAAATCCCTTTGTGCCTGGGTGGCATACCACAAGTGAGATACACAACCCAAGTCCATGGCCTTGTGTAACCACTCAACATAACCCAATCCTTCCATTCCACCCAGGAGGTTCATTTAACTTAGTTGTTTTATTAGGAAAGCATAAGTCTCATGACATAGAAATATTTTCATCATAGTAAGTATAGATTTTCACCAACCCTTGTTTGCTAAATAGCTAGGCTAAGCATGGTATGATAACTTAACTTAGGAAAAATTCCCTAGCAATTCTACAATTCTACACTACTTAGGATTTCCCAACTTAGCATTAGGCAAAAATAGCATGCAAGACTTAGCAAAATAACTAATGCTAGTACAAAGCATAGGATAGAATATTCATGAAAATATCACTTGCCTTGGTAGTGGGGAGAGTAGCACTCTTCACAATCACAATCACTAGCAAAATCTACACAAAAATTATAGCATACAATTACACACAATTATATACAACCAAAAATAATATGTATGCATGCATGCAAGAATTTACTAAGTGGTGATTTTGAAAACTCTACCAAGCATGCACATGTTTACAGAAACTTAACAAGTCACAAGTTTGCCAACTAAACTTATTTGGCACTAATACAATTTACCAAAATAAATCTATATTTAAAATAGCCTTAAACATGTTTCTACAAATAAAGTCATGTTAACTGTTACTATTTGTTAAACACATTGGATATTCAGAAAGGTCTTGTTTCACTGAGTCCAACGATATAAAGTTTGTAAAATTCCAACGTGGCAATCAAAAGTTATAAGCATTTGAAATTTGGATCAAAATCTGGTTTTTTAATCTGTTTTTATTTCTAACACTTGCCACGCGTCGCGTCCCTATTGGTGCGTACCGCTTCGGTTGGATCGGGTCCTGCGGACCGCACGATCTAAGTGGGATCTGGCGGCTCAGATGCGCGCGTACCTCTTCGTCCTCTTTCTAATCTACGCCTCAGGATCTAGATCCAACGTTCCCAATCATCCTAACCATACTCAGGCGGCGCTAGCGGCGGCGCGTCTGACTACGGCGGCGCCGGCGTTCTACATCGCTCCAGGAAGCAGGAAGGTGCTTACCAGATCCGCCAAGGCGTGCTGAAGCTCGACGTGGTACTGGTTTGCGGAGGGGCGCTCGGATGTGGCTGAGAGAGCTCATCGGAGTCGTGCACGGCGTCGGGTGGTTGTTGTCGACATTGTTGCCGAGGTTCCGCGTCGCCCTAACATAAGCCAGGGGGTTTAGGATATGCGCAAGACCGTGGCGAACAATCTAGTGTGAGTCAGAAGTGAAGGGGCGCACGGGACTTACGCAATTTGGTCGCCAGAGTTGAGGTGGTCGTCAGATGCTTGCGGCGTCGAGCGGAAACGGCGACCTGGGGCAGTACAGGATGAACGGGTGGGGCAGGAGGTGCGCAAGAAGATTGCGAAGCGGCTCAAACGAATCAGAGAGGAAGGGGCGCACGGGTCTCACCGGAATCGTTCGCCGGAGCAAGCTCTGTCTACGGCGGTGTTGGGTGAGTCGTGGGCAGCCTGGTGGCGTGAAGGTAGAATCGACTGGGGGAAAATGGTCGCTAGGAGGTGGGGATCTTATAGCCGGTGCCTCGACAGGAAACGCTCGCGGATTAATGCCCATATATGTCGCGCCATTACCGGCCGTGACTGCAGCTGCGACGTGGTCGCGGGCGCAGTTTGGGGAAGACGATGACAGCGTGGGCAGGGCCCGCTTGTCAGCGATGTGCGCGAAGTGAGTGTGGGGTCCGTCTGTCAGCGACAGGTTGCGTGCGCTCGCACGTGAGAAAAGAAAAGGAAACCCCCGGGTGGGCTAGTTGGGCTCGATTCGATGCTGGGCCTAAAACCTGGCGCGTGGCCCTTTTCCTTTGTTTATTTCTTTTTCCTTTTCTATTTTGATTTTCTGGGTAGATTTTCAAATGAAATCAAGTTCAATTTGAATTCAAATTTTTCTAGGATTTTTGTAGTGAGCAATAGTCTCAAAAATGGTCATATATCCTTGGGGTAGCTTTGTAAAGGATTGGTCAAGCTTGGGGATCAAAATATCAGAGGCTAGACACTTGGTTTTAAAAATTTAAAAGATGGTTTTTGAAACCCATTTCCATTTGAAAAATTTGGTTTAAATCTACACTTAAATTCTATGCTCATAGAAGGCAACCTTCCTGGTTTACAACAATCAAACTTACAAGTGGTGTTGGCCGTTTAAAATAAGTCTGTCCACATAAAATCATGACACCAAAAGTTTTTGTTTTCTGAAATGTTTTTGAGAAAACCCTAAATGATGATGAATGCAAGGATGATAAGAATGAGCTTTGAAATGTGAATTTAGGGATGTTACAAATCTAACCCCCTTAAGATGAATCTCGCCCTCGAGATTCGGATTGGCTAGCAAATAGGTGAGGGTGGTCTTTCCGAAGATCCTCTTCTCTCTCCCATGTTGCTTCCTCTTCGGAATGATGATTCCATTGCACCTTGCAAAACTTGATAGTCTTAGTCCTTGTGACCCTTTCTGCGGTCTCAAGAATCTTGACAGGCTTTTCCTCATAGGTAAGATCACTTTCTAGCTGGACTTCTTCCAAGGGTATGGTATCCTTCAAAGATGATTCTTCCATTTCTGGGTGACATTTCTTAAGCTGACTCACATGAAACACATTATGGACAGCTGACAGAGACTCTGGCAATTCAACTTCATATGCAACTTCTCCCTTGCGACTTAGAATCTTGAATGGCCCAACATATCTTGGTGCCAACTTTCCTTTGACTCCAAATCTTTTCACTCCACGAAGTGGTGATACTCTAAGATAAGCTCTATCCCCAACTTCGTAGGTGACTTCTCTACGCTTAGAATCCGCGTAGCTTTTCTGTCGGGACTGTGCTATCTTCAACCTGTCCTTAACCAACTTGACTTTCTCTTCGGCGTCCTTGATAAGATCAGGTCCAAACAAACTCCTTTCTCCCACTCCATTCCATAGCAATGGGGTGGTACACTTCCTTCCGTAGAGAAATTCAAACGGTGCCATCCCAATACTAGATTGATAGCTGTTGTTATAAGAAAATTCTGCGTACGGCAGACTTTCCTCCCAACTTGCTCCATAGTCCAAAGCACATGCTCGTAACATGTCTTCAAGAATTTGGTTAGTCCTTTCTGTTTGTCCATCGGTTTAAGGATGAAAAGCAGTGCTGAATTCCAATTTTGTTCCCAAAGATTCATGGAGCTGTCTCCAAAAGTGAGAAGTAAACTGAGTTCCTCTATCTGACACGATACTCTTAGGCACACCGTGAAGGCATACAATCCTGCTCATGTAGATTTTAGCTAACTTGGCACTTGTATAGGTTGTCTTCACGGGTATAAAATGAGCCACTTTAGTTAGGCGATCCACTACTACCCATATGGAATCATACCCTGACCTGGTCCTTGGTAATCCGGTAACGAAATCCATACCAATATTTTCCCACTTCCATTCAGGAATAGGCAGTGGTTGAAGCAAACCCGCTGGTTTCTGATGCTCCGCTTTTACTCTGCTACACACATCACACAAAGCAATATGCTCGGCGATGTCCCTTTTTAGATTGTTCCACCAAAATCTTCCTTTCATATCCATGTACATCTTGGTGTTTCCTGGGTGAATAGAATACGGAGAGTTGTGGGCTTCCTGTAAAATCAGTTTCCGCAACTCCGTGTCTTGTGGAACACAAATACGTTTTCCGTGCCATAAAGTACCTTGTTCGTCAATATGGAAACTTTTAGATTTTCCTTGGCTAATTCTTTCCTTAATCTCTTCGATTTCTTTATCCGTCTTCTGGGCTTCTTTAATCTTATCCAACAGAGTGGGTTGAACATCCAAAGTCATAAGATGTCCTTCTGGTACAATCTCCAATCTGAGTTCTTTGAATTGCTTACACAAGTCGTCTGGCAATTCACCATTGGTAAGGCCATTTACGAATGCCTTACGGCTTAGAGCATCTGCTACTACATTTGCTTTACCGGGGTGGTATTGCAAACTCAAGTCGTAATCCTTGATAAGTTCTAGCCATATCCTTTGTCTCATGTTGATTTCCTTCTGGGTGAAGATATACTTCAAACTCTTATGATCGGTGAACACTTCACATCGCTTTCCCAAAAGGTAATGTCTCCATGTTTTGAGTGCATGGATGACAGAGGCTAACTCCAAATCATGAGTAGGATAGTTTACTTCATGAGTTTTGAGTTGTCTCGAGGCATAGGCCACAACTTTACCGTCTTGCATAAGTACGGCACCCAAACCTTGATGAGACGCATCACAATATACTTGGAAATCCTTTTCCAAATCTGGCAGACATAGAACTGGTGCTGTCACAAGTCTCTTCTTTAATTCCTGGAAACTGACTTCACAACCTTCAGACCATGCAAATTTCTTGTCCTTCTTTAACAATTCAGTCATTGGCTTAGCAACCTTTGAGAAATTTTCAATGAACCTTCTGTAGTAACCTGCTAAGCCGAGGAAACTACGAACTTCTTTCACATTCCGGGGAGATTCCCATTCTGTCACAGCTGAAACCTTAGCAGGATCAACTGCCACACCATCCTTTGTCATAACATGACCAAGAAAACCAACTTCCTCTAACCAGAACTCATACTTGCTGAATTTGGCATAAAGTTTATGTTCCCTCAGTTTCTCAAGTATCAAGCGTAAGTGTCTTTCATGTTCTTCCTTGCTCTTGGAGTAGACCAAGATGTCATCGATGAAAACGACAACAAACTTGTCGAGAAATTCCAAGAATACCTTGTTCATCATATTCATGAAGTATGCTGGAGCGTTGGTTAAACCAAAAGGCATCACAGTGTACTCATACAATCCATACCTTGTGGTGAAAGCTGTTTTAGGTATGTCTTGCTCTCTTATCTTGAGTTGAAAATAACCTGACCGGAGATCAATCTTCAAGAATACACATGCTCCTTCTAGCTGATCAAACAAGTCGTTTATTCTTGGCAAAGGATATTTGTTCTTGATGGTTACCTCGTTGAGTGAACGGTAGTCAATGCATAATCTTTGTGTTCTATCCTTCTTTTCCACAAATAAAACTGGAGCTCCCCAAGATGAAGAACTTGGTTGAATAAACCCTTTCTGCAACTGTTCTCCTAGTTGCTTCTTGAGCTCTTTCAGTTCATCAACTGACATTTTGTATGGTCTTTTTGCTATTGGTCCAGAACCTGGTACCAAATCTATCAGAAACTCCACATCTCTATCTGGTGGCATTCCTGGCAACTCTTCCGGAAACACATCCGGATACTCACATACAATTGGCACACTGTCCATGCTAACCCCCTTAAGAGAATTTAGCTTACTTCCTTTGGATTCAAAGTTTGACTTGAATTTTATTCTTTTTCCTTCTGGGGTTGTGAGTGCAATAGTACGATTAGCACAATCTATTACTCCTTCATACTTAGCCATCCAATCCATTCCCAAAATTACATCTAGTCCTTGGGAATCCAGGATTATCAGGCTTACTGGAAACTTATGCTTTCCAAACTCTATGACGAGATCCCGGCATCCAAGGCTTACTATCATATCTCCCCCCGGAGAACTAACCTTTATTGGACACCCAATGTTTTCAGATGTAAACCCATTTCTATCAACAAATGCTTTTGATATGAATGAATGAGATGCACCAGTGTCAAAGAGTACAAATGCTGGAATGGAATTGAGTCTGAACTTACCAGCAACAGCGTCAGGCTCCTCATAGACCTCCTCCACATTGATGTGGTTAACCTGTCCTTTCTGGAAAGGATTGGGCTTGTTAGGTCCTTCCACTTTCTTCTCAGGGCACTCATTAGCATAATGCCCCAGCTTCTTGCATTTGAAGCACTCAACCTGACTGATGTCCTTTTTAGGCTGGCTTCCACTTCCACTTCCACTGTGGTGGCTCTTATGTCCACTCTTGTGGTTCTTGTACTTATCATTGTCATGACTGCGATGATGCTTGTTGTCATGACGGTTGTGGTTGTGGTGCTTGTTGAATTTCCCATGCTTATGGGATCCCGAACTGCCACTGTCATCATGGTGAGATCGTTTGTGAGACGATCCAGAGCTGTGCTTGTCGGAGTGTTTCCTCTTCCTACTCTCGACTTGCTTCATTTTACTCTCCAAAATAGCAGCCCTGTCACACAGAGACTGATAAGTTGGAACATATGCCACAGACAACTGCAGATTCAGCTCATCATTCAATCCTTCCAGAAACTTTTCTTTTCTTTTGGCATCAGTGTCAACCTCATCCGGTGCATAGCGCGCCAGATTGTTGAACTCTTCTATGTATTCAGCCACGCTGCGGTGGCGCTGCTTCAGGTTGTGAAACTCCTTCTTTTTCAGACTCATCATTCCTGATGAGATATGAGCAGTGCGAAAGCCATCTTCAAAGATAGCCCAAGTCACCTCATCTAAAGGAGTGGTAATTTGGAAGTTGTCCCACCATGTGGCGGCTGGTCCTTCCAACAGATGTGCTGCGAACCTGACTTTTTCAGCATCCGTGCAGCCCACGGTCACTAAGTCCTTGTTCACAGAACGTAGCCAGTCATTGGCTACCATGGGATCAGTTGTTCCCGAAAACTTAGCTGGCCTCAATCGCAGAAATCTGGTGAGCATATCAAAACCCGGAGGGTTGTTGTTGTTGTTGTTGTTGTTGTTGTTGGGGTTGTTGTTGTTGTTGTTATTCTGGTTTTGGATGAATGTTGTCATCATTTGCATAAGCTGTGTTTGCGCATTCATCATTTGTTGCATTTCCGGGGTGATGTTGTTGGGGTTGGGGTTTGCGCGACGGGGAGGCATCTGTGGTTTGTTCAAAATAGAGGTAAGAATGAGATACCCATAGATGTTTTATGCACACTACATCACAAACAAACACATAGCAAGCAACATAAGAATAAAAGTTCAACAACCACATAATAAGTTCATGAAGTAAAACACACAAGTGGCAAGCCATCCACATGTCGGATGGTCCAATAATAAGTTCACAATAACAAGTACGAATATGAAAGATAAACGAGTAGTCAAGTCTACTCATCAGCATCAATCTCCTCCTCGACGAAGGTAAGACCTGTGTTCTCCATTGCGGTCTTGTTCTCCTCAATCGTAGTGGTCAAGGAATCGACCTTGGCCTTGAGAGCCCTCTTCTGGGAGCGAAGCCTCTCAATAACCATATGCTGCTGCTCTAGCTCAAAATCCTTGGACTTCAGTTCCTCGGTCATGTCCCGGATTTTCTTGTTCCTATCCTGGACGCGTTTCTCCTGACTCTTGAACTTGCGATCCTGGGCCTCAAATTTTGTCTCCATTTCCTTGATCATCTCATCCTGCTGTGCGAAAAGCTTGTCCTTCTCGCGAAGCTGCACCTGGAGCTCGTCATTGCTGAGCATGACGTTCGTCCTGTCCGTGTCCACGTGCCTGAGGAGAGTCTCTAAGTCCTGGAGATAGAGACGTATCGGCTCTGCCGCGTCCCTCGAGTCGTCCTCAAAGTCGATGGACTCTCCATCAACATCACGTCTTCCGAAGACGTGGAAGTGAGTGCCCCTAACCTGTCGGGAGTGACGGCCTAACAGACGTCCTATCAGGTCCTGCATGACTACCTCCATGCCTCTGTCCCTGTCGTCGTGCATCAGCTTGAAGACGATGGCCTCTGTAGTAGGCTCGGTCTGGCGTCCTGGCTGGTTCACCTTGAAGCCCCAGAGGTCCTTCCTCTCGAACTTGGTGAGTGGGTACACCGTGATGGTGGGAAGAGGGAGATCGAGCAAATTGGTAAGCTCAACGATACGGGGGCCAAAACGGGTAACCTGGAGCTCCTCAACAGTGCTGATGGTAATAGGCATCTATTTTATAAGATTGAGGAAGTTAGAACAACATCATTTAAGATAAATCAAGAAAAACATTCATACATATCCATGGAACACAAACATCACACAAGTCATGCATACATAAGTCCATTACATCAATCAAGGTCCATATTTATATAAGGTATCATTTTTGGAAATAAGGTGATAGATGGTGGTCCAACTAACGAAGTGTGCTTACAATCCTATCTCACTGGATCTGGTGGCTATCACAATGTTCCTAGAGGCAACCCACCTATCTTGTTCACATGATTCCATCACTAAGTCTATTATATCTCCCCTTAACTCTTGGTTGGTGGCTTCCAACTCTTGGGTAAGCTCCTTCTCTTTCTCTAAGTCCTTTTGGAGGTTGAGCATCCTGCACTTGACTCTAGCACTTAGTTCTTTGGTAGTCCTCCAAGCTGCATCTCTAGCTGACTCAAAGAATGTCGTGTGCATTATAGTGTTGGTGTACATGCAAAATCCCCTTACTTTGTGGTTGTCTTCCTTGTTTTTGTACAAGTGAAGTTGCACCCACCAATACTCCACTCCTTCATCCATCACTGGAAAGCCCTTGTACACAGCTGCACCATGTGCTTCCATTGCCACCATGAGGTCCTTGAGAATATTGGGAAACTCAGTTTCACACTCCAAGGTCATGGTCATGAGTGGTCCTTTCTACACGGCTTCATTGATGGAGTTCATCTACAAATGGAGTTGAGAATGAAAAGATTAGAAAAGTGTTACGAGAAGAATAGACAAGTGTAGAAGTAGTTGAAAATTTTCCTTAGTGGTTTCCAATCCTAGGGTCATAATCCTACAGGCAACACAGTGCTCTGATACCATCTGTTAGACCCCTCCTTTATAAAGGAAAGGATCCCTGTGATTGCAATGCTAGTCCCTGGATCAATGCTAGCATCCACAGTTTAAGATGAAGTACACAGATACAAAGGTCGTTTATTACATTCATTCCAGAGATAAAACATAGTCTTTTACAACTCAGGGCCATAGGCCTAATACAAGAGTTTAAGGAATAAGTAAATAAACATAAGTCTTCATCTTCATGTGCCACAGGCAAGCATGTTGAGTGTAGACTCATGACTCCTATTCATCATCGGAGTAACCTGCAACATCACAAGTTACAGCCACAGAGGGTCAATACTTTGGAATAGTATTGGCAAGTGATACCTTAGTTTATTTTAAGTGGACTATATTACTATATGCATTTTGGCTAGGTGTAGCTTGGCTTGCTTTGCTTGAAAATAAGTTTTACTTATTAGTTGAAATCACTAAGTTTTTCTTTATCAAAAAATTCCCAAGAAACCACCAATAGACATTGGGGTCCTTCACCCTTGTTCACCCACCAATTTTTACTTAGAAGTTGGAGTGATGATATTCTTGTAGCTTCCATGTCTTGATGCTCAAATTGTCCATTGCCTTGGACTAGGCTAAGTACTTAGGTTTTCCATCTGCAGAGGTTGTGCACTTTCCCCACCAGACTTGGTTTCCCAAGACAGGACCTTTCAGAAGCCTTTCCTTAGTCAAATGGACGCGCTCCAACCTATCATTCCCACTACCACCAACTGTCCAAGTGACTAAGTTCTAGCAACCTATATGATCAAGGCAGAGCCCATATTGCCAAGTGGTTGCACTGTAAGCTTTCTCAACACTTGGCCTCCAAATCCCTTTGTGCCTGGGTGGCATACCACAAGTGAGATACACAACCCAAGTCCATGGCCTTGTGTAACCACTCAACATAACCCAATCCTTCCATTCCACCCAGGAGGTTCATTTAACTTAGTTGTTTTATTAGGAAAGCATAAGTCTCATGACATAGAAATATTTTCATCATAGTAAGTATAGATTTTCACCAACCCTTGTTTGCTAAATAGCTAGGCTAAGCATGGTATGATAACTTAACTTAGGAAAAATTCCCTAGCAATTCTACAATTCTACACTACTTAGGATTTCCCAACTTAGCATTAGGCAAAAATAGCATGCAAGACTTAGCAAAATAACTAATGCTAGTACAAAACATAGGATAGAATATTCATGAAAATATCACTTGCCTTGGTAGTGGGGAGAGTAGCACTCTTCACAATCACAATCACTAGCAAAATCTACACAAAAATTATAGCATACAATTACACACAATTATATACAACCAAAAATAATATGTATGCATGCATGCAAGAATTTACTAAGTGGTGATTTTGAAAACTCTACCAAGCATGCACATGTTTACAGAAACTTAACAAGTCACAAGTTTGCCAACTAAACTTATTTGGCACTAATACAATTTACCAAAATAAATCTATATTTAAAATAGCCTTAAACATGTTTCTACAAATAAAGTCATGTTAACTGTTACTATTTGTTAAACACATTGGATATTCAAAAAGGTCTTGTTTCACTGAATCCAACGATATAAAGTTTGTAAAATTCCAACGTGGCAATCAAAAGTTATAAGCATTTGAAATTTGGATCAAAATCTGGTTTTTTAATCTGTTTTTATTTCTAACACTTGCCACGCGTCGCGTCCCTATTGGTGCGTACCGCTTCGGTTGGATCGGGTCCTGCGGGCCGCACGATCTAAGTGGGATCTGGCGGCTCAGATGCGCGCGTACCTCTTCGTCCTCTTTCTAATCTACGCCGCAGGATCTAGATCCAACGTTCCCAATCATCCTAACCATACTCAGGCGGCGCTAGCGGCGTTAACTGGCGGCGGCGCGTCTGACTACGGCGGCGCCGGCGTTCTACATCGCTCCAGGAAGCAGGAAAGTGCTTACCAGATCCGCCAAGGCGTGCTGAAGCTCGACGTGGTACTGGTTTGCGGAGGGGCGCTCGGATGTGGCTGAGAGAGCTCGTCGGAGTCGTGCACGGCGTCGGGTGGTTGTTGTCGGCGTTGTTTCCGAGGTTCCGCGTCGCCCTAACATAAGCCAGGGGGTTTAGGATATGCGCAAGACCGTGGCGAACAATCTAGTGTGAGTCAGAAGTGAAGGGGCGCACGGGACTTACGGAATTTGGTCGCCGGAGTTGAGGTGGTCCTCAGATGCTTGCGGCGTCGAGCGGAAACGGCGACCTGGGGCAGTACAGGATGAACGGGTGGGGTCAGGAGGTGCGCAAGAAGATTGCGAAGCGGCTCAAACGAATCAGAGAGGAAGGGGCGCACGGGTCTCACCGGAATCGTTCGCCGGAGCAAGCTCTGTCTGCGGCGGTGTTGGGTGAGTCGTGGGCAGCCTGGTGGCGTGAAGGTAGAATCGACTGGGGGAAAATGGTCGCTAGGAGGTGGGGATCTTATAGCCGGTGCCTCGACAGGAAACGCTCGCGGATTAATGCCCATTTATGCCGCGCCATTACCGGTCGTGACTGCAGCTGCGACGTGGTCGCGGGCGCAGTTTGGGGAAGACGATGACAGCGTGGGCAGGGCCCGCTCGTCAGCGATGTGCGCGAAGTGAGTGTGGGGTCCGTCTGTCAGCGACAGGTTGCGTGCGCTCGCGCGTGAGAAAAGAAAAGGAAACCCCCGGGTGGGCTAGTTGGGCTCGATTCGATGCTGGGCCTAAAACCTGGCGCGTGGCCCTTTTCCTTTGTTTATTTCTTATTCCTTTTCTATTTTGATTTTCTGGGTAGATTTTCAAATGAAATCAAGTTCAATTTGAATTCAAATTTTTCTGGGATTTTTGTAGTGAGCAATAGTCTCAAAAATGGTCATATATCCTTGGGGTAGCTTTGTAAAGGATTGGTCAAGCTTGGGGATCAAAATATCAGAGGCTAGACACTTGGTTTTAAAAATTTAAAAGATGGTTTTTGAAACCCATTTCCATTTGAAAAATTTGGTTTAAATGTACACTTAAATTCTGTGCTCATAGAAGGCAACCTTCCTGGTTTACAACAATCAAACTTACAAGTGGTGTTGGCCGTTTAAAATAAGTCTGTCCACATAAAATCATGACACCAAAAGTTTTTGTTTTCTGAAATGTTTTTGAGAAAACCCTAAATGATGATGAATGCAAGGATGATAAGAATGAGCTTTGAAATGTGAATTTAGGGATGTTACACTATCGCCGGATCATATGGAACAATTTGCTTATTTCTCTTTCCCGAAGTTACCGCTCTGTCCTTTCGTGCATTGTTTCCGGGTGAAGATGCTGCTGCCACAGATAAGGCAGGTGCTGCTCTAGCCGAGTGAACCATTCGCGAGGCCCCTGGCCTCGCTGGGTCTGCTCTGAGCATTTCTTCATTCTACTGGTTCGCAATGCGCACCAGCTCATTCACTCTTTCTTGCTGTTCCTGCCGGGCTTCGCCGGTCAATCCTTCTAACTCTAATGTTGCGGCATTTGCCGCTCTCAGGTTCTTTGCCGGGGTACTGTACCTCGGCAAGCCTAAATCAACTTATTCTGCCTTATGAGCATCATGCTCCTTGTTGATATCACCTATGAGGTTCTTTCCTCTTAATCTCAACTCGTCAACCCGCTCGGGGGCGACGTCAAGCTTGTTTGCCCTGGCATATTCTCGCAGGGTCCTGTTTAAGGACTCCCGCAAGGCCGACACCTTTTTTGCCTCTACCAGCACCTTTTGCCTGGTTTCTTCCAACTCTGCCTGAGCATTTGCCGGATCAAATATCGGCGCTACAGGTGTAGTCAGATTATCTATGGTTGCCTGAAGAATGTTTTCTAGTCTTTCCAGAGGTGGACCTCTTACCCTTGGTGCCTTTGGGGTTGTCTCCTGCACCTCAGCCTGGTTGGCCACTGAAGGAATTACCTCGGTGGGTTGTGGAGCTGTCTACCTGGGCGCGACCTGCACGCCCGCCGCAGGGTCTCTGCTTGATCTGGCGCCTGCTACTTGTTGGAGATATGCCCTAGAGGCAATAATAAATGTGGTTATTATTATATCTTCGTGTTTATGATAAATGTTTACATTCATGCTATAATAGTATTAATAAGGAAACATTGATACTTGTGTGATTTGTAAACTTAATTTGAAGTCCCTAGTATAGCCTCTATACATCACTAGCTTGTTGGTTGATAAATGATTGTGGTTTCCCTATCATGAACATTGAGATGTTATCAACAACAAGATCATATCGTTAGGAGAATGATATGGTGGACATACTCCTATAGATAAGCGTAGCATAAAGATCAAGTCATTTCAATAGTTCAATTGCTATATGCTTTCTGATACATAGTAACCTAATTCCTTCGACCATGAGATCATGCATATCACCTTTACCGGATGGATGTTTTGATGACATCAAACACCACACCGTAACTGGGTGGCTATAAAGGTGGCATTGAGTGTTCGGAAAGTATTGGTTGAGACACATGGATCAAGAGTGGGATTTGTCCATCCATATGACGGATAGATATACTCTGGGCCCTCTCGGTGGAATGTCATCCAATTAGCTTGCAAGCATGTGACTGGCTCACAAGGGATCACATATCACGGGAACGAGAAAAGAGTACTTATCGGTAACGAGGTTGAACTAGGTATGCAGAGATACCGACGATCATAACCTCGGATAAGTAAACTATCGTGAGACAAAGGGAAATTGGTATCGTATGTAAATGGTTCATTCGATCTCAAAGTAATCGTAGAAATATGTGGGAGCCGTATGAATTTCCAGATTCCTCTATTGGTTATTGTTCGGAGAAGTGTCTCGATCATGTCCGCATAATTCACGAACCGTAGGGAGACACACTTAAGGATTCGATGTTGTTTGAGTAGTTATGGTAGTATGAGAAAGAGACCGAATGTTGTTCGGAGTCTCGGATGGGATCCGGGATATCACGAGGTGATCCAGAATGGTCCGGAGAATAAGATTCATATAAGGAAAGTCCCGTTACGGAGTTCGGGAATGATTCCGGTGTTTTCATCGGGAATGTTCTAGAAGGTTCCGGAATGTCCGGCACTCCGGAGGGGAAGGGGTACATGAAAGTGTCATTGCATGTTGGAATGATTGCATCATGTACTAAGTGTCATCGCTGTTCCAAATAAAGGATTAATTCAAATCCTAGTTTGAAAAGTCAAATAGCTAGTTTGAAAAGTCAAACGGCTAAAATTGGAAAGAGGAAAAGAGGAGGAAGAGGGAAACCGAGTTGGGGAGGAGTTCCCTCCTCCAACCGGCGGCCCACCTCCAAGCCGAGTTGGGGAGGGACTCCTCTCCCTCCCCTTGGCGCGGCCGGCCCCTCCACCTATATAAGGAGGGGCAGGGCTCCCTCCTCTAGACACACAAGTCCCTCACCTCAAACCCTAGAAGCTGCAGCCCTCCATAGCCGCCGCCACCCCCTAGGGTTTTGCCCTAGCCGCCGACTTGGGGGTCCCCGAAACCCTAGCCGCCGGCTCTAGCCCCTCCTCCTTGGTGTGTCTAAACCCTAGATCGCCGAGGAGCTCTCTCATACTCCACCATACTCGCTCCGGCTTAAGGCGAAGCCCTGCGAGATCTCCCCTCTACTTCCGGTACCACGCCGTTGTGCTACCGGAATCGCGAGGAGAGTGCTACAACCTCCGCTGCCTGCTGGAACAAGGGAGAGGAAGGTCTTCGTCGAGTACCGAACGTGTGACCGACTGCGGGAGCGCTGCCGGAACGCAGCGCCGGAAGGATCGTCTACGCGATCTTGAGATCGGGAAGAGTACGACTACATCACCCACGAGAATCCGCTCTCGTTAAACACTTTGGAATCTTCGAGGGTAAGTTATTCCATCGACTTGTTGCTACAATCTAGTAGATAGATCTTGGCTTGTTTGTTTGTATGCGATAGAATTTTTTTGTTTTCCATGCTACGAAACCCTACAGTGGTATCAGAGCCGTGTCTATATGTAGATCTGTTGCACGAGTAGAACACAATGGTCATTATGGGCGTTGATGCTTTTATTGTCGATTGCTTCTTGTGTACTTTGCATCTTGCGGTATGTTGGGATGAAGCGGCCCGGGCTAACCTTACATGACATCGTTCATGAGACTTGCTCCACGCTTGACATGCAACTTGTATTGCATAAGTGGCTTTGCGGGTGCCTGTTTCTCCTAGCATAGTTAAGATCCAATTTACAATGGGTGATTAACAATACTAGTATCAATGTTGTGGTTCATGTTCGTAAGTTAGAACGACACTTATCGAATGCCCCAAAACCATGTAAAATATGCAAAGAAAGTAGAGGCGTCTAACTTTGTTTTGCAGGGGTGTGCAGTGATGTGATATGGCCATGATTGTGATTATATTTGATGTATGCAATGTTCCTTATTGTAAGTTGGCAACCGGCAGGAGCCACATGGTTGTCTTTAATTTATGTTAAGACCCGCGTGTCTATTCAAAGTAGTTGTAATAGTTGAAGCCGGTGGACGACAACCATGGAGAAGCGTCATTGACCTTGATGCAATGCCGGTGATGATGGAGATCATGTTCGTGCTTGAAGATGGAGATCGGAAGCACAAAGAAGAAAGGCCATATCATATCACATATTATGAATTGCATGTGATGTTAATCCTTTATGCATCTTGTATTGCTTAGTAGACGACGGTAACATTATAAGATGATCCCTCATGCACATGAATTTCAAGTCATAAAGTGTTCACCCTTAGTTAGCACCGTTGCTAAAGCTTGTTGTTTCGAAGCACCACATGATGATCGGGTGTGTTAGATTCTGCAAGTGTATACAACGTGAGCAAGCCAGATTTGCTCATGCAGAAACTAAGGTTTGATCTTGACGAGCCTAGCATGTACAGACATGGTCTCGGAACACGGATCACCGAAAGGTAAAGCATGAATCATATAGTAGATATGATGAACATGACGATTGTTCGCCATTGAAACTATATCAACTCTCGTGATGATCGGTGTTGATGTAGTGGATTTGGTTCGTGTGATCACTAAAACAATGTGAGGGATGTTGTTTTGAGTGGGAGTTCACCTAGATTAACTTTATTATTAATTTGAACTCAATTTGTCATAAACTTAGTCTAAACTATTGCAAATATGTTGTAGATCAATGGCAGCCCCTACCATCAATTTTAATGCGTTCCTAGAGAAAGAAAAGTTGAAAAACAATGGAAGCAACTTCGCGGATTGGTTCCGCAATTTGAGGATTGTCCTCACAGCTGGTAATTTGACCTATGTGCTGGATGCACCGCTGGGTGACCCACCTGCAGCTGATGCTTCCGATGAAGTAAAGAATGTTTACCTCGCTTGGAAGAATCAGTACTCCATAGTTCAGTGTGCTATCTTGTATGGTTTGGAATCGGAGCTTCAGAAAAGGTTTGAGAATTCAGACCCATATGATATTGTCGAGGATCTCAAATTGATCTTTGAGACTCATGCGGCAATTGAAAGTTATGAGGCTTCTGAAAAGTTCTTTAACTACAAGATGGAAGAGGGCAGCTCCGTCAGTGAGCATGTGCTTAAGATGTCTGGGCACGCAAACAAACTTCAAAGCTTGGGTATAGTGATTCCTAATGCTTTGGGGATTTACCGTGTCCTCCAATCACTACCACCAAGTTACAAGAACTTTGTGATGAACTACAACATGCAGAACATGAACAAGCAGTTGCCAGAACTGTTTGCTATGTTAAAGTCTGCAGAAGTGGAGATCAAGAAAGAGCACCAAGTGTTGTTGGTCAATAAGACCACCAAATTCAAGAAAGGCAAGTCTAAGCAGAAGGGACACTTCAAGAAGGGTGGTAAGAAAGTTACCACGCCGGCGAAGAAGACCAAGGCTGGACCTAAGCCTGAAACTGAGTGCTTTTACTGCAAGGGAGAAGGTCACTGGAAGCGGAATTGCCCAAAGTACTTGGCGGATTTGAAGAACGGCAACATTAAGAAGAAAGGTATATCTGATATACATGTTATTGATGTGTATCTCACTAGTATTCGTAGTAGTGCCTGGGTATTTGATACTGGTTCGGTTGCTCATATTTGTAACTCGAAACAGGTGCTGCAGAATAAACGGAAGCTAGCGAAGAACGAGGTGACGATGCGCGTGGGAAACGGATCAAAGGTTGATGTGATCGCGGTCGGCACGCTACCCCTTCATCTACCATCGGGATTAGTTTTATACTTAAATAATTGTTATTTGGTGCCTGCGTTGAGCATGAACATTATATCGGGATCTTGTTTATTGCGAGACGGTTACTTGTTTAAGTCCGAGAATAATGGTTGTTCGATTTATATGAGTAATATGCTTTATGCACATGCACTTTTGATAGATGGTCTATTCTTATTGAATCTCGATAGTGGAAATACACATATCAACAACATTGAGGCTAAACGTTTGAAATCAAGCGATAATTCGACCTATATGTGGCACTGTCGTCTTGGTCACATTGGAGTGAAACGTATGAAGAAACTCCATTCCGATGGACTTCTTGAATCACTTGATTTTGAATCACTTGAAAGATGCGAAGCATGTCTGATGGGTAAAATGACTAAGACTCCATTTTCTGGTATGATGGAGCGAGCTACAGACTTATTGGAAATCATACATACTGATGTATGTGGTCCAATGAGTGTAGCATCGCGCAGTGGTTATCGTTATGTTCTTACCTTCACGGATGACTTGAGTAGATATGGGTATATCTATTTCATGAAACATAAGTCCTAAACTTTCGAGAAGTTTAAGGAGTTTCAAAGTGAGGTAGAGAATCAACGTAACAAGAAGATTAAATTTCTATGTTCTGATCGTGGAGGTGAATATCTAAGTTACGAGTTTGGCGAGCATTTGAAGAAATGCGGAATACTTTCACAGTTGACACCGCCGGGAACACCACAGCGTAATGGTGTGTCCGAACGTCGTAATCGAACTCTCTTAGATATGGTTCGTTCTATGATGTCACTTACAGATTTACCGCTATCATTTTGGGGTTATGCATTAGAAACAGCCGCATTCACTTTAAATAGGGCACCGTCTAAATCCGTTGAAACGACACCGTATGAATTATGGTTTGGGAAGAAACCTAGATTGTCGTTCCTTAAAGTTTGGGGATGCGAAGCCTATGTAAAGAAGTTACAGCCGGACAAGCTTGAACCCAAAGCGGAAAAATGCGTCTTCATAGGATACCCGAAGGAAACTATTGGGTATACCTTCTATCATAGATCCGAAGGCAAAATCTTTGTTGCCAAGAATGGATCCTTTCTAGAGAAGGAATTTCTATCGAAGGAAGTGACTGGAAGGAAAGTAGAACTCGACGAGGTTGTTGAACCTTCTCTCGAAATTGCGAGTAGCACAGCACCGGAAGAAGTTCCTGTGGTGCCTGCACCAATAAGAGAGGAAGCTAATGATGGTGATCATGAAACTTCGGTTGAAGTTGCTACAGAGCCTCGGAGGTCAACGAGAACTCGTACCACTCCAGATTGGTATGATCCCGTTATGAGTGTCATGTTGGTGGACAACATCGATGACCCTGAGACATATGAGGAAGCGATGATGAGCCCAGATTCCAATAAATGGCAAGAAGCCATGAGATCCGAGATTGGATCCATGTACGAAAACCAAGTATGGACTTTGGTGGACTTACCGGATGGCCGGAAGGCTGTCGAGAACAAATGGATTTTCAAGAAGAAAACAGATGCTGATGGTAATGTTACTGTCTATAAAGCTCGACTTGTCGCAAAAGGGTTTCGACAAATTCAAGGAGTTGACTACGATGAGACTTTCTCACCAGTAGCGAAGCTAAAGTCTGTGAGGATTATGTTAGCAATCGCTGCATATTATGATTATGAGATATGGCAGATGGATGTCAAAACAGCATTCCTCAATGGAGACATTTATGAAGAGTTGTATATGATGCAACCCAAAGGTTTTGTCGATCCTAAAGATGCTAACAAGGTATGCAAACTTCAACGGTCCATCTATGGATTGAAGCAAGCATCCCGAAGTTGGAATCAACGTTTTGATAAGGTGATCAAAAGTTTTGGTTTTATACAAACTTATGGAGAAGCTTGTATTTACAAGAAAGTGAGTGGGAGCTCTGTAGCATTCTTAATACTATATGTGGATGACATATTGTTGGTTTTATACAAACTTATGTCCGCATAATTCACGAACCGTAGGGAGACACACTTAAGGATTCGACGTTGTTTGAGTAGTTATGGTAGTATGAGAAAGAGACCGAATGTTGTTCGGAGTCTCGGATGGGATCCGGGATATCACGAGGTGATCCGGAATGGTCCGGAGAATAAGATTCATATAAGGAAAGTCCCGTTACGGAGTTCGGGAATGATTCCGGTGTTTTCATCGGGAATGTTCTAGAAGGTTCCGGAATGTCCGGCACTCCGGAGGGGAAGGGGTACATGAATGTGTCATTGCATGTTGGAATGATTGCATCATGTACTAAGTGTCA
The DNA here is from genome assembly GCA_916181665.1 of Avena sativa. Taxonomy (NCBI): domain Eukaryota; kingdom Viridiplantae; phylum Streptophyta; class Magnoliopsida; order Poales; family Poaceae; genus Avena; species Avena sativa. The sequence goes on along the minus strand of OV702283.1, from coordinate 61,137,649 downwards.
TCGCTGTTCCAAATAAAGGATTAATTCAAATCCTAGTTTGAAAAGTCAAATAGCTAGTTTGAAAAGTCAAACGGCTAAAATTGGAAAGAGGAAAAGAGGAGGAAGAGGGAAACCGAGTTGGGGAGGAGTTCCCTCCTCCAACCGGCGGCCCACCTCCAAGCCGAGTTGGGGAGGGACTCCTCTCCCTCCCCTTGGCGCGGCCGGCCCCTCCACCTATATAAGGAGGGGCAGGGCTCCCTCCTCTAGACACACAAGTCCCTCACCTCAAACCCTAGAAGCTGCAGCCCTCCATAGCCGCCGCCACCCCCTAGGGTTTTGCCCTAGCCGCCGACTTGGGGGTCCCCGGAACCCTAGCCGCCGGCTCTAGCCCCTCCTCCTTGGTGTGTCTAAACCCTAGATCGCCGAGGAGCTCTCTCATACTCCACCGTACTCGCTCCGGCTTAAGGCGAAGCCCTACGAGATCTCCCCTCTACTTCCGGTACCACGCCGTTGTGCTGCCGGAATCGCGAGGAGAGTGCTACAACCTCCGCTGCCTGCTGGAACAAGGGAGAGGAAGGTCTTCGTCGAGTACCGAACGTGTGACCGACTGCGGGAGCGCTGCCGGAACGCAGCGCCGGAAGGATCGTCTACGCGATCTTGAGATCGGGAAGAGTACGACTACATCACCCACGAGAATCCGCTCTCGTTAAACACTTTGGAATCTTCGAGGGTAAGTTATTCCATCGACTCGTTGCTACAATCTAGTAGATAGATCTTGGCTTGTTTGTGTGTATGCGATAGAAAATTTTTGTTTTCCATGCTACGAAACCCTACACTACTCCCGCCTGCACCCCGGCTGCGACCATCACCTCGACGCTGCCGACAGGGCGCGCTCCGCGCGGAGTGCTCACGGCGCTAAGGGGAGGTTCTCCTGCAACAACAACCTAGTGAGGATAAATGCCGGAGATGTCGACGCCGACGTAAATCTGGTGCATGCCCAAGTTGATGAAGACGCCGTTGCGCGGAGGAGTTTTTCCCTTGAAGCTGCCTGCGTTGTCGCTGACGTAGTCACAGAGATCAAGTCTCCGGACCAAGCCAGAGACAATGCGCTCGCCAGTGTTGATGAAGTTTCCCGTCCGGATCATGACTCCAGCTAGCACCGCTGCTGGCCCCACGGTGGGCGCCAACTGTCATGGTGGTGGCACGGCAGATGCCATGGTAGGATAAAGTATGGGGCCAATGGATGCTAGAGGGATCTGGGGAGGGAAGATGTAGTTGATTCTACACACAAAAGACTAAGGCAAAGATCTTTATTTCTCCTTCCTTGGGCTACAAGTGCTCCTCGAGCTGTATACAAGGAGAAAGGAAGAACTTTACCAGCCTAACGGTACTAAATGAGCCGATGCCCTCCTCAGGGTCCAAGCCTCCCCTTATAAAGGAGAGTCTTGGGTTCCTTTAGGGCTGACGTGGCAAGCATATTCGAGGAATATGCTTGTCCCAATATAGTAACTCGGCGGCCTCCTATCCGTGTCGCCCTTCTAATGACGGCAAGGTTCCAGAGGGCCCCTCCTGCGTGCCTCGGGCTTCAGGACTGTCACCTCCGTGACCTCCTTCTGCCCCTCTGTCTCTCTGCGCCTTTGTCCCTTGTGCTTGGCTCTGCTCAAATTCTCCCTAGCCTATAGCTAGAGTTTGACTTTAGGCTTCTCCTTCTCCTGCAAGCTTCGCATCATCCGGCCCAGCCTCGCGTAACTCGGCTCGTCCTTCACCTGCATTAAGATTACTCAGGCTAACCCGGCTAACTTACACAGTATCTCGGCCGGGTAATGCCTTGCCGTTATCATAAGGGTCCTGTCCTTTCATATCTCGGCCCACCTCTACAGGATTCGGCCAACTCAGACTGTAAATCGGAAACTGGACGGGGAACATCCTTTCGTCTTTCTCCGTCTTTACCCTATCCGAGGTCACCTCCCCAACACCAAGAGGTACAAGCGTCAATGCTTGGGGATGCCCAAGGCATCCCCTTCATCAATAAAAATCTCAGGTCTTTCTAGACACTTCGTTTTTCTTGGAGCGTCTTAGTTTTCATTTGGTTTGCTTAGTTTATTTAGTTTGCTTGAATAAAGTAGTTTGGACCCCCGTTCTCGTTGTGTTGTTTCAAATAAGTTGATTGGTGTTGGAAAGGAGTAGAAAGTTCTTGCTTGAGAAGTGCAAGAGGAGCTTGCATTGACTGTGACTTAGACTTTATCATGACATGCTAGGAGTTGTTTTGACCTTATGCCTAGTGATTATTGTTGTAGCATGAATTGTTCCAAACAATTTGGATTGCTTAGTGTGCCTTGAAAGAATCATGCATTGTTTTAGCATGCAAAAGCATAGTATTGTGGTTTTCTCCTTTGATGCTTTGTTTGGTGATACGTCGGAAACGTTTCTATAATTTTTGATGCTCCATGCTTATTTTGTATCTACTTTGCTTTGTTTTGTCTACACTTTGATGTGTTTTTATATATTTTATGCAACTAACCTATTAACAAGTTGCCACAGTGCCAGTTGCCTGTTTTCTTCTGTTTTTGGTTCCAGAAAGGCAGAAAATCAATATTCTCGGAATTGGACGGGACAAAAGCCAAAGTCAATAACTTTCTGTGAGGGACACGAATCCAGAAGGAGGGATGGAGAGGCACCAGAGGGTGGATAGACCCCCCTGGGCACAGCCAAGCCTAGCCCGTGCCTAGGGAGGGTGTGGGCCCTCTGGCCACCTCCTCGACCTCCCCCTTCGCCTATAAGAAGCCTCCGACCCAAAAACCCTAGGGGATCCAGAAGAAATCCATGAAAAACTCTATAGCACCGTCGCCACCGAAAGGGAGATTCGGGGGATAGAAAGTCTCTGTTCCAGCACCCTGTCGGGACAGGGAAGTGCCCCTGGAGCCATCTCCATCTATCATCATCGCCATCTTCATCACCGTTGCTGATTCCCATGATGAGGAGGGAGTAGTTCTTCCTCGAGGCTAAGGGCTCTACCGGTAGCTATGTGTTCATCTCTCTCTCTCTCTCTATGCATGGTCATATTGTGATCATGAGCTTTGTAATCAAGTAGATCTACCTTGCTACTCAAGTGCTTCAATAGATCTATGCTCTCCCCATGTGTGTGAAAGTGACAGTGTGCATGCCATTGTGGCACTTAAGTTGAGTCTACATAAATACTCTTTGTGCTTTAATATATCTATGCTTTTCCCCACGTGTGTGAAAGTGACAGCGTGCATACCATGTGTGGAACTTTGGCTAGATTGAATATTTGTTATGAATTATATTTGGAGTTGGATGTCTCTATGAAATTGTGGTGTTTGTTGGAACCATCTAGTGCTCAAGGTGATGGTGTGGGGTTATCTAGATTGGGAAAGGCAGACTTTGAGGTGTGCTGTTATAGCCCTACCATGGATTAGAGTGTCCAACTGGAGAGTAGTTAAGAGTAGTATCATGAAGAGAGGATATTTATATGAGAGAGTGTTAACTAGTGAAAGTATGATCCCTAGGCCTTGTTTCTAAGCATTGAAACACCATTTGCTACTAGATATGTTGCATGTTTGCTTGTTGTAGTCTTTACCTCACCGTCAAGCTCTTTTCTAGCACCGTTACCACTTGTATTTCAATATCTCTTCGCTGAACTAGTGCACCTATACACCTAACAAGTGTATTGGGTGTGTTGGGGACACAAGAGACTTCTTGTATCTTGATTGCAGGATTGCTTGAGAGAGAATACCTTTGACCACTTCCTCCCTGAGTTCGATAAACCTTGGGTAATCCACTTAAGGGAAACTTGTTGCTGTTCTACAAACCTCTACACTTGGAGGCCCAACAACTGTCTACAAGAATAGAAGTGCGTAGACATCAAGCTATTTTCTGGCGCCGTTGTCGGGGAGGTAAGGTAAAAGGTACTCACATCCTGGTGTGTGAGTGCTCGAAGTTATTTCCTTTAGATTCTGCAATATTTTCTTTTTGTTTCTTGTTTTCACTAGTTAGGCTTAATGGAAAACAATAACGAAATTAGAGATTTATAGTGTTTATCTTGAGTTAGGACATGAAGTGTTTGAACAGAAAGTTAAAAACCTATGGAACTTTATTTGCATGCTAATAGCAATGTTATTAGTATGAATTCTTTGGACACCATTATTGCTAATGCTATGGAAAAGTCTAAGCTTGGGGAAGCTAGTTTTGATGGAAATGATCTTTTTAGTTTCCCAGCTTTGCAAGATAGCTATTCTATTGCTTATGATGATACCAAACCTCCAATTTATGATGATTACAATGATGAATATGATATTTTCAGTCCACCTACTATTGAGGACGAAATTAATTGTGATTACAATATGCCTCCTATATTTGATGATTATGGTGATGAGAATAATAATGATAGCTATTTTGTTGAATTTGCTCCCACTACAATTAATAAGAACACCTTTGCCTATGTGGAGAGTAATAATCATTTTATGCATGTGGCTCATCACCTCATGATAAGAATTCTTTATGTGATAGTTATACTGTTAATTTTATTCATGATGCTACTAAAAGTTATTATGAGAGAGGGAAACATGGTTTTATGTATCTCAAAAATATTAAGTTTCCCCTCTTTATGTTGAAAATCTTGAAGTTGCACTTGTTTTGCTTTCCTATGCTTGTTTCTTTGTGCTTCCATGAATGTTTCTTTACAAGATTCCTATGCATAGGAAGTGGGTTAGACTTAAATGTGTTTTGAATTTGCTTCGTGATGCTCTCTTTTGCTTCAATTCATATTTCTTATGTGAGCATCTTCTCAAACTATCAACCCTAACTTAAAGGCGTTAAAGAAAAGTACTTGTTGGGAGATAACCCAAGAGTTTTCTTGAGTCTTGGAAGTTTTACTTCAAATGACCTCTCCTTATCCTTTTTGTTTGCTTTTTGTGCCAAGAATAACCTCTAATGAGAGGGAAGTAAGATTTGGGGAGTTGCTGTCCCGAAACAGATTTCTGTCCTCCAACAGAAAAATTCCTGGGGAGTCTCTGTAACTCGGATTGAGCTCAAAATTTAAGAATAAATCCCCAGTATGTTTTCTAACTTTAGTTAGTTCAACACTTTTTGATTTGAGCAACATAAGGTCTTCAAAAAAATCGGTTTCTACCTGTTGGTCTGTTTTGATAGATTTCTGCCATTATTTGCATTTGCTTCTTATTAATTCCTTTTTGGGTTCTTTTTAGGAAATTGAGTTTTTTAAGGAGTTAGTATAGTAGCTTGTGTTTTTAGTGAAAATCCTTGATGTTCCAAAGCTTTTCCAGAGGGTTAATATCACTTGAATACACTAATGTTGCTAATGAAGATTGTGTGAAGTTTTGTATGAAGGAAAAATTTCAGGTGTAGAGACAGAATGTTGTAATGTGATGAAGAATGTGAAAAAGCTAAAGCTTGGGGATGCCACCCCGATGTCACCCCAAGAAATATCCAAGAGGTACAAGCGTCAAAGCTTGGGGATGCCCAAGGCATTCACTTCTTCATCAATAAAAATCTCAGGTCTTTCTAGACACTTCGTTTTTATTGTTTCATGCACAGTTGTGTTGTTCTTGGAGCGTCTTAGTTTTCGTTTTTGGTTTTCGTTTGCTTAGTTTGCTTGAGTAAGTTGGTTGGTTACACCACACTTCTTTTAGAGAGAGACACACTCTGTTTCCATTGCCTAGAACACTCTAGTTTTCACTCTTATTATTTTGTGAGTGTTCACTTTTGCTAGCACCGTGTTTAGCTTAGTTTTCTTGTGCTTTCAGCCTAGCTTAAGTGGTACAAAAGGGAGCTTGCATTGACTGTGACTTAGACTTTAGCATCACATGCTAGGTGTTGTTTTGACCTTATGCTTAGTGATTATTCCTGTAGCATGACTTGTTCCAAACAATTAGGATTGCTTAGTGTACCTTGAAGAAATTATGCGTTGTTTTAGCATGCAAAAAGCATAGTATTGTGGTATTCTTCTTTGATGATTTGTTTGGGTTGACTTGGCACATGCTCACACCATGTTATGACTATGAACAAGTCAACATAGCCCCTATGATCATTTAGTCCTTGACTTGCAGTACCACTCTATGCTTTGATTAGTAATGTTTTGTCGATCTGCATGATTATGGTCGTTATTGCTCTCTTAGTTGGTTGCTCCCAGTATTTTGCTAGCCTCCACTTGTATGAGTAAGTTCTACTCATGCTTCCAACTGCCAAGAAACCAAGTTATTCCAAAGTGTCCACTATAAACTCCTATGCATGGTGTGTTACACCATTCCAAGTATATTCTTGTTTTTAGCTATCTTCCAATTAAAAACTATTTTGTTATGTGAAAACTTAGTGATTAAAGCCCTCACAAACTTGATGGCACACTTTATATTCCTTGCCCCTAATAAACTTGAACCATTGTGCCATCTATGTTGTATATGCTTGCACTTATACGTTGGAATTAGCAGAACCATGCTGTCACGAGGAACGTTTTCAACATTGCACCTGTACTTTGTACCCAGTTGATATCATGCTCTTTTGTCTATGGATGTCACCGGTGTGAAATAAAGAGGGAACTTGTAAGTCCATGGAGTTTGTATTTTGTGTTAGAGAAACGCCTGGGCCGCTAGCCTAAGCCATGCCTAATCATGGTGGAAACTTGCAGCATCACCATAGTGAGATATCTATGAAGCATCCTCAATAAAAATCTATGCATATAGTAAATAAAAAGATCGCTAAGATGCTTATTGTCTACTTGCCTTCTCATTTTGGTTATGGATAGATCATGTACCATGTGCAAGGGGTACCCCGTTGGCGGTTCTCTATGATACGCATGTACTTACAATGATAAGAACTTATAGGTGACTAAAGTTGAGTAGCATGAGGTGTGTCCCTCGTATTCAAGGGACTTGAGATTGCCAACTTATACTTCGTCAAGCATATACTCCATCTTTGTTCACTTTAACCTTAATCACTTCAAGATGCTTATGATAGGGGCAATGAGGGCTAGCTAACAAGTACCATAATTTTTGGAAGCTCTTTTTGAAACTTGAAATCCCTGCTTCCCTTTATGAAGGGTCTTTCTTCCACCATTATTTGAGTCTCCACCTTCTACCTTTAGGCACCATTAAGAGAGCATAGTTGCCATTCTGTGTGCATTGTCCCAAAACTTATTGATTGATGCATATTGTTGATATTACTTGTTCTTGTGCTATTTGTATCTAGTCACTCTTATGAACTTTGAAGGTGTCCTATGCATCTATTTGCTACTACATGAGGGACAAGATGAATGCCACTATGCCATGTTTTCTGTATGTGAAACAAACAAACGTTTTTAAATGCATGTTATTCATGATCTTTGTTTGTAGCCTTTCATGTTGCATGCATAGTTACTATGTCCTATTGTCAGAACTCCATCTTCCATGCACATGTTTAGAGTTCTTTGTTCCCAACTTTCAATGCTTGCAAATGGTTTGATCTTGGTTTTGATGGTGCATGTCACCTCAAAAATTATTCTTTTATCACTTACCTACTCGAGGACGAGCAGGAGTTAAGCTTGGGGATGCTTGATACGTCGGAAACGTATCTATAATTTTTTATGCTCCATGCTTGTTTTGTATCTACTTTGCTTTGTTTTGTCTACACTTTGAGGTGTTTTTATATCTTTTCTGCAACTAACCTATTAACAAGTTTCCACAGTGCCAGTTGCCTGTTTCTTCTGTTTTTGGTTCCAGGAAGGCAGAAAATCAATATTCTCGAAATTGGACAGGACAAAAGCCAAAGTCAATAACTTTCCGTGAGGGACACGAATCCAGAAGGAGGGACGGAGAGGCACCAGAGGGTGTCCAGACCCCCTGGGCGCGGCCAAGCCTAGCCCGCGCCTAGGGAGGGTGTGGGCCCTCTGGCCGCCTCCTCGGCCTCCCCCTTCGCCTATAAGAAGCCTTCGCCCCAAAAACACTAGGGGGTCCAGAAGAAATCCACGAAAACCTCCGTAGTGCCGCCGCCACCGAAAGGGAGATTCGGGGGATAGAAAGTCTCTGTTCCAGCACCCTGCGGGGACGAGGAAGTGCCCCCGGAGCCATATCCATCTATCTCCATCGCCATCTTCATCACCGTTGTTGATTCCCATGATGAGTAGGGAGTAGTTCTTCCTCGAATCTAAGGGCTCTACCGGTAGCTATGTGTCCATCTCTCTCTATGCATGGTCATATTGTGATCATGAGCTTTGTAATCAAGTAGATCTACCTTGCTACTCAAGTGCTTCAATAGATATCTGCTCTCCCATGTGTGTGAAAGTGACAGCATGCATGCCATGCTGGCACTTAGGTTTGAGTCTACATAAATACTCTTTGTGCTTTAATAGATCTATGCTTTTCCCCACGTGTGTGAAAGTGACAGTGTGCATACTGTGTGTGGCACTTTGGCTAGATTGAATATTTGTTATGAGTTATATTTGGAGTTGGATGTCTCTATGAAATTGTGGTGTTTGTTGGAACCATCTAGTGCTCAAGGTGATAGTGTGGGGTTATCTAGATTGGGAAAGGCGGACTTTGAGGTATGCTGTTATAGCCCTACCATGGATTAGAGTGTCCAACTGGAGAGTAGTATCATGAAGAGAGGATATTTATATGAGAGAGTGTTCACTAGTGAAAGTATGATCCCTAGGCCTTGTTTCTAAGCATTGAAACGCCGTTTGCTACTAGGTCTATTGCATGTTTGCTTGATGTAGTCTTTACCTCACCGTCAAGCTCTTTTCTGGCACCGTTACCACTTGTATTTCACTATCTCTTCACTTTACTAGTGCACCTATACACCTGACAAGTGTATTGGGTGTGTTGGGGACACAAGAGACTTCTTGTATCTTGATTGCAGGATTGCTTGAGAGGGAATACCTTTGACCACTTCCTCCCTGAGTTCGATAAACCTTGGGTAATCCACTTAAGGGAAACTTGCTGCTGTTCTACAAACCTCTGCACTTGGAGGCCCAACAACTGTCTACAAGAATAGAAGTGCGTAGACATCATTTGGGTTGACTTGGCACATGCTCACACCATGTTATGATTATGAACAAGTCACCATAGCCTCTTTTGATCATTTAGTCCTTGACTTGTAGTACCACTTTATGCTTTGATTAGTAATGTTTTATCGGTCTGCATGATTATGGCCATTATTGCTCTCTTAGTTGGTTGCTCCCAGTCTTTTGCTAGCCTCCACTTGTATGAGTAAGCTCTACTCATGCTTCCAACTCCCAACAAACCAAGTTATTCCAAAGTTTCTACTATAAACTCCTATGCATGGTGTGTCACACCATTCCAAGTATATTCTTGTTTTCATCTATCTTCCAATTAAAAAGTATTTTGTTATGTGAAAACTTAGTGATTAAAGCCCTCACAAACTTGATGGAACACTTTATATTCCTTGTCCCTAATGAACTTGAACCATTGTGTCATCTATGTTGTATATGCTTGCACTTATACATTGGAATTCGCAAAACCGTGTTGTCACGGGGAATGTTTTCAACATTGCACTTGTACTTTGTACACAGTTGATATCAAGCTCTTTTTTCTATGGATGTCACCGGTGTGAAATAAAGAGGGAGCTTATAAGTCCATGGAGTTATGTATTTTGTGTTAGAGAAACGCCTGGGCCGCTAGCCTAAGCCATGCCTAATCATGGTGGAAACTTGCAACATCACCATAATGAGCATTCTATGAAGCATCCTCAATAAAAACCTATGCACATAGTAAATAAAAAGATCGCTAAGATGCTCATTGTCTGCTTGCCTTGTCATTTTGGTTATGGGATAGCTCATGTACCATGTGCAACGGGTACCCCGTTGGAGGTTCTCTATGATACACATGTACTTACTATGACAAGAACTTACAGGAGACCAAAGTTGAGTAGCATGAGGTGCGGCCCTCGTATTCAAGGGACATGAGATTGCCAACTTATACTTTGTCAAGCATATACTCCATCTTTGTTCACTCTAACCTTAATCACTTCAAGATGCTTATGATAGGGGCAATGAGGGCTGAAAGCTAACAAGTACCATAATTTTTGGAAGCTCTTTTTGAAACTTGAAATCCCTGCTTCCCTTTATGAAGGTCCTTTCTTCCACTATTATATTGAGTCTCCACCTTCTACCTTTAGGCACCATTAAGAGAGCATAGTTGTCATTCTTAGTTCTATGTGTAGTGTCTCAAAACTGATTGATTGATGCATATTGATGATATTGCTTGTTATTGTGCTACTTGTATATAGTCACTCTTATGAACTGTGAAGGTGTCCTATGCATCTATTTGCTACTCTATGAGGGACAAGCTGAATGCCACTATGCCATGTTTTCTGTATGTGAAACAAACAAACGTTTTCCAATGCATGTTATTCATGATCTTTGTTTGTAGCCTTTCATGTTGCATGCATAGTTACTTTGTCCTATTGTTAGAACTCCATCTTTCATGCACATGTTTAGAGTTCTTTGATCCCAGCTTTCAATGCTTGGAAATGGTTTGATCTTGGTTTTCATGGTGCATGTCACCTCAAAAATTATTCTTTTATCACTTACCTACTCGAGGATGAGCAGGAGTTAAGCTTGGGGATGCTTGATACGTCGGAAACGTATCTATCATTTTTTATGCTCCATGCTTGTTTACTATCTACTTTGCTTTGCTTTGTCCACACTTTGAGGTGTTTTTTCTTCTGTTTTTGGTTCCAGAAAGGCAGAAAATCAATATTCTCGGAATTGAATGGGACAAAAGCCAAAGTCAATATTTTACCTTGAGCAACACGAAGCCAGAATACGAGACGGAGGAGGCTCACCAGGGGGCCACACCCCCTGGCCGTGCGGGTGGGCCCACTCCGCGCCTGGGAGGGTGTAGCCGCCCTGGCGGCCCCCTTGCCTCGCCTCTTCGCCTATAAAGTCCCCCGATGCCAAAACCCTAAACTCCCGATCAATATTTCACGGAACCGTCTGTAGCCGCCGCCACCATCGTCCCTAGATCAGGGGGATCTGAAGCTCTTCCCGGAACCCTACCGGAGGGGAGATCATCCCGAAGGCCTTCTTCTTCATCATGCCAGCCTCCGGTATGAAGCGTGAGTAGTTCCACCTTGAACTACGGGTCCATGTAGTAGCTAGATGGTTGTATCTCCTCCTTGTGCTTTCATGTATAGATCTTGTGAGCTCCGTTCATGATCAAGATCTAATCTATTTGTAATCATGCATGTTGTGTTTGCAGGGATCCGATGGATATTGAGATTACTATGTTAGATTGATTAATGCTTTTGTCTTATTGATTCTATCATGTCTGTGTTGTTTGTGATCTTGCATGCTCTCCGTTGTTAGTAGCTATATTGGCCAAGTAGTTGCTAGTGACTCCAAGAGGGGTTATTTATGCTCGATAGTGGGTTCATGCCTCTAGTTTCCAAGGGAAGTGACAGAAATATCTTCGGTTGTAGATGTAATGTTGCCACTAGGGAGAAAACAACGGTCTCTTGTTCATGGAACAAGTGGATTGTTTACCTTACACACTTTGCTTAAAGCAGCTGTCTGTTGCTTGCAACTTAATACTGGAGGGGGTTCGGATGATAACCTGAAGGTGAACTTCTAGTCATAGATGCAGTTGGATGGCGGTCTATGTATATTGTCGTATTGCCCAATCGAATCTCATAGGATCTTTGTGTCTAGTATTGCATTGTTATGCCTTGCTCAGTCCTGTCAATTGCCCTGCTGTAATTTGTTTATCCAGCATGCCATGTTTTTTTATCTAAGGAGAGCGCCTCTAGTGAATTATGGACGCCGGTACAATCTTTACCATTGATACATCTTCCACTGTTACTGTTTACTTGCTGCAAACCATCATCACCTTCCACACCATACAGTTAATCCTTTGTTACAGCAACCAGTGAGATTGACAACCTCACTGTTCGTTGGGGCAAAGTCTTGAGTTTGTGTTGTGCAGGTTTACACGTTGCTTGCAACACCTTTGAGACGTTTCCTTCCTCCTACTAGTTCGATAACCTTGGTTTCTTACTGAGGGAAGACTTGCTATTGTGCTGCTTTACACCTTGCTCTTGGGGTTTCCCGACGAAGTGCTCCATGTCAACAAGGAGTCATCAATCTTTCATGCACATGTTTAGAGTTCTTTGATCCTAGCTATCAATGCTTGCAAATGGTTTGATCTTGGTTTTGATGGTGCATGTCACCTAAAAAATTATTCTTTTATCACTTACCTACTCGAGGACGAGTAGGTGTTACACTTGGGGATGCTTGATACGTCGTAAAATTATCTATAATTTTTGATGTTCCATGCTTGTTTAGTATCTACTTTGCTTTGCTTTGTCCACACTTTGAGGTGATTTTCATATGTTTTCTGGTACTAACCTATTAACAAGTTTCCACCGTGCTAGTTGTCTGTTTTCTTCTGTTTTTGGTTCCAAAAAGGCAGAAAATCAATATTCTTGGAATTGGACGGGACAAAAGCCAAAGTCAATATTTTTCCGTGGGGAACACGAAGCCGGAATACGAGACGGAGTAGACTCACTAGGGGCCACACCCCGTCACCGCGCGGGTGGGACCACCTCGCGCCTAGGGGGTGCAGCCGCCCTGGTGGCCTCCCAGCCTCGCCTCTTCGCCTATAAGAAGCCCCTGATGCATAAACCCTAAGTACCCGATCAATATTCCACGAAACCGTATGTATCCACCGCCACCATCGTCCCTAGATCGGGGGGATCTGAAGCTCTTCACGATACCCTGCCGGAGGGGAGATCATCCCGGAGGCCTTCTTCTTTATCATGCCAGCCTACGGTATGAAGCGTGATTAGTTCCACCTTGGACTACGGGTCCATGTATTAGATAGATGGTTGTATCTCCTCCTTGTGATTTCATGTATAGATCTTGTGAGCTCCGTTCATGATCAAGATCTCATCTATTTGTAATCATGCATGTTGTGTTTGCGGGGATCCAATGGATATTGAGATTACTATGTCAGATTGATTAATGGTTTTTTCTTATTGATTCTATCATGTCTGTGTTGTTTGTGATCTTGCATGCTCTCAGTTGTTAGTAGCTATCTTGGTCAAGTAGTTGCTAGTGACTCCAAGAGGGGGTATTTATGCTCGATAGTGGGTTCATGCCTCTATTTAATCAAAGGAAGTGACAGAAATCTCTAAGGTTGTAGATGTGATGTTGCCACTAGGAGGAAAACAACGGTCTCTTGTTCATGGAACAAGTGGATTGTTTACCTTACACACTTTGCTTAAAGCAGTTGTGTGTTGCTTGCAACTTAATACTGGAGGGGGTTCGGATGATAACCCAAAGGTGGACTTCTAGTCATAGATGCAGTTGGATGGCGGTCTATTTATCTTGTTGTATTGCCAAATCGAATTTCATAGGATCTTTATGTCTAGTATTGTATTGTTATGCCTTGCTCTGTCCTGTCAATTGCCATGCTGTAATTTGTTTACCCAGCATGCCATGTTTTTTTATCTAAGGAGAGCACCTCTAGTGAATTATGGACGCCGGTCCAATCTTTACCATTGATACATCTTCCACTGTTACTGTTTACTTGCTGCAAACCATCATCACCTTCCACACTATACAGTTAATCCTTTGTTACAACAATCGGTGAGATTGACAACCTTACTGTTAGTTGGGGCAAAGTCTTGAGTTTGTGTTGTGCAGGTTTCCACGTTGCTTGCAACATCTTTGGGACGTTTCCTTCCTCCTACTGGTTCGATAACCTCGGTTTCTTACTGAGGGAAAACTTGTTGTTGTGCTGCATCGTACCTTGCTCTTGGGGTTTCCCAACGAAGCGCTCCATGTTGACACAACGCCATAAATAGGTAGTATCATACACATGATACTAGTTATATGATACTACCACTATACCAGCCTAAGACCGCGCTGGTAAAATCTCCAAGCTAGGCGGATTCTGTAGGACGCTGTAAAATAGCACGCACGATAATTTTTCTTCAGCGCGCAGCAATTTTCGCTATCGCACGTCGGTATATCTAGCGCTCGCCCTTGAACTCGCATATACCATTTCCCCACCTCGAAAAATCCACGCGTGTCCGGCGAACTCCATTCCCCACCTACTCCGGCGACGCTGATTCCGTGCCGCCGTTGTTGCTCCACGCGGTAGATCTTCTGATGCCACTCCAGAGCCTACGACGCTCACTCCAGGAGCCGCCGGCGCCACTCCTCCGCGTTAAATAGGGCCTCCGACACTCCTCCGCTTCCTTGCCACTCCAGAGCCTCCTCCGGTTAGCGTTGTTGACCTCCGCTGCTCGGCGCTCTGCGTGCACCTCCACCGCTTTGCGTTGAGCATCTCGACAAATGGGCGCACACGCGGTGTTCGATAAATCACGCGCACGGTATGTAGCTGTCACCACTTCAACAAATCATCATCTTTTAGATAGGAATTCTTCATAGATTAAATACTAGTTCCATTATATGTTTGTAGATGAGTTGTTTGTATGATTCATCCCACAAAGAATTTTACCTCGAAAAAGAAGAGAATTTACGCATTCTCTTGTCTATGCGTGCAAACAAAAGGCCTAAGCACGATGATTATGTTTTCGGTTGACAAAAGTTGTGGAGGGAACGGATTGAAGTTCACAACAAGTTGATGTAGAGATTTTTTGTGGACAATCCAACCTACCCTGAGAAGTATTTTCGTCGCCGTTTTAGGATGAGCATCAAGTTGTTCAAGCACATTACCGAGGAGGTGAGGAAGAAGGATTGTTTTCTGAGCAAAGGAGAAATGTTGTCGGAGAACTTGACCATAGCACTTATCAAAAGGTGACCGTCGCCTTACGTATGATGATATATGATATTCCGGTGAATCTTGTTGATGACCACTTGGCATACGGTGTGTCGTTACCCTCTTGTGTGTGTGTGGGGGGGGGGGTGTCGTGGAGCACCGACTCTATCCAGTCTTGGGCTGTTGTCTTCGGTGGCATGTTTTGATCTTTCGTATTTTTTCTTGTTTACCTTAATCTTCTTTATAAGGGGTCTTCTCATCACCTTGTTCCATTTCGGTTCGATGTATCTTTTTTTTACAATCAATACCACGATATATTCATAGTAGCATATAGTACATAGTAGAAATATATAAGATGTCTCCAGCAATTACAAAATAAAGTCTAAAAAAAACTAGTAAAATACCGAGGTCTTCAAATTATTTCTTCTTTCAAGACACCATCTTGAATTTTTCTGAAGACAGCCAAAAACTGACAGATACCAAAACCACAACCTGTAAATACTAACAAGGGTTCTCTCATAATTTTAATTTGAGCCGCAATGCCAAAGTTGTGTGCACACGCATAACCACTAGAGTAATCAATTAACATCGACAAGAGTACCAACACCAGTATTTTAGTCAAAAGTAACCGAACAGCCTGATCGATGTTGCTGGCAAACCGATAGTACGAACCACCAATGTCGAGGACGTAGCATCCGGAAAAATATTGCGAGAATAATCCTCACGACAACCATGAAAAAAACTCAAAAATCAACTTGGCAAAGTAAGATTTATAAGACCGTACCTATAAAACCATAATCTTACAACACTGTCATTGAGGCTGGGAAGAAAATCTCGTCGTGAAACAAAAGGCTGAATATCACTTATTATAGATGAAGTCATCTTCATTAACGTATAGATAAAAAAAATATGACTATCAAAATTTTAATCTAATCTCTTAAAACACTAATTTTACTAAAACTTTATCCATAGATTGGGTTTCCCACCCCGTCAGCAAGGCCGGCCGGCGGAGGAACCGAAGGGACCGATTCTATTGAAAAGGCGGAGGAGAGTGAGCGGATAAAGGTTTTCCGTGAGGTGGCAGCTTGGGTCGATGTGGGTTTATTTAGAAAGTGAGACAAAAAACTGTTTCTAGGACATATTAATCCGTCCTATACTATGACCCCGATATGAATCGACGTCCAGTGTGTGGCTTTCCATCAGGCCCGCATGACAAGTGTGTGGCTCTCCATCAGGCCCGCATGACCCTTTCCATGAAACAAGAGCCCAATTGCATGCTTCCCATAATAACTGTTCTGTATACCTTCCTTAAGAGAAACCACTAATTTGGGATACGTTGCTAACTGCTACCAAATCTAACTCTTCTACTTTCAAAAAAAAAAATATAACTCTTCTGTTTTTTTTTGGAAATCAAATTCCTGTTTTTAAGAAAACAAATAACTTCAGCAAAATTTGAGGCATGCAGATTAATTTTCTTCCGCGTGAACCAATTATTTTTGTTTTTAAGGTTATGTGTTGCTTCCTTTGTATGATACCGAATACTGCTTCCATTACAACTGAATCTGCTTCAATCTAAAAATATATTTTGAAGTTCTGTGGGCGTAAAGTGTAGTATTGCTTCCATGGTGAATGGGATTTCTTGAATATAGCAACTTGATACATATTTCACAAAAATGTTGGGATGTACAAACATGAAATTTGAACGGTTCAAATATAATGCATTAATATTGGAAGCACAAAGTTGATTACTCCCAAAAAAAACTTTGTCTCACTTTCTAAATAAACCCACATCGACACAACGTTGGGAGTAGTGTGCATGAAGCTTCATTAATATGCATATGAAGCATATCGTGTAGTCAAACCTGCTACAGTTTCCCAAAAAACTTTCAGCCGCCGCCTCGTGACCTAGTCGCCGCCTCTCCTCCGCCTCCTCCATAGATCGATTTTCCCTCCTCTGGCCGACCTCGCCGGTGTCAGGAGGGACGGAGAACCCGATCTGTGGGTGGAGTTTTCAGTAAAATTAGTGTTTTAAAAAATTAGATTAGAGTTTTGGTAGTCATCTTTTTTGGCCTCTACGTCAATGAAGATGACATCGTTTACAGTAAGTGATCTTTGGCCTTCCGTTCGACAATGAGATTTTATTCCCGGCATCAATTGTAATGTTGTAAGATTATAGCTTTATAGGTACGGTCTTTAAGATCTTACTTCGTCAAGTCGATTTTGAAGTTTTTATCATGGTTGCCGCGAGGATTATCCTCGCAATATTTATTCTGACCCCTACGTCCTCGACAATGGTGGTTCGTACTATCGGTTCGCCAACCACATCGACCAGGCTGTTCGGTTACTTTTAACTAGAATACTGGTGTGGTACTCTTGACGATGTTGATTGATTACTCTAATAGTTGAGCGTGTGTACACAACCTTGGCAATGCGGCTCAAATTAAAATTATGGAAGAATCGTCATTGGTATTTACAGGTTGTGGTTTGGTATTTGTCAGTTCTTGACCGCCTCTAGAAAAGTTTAAGGTGATGTCTTGAAAGAAGAAAGAGTTTGAAGACCTTGATGTTTTACTAGTTTCTTTTAGACATTATTTTATAATCGTTGAAGATAGCTCATGTATATCTACCATGTACTATATGCTACTATGAATATATCGTGGTATTGATTGTCAAAAAAATGCCTAGGAAGTTAGAAACATGATTAGTGTGTTAACAAAATTTGTTCAGATGTGTATGATGCATGTATGTACCGTGAAACCTGCAGCGTTTCTTTTTTGTATGGCTACAAAAGCTTTATTCATATACTTGGACTAAATTTTAGCACTTCATACATTCACTTGACATATTTTGGATAAGATACATATTTGCTACCGCCAATTCATCAAAATACATATCTTCACACTTTCATATCACATGTTACAAATTTGCTTCATTCACATGATAACATGTTTTCATATCACACATATCGTACATGTAACCCTAAAACTCAATTAATTTCCTGCAGCGGTGGAGATATCAATCTAGAAGAACTTAGCTCAGAAGGCATTAGCCCTTGATCGACATGACGCATCCTGCGGCTCTATTTCTTCTCTTGTTGGTCTTCCTCATTGACCATAGCCACAACCATCAAGATGAAATTCATTGGTAACTTGGCTGGGATCTGGAGGTAGAGTGTAGACTCAATCCTATACTCCTATTGATAGAATCCACCTAATTTTCAACAAAAAACCCACATCAATCAAAACATAGATCCAAAACCCAAAATTTTATAGAAACATGACAACAATTCGTTTCCACACCGGTAGGTGCCAAAGCTGCATGCTCTAGTCGATCAATCCATGCAGATTCGGCATTGGCGTGCCGTAATCAGATCCATATAGCTCTAAGCCAACAACAAGATCAGTCAGAAAGAAGCGTCAACTTTGCGGTAATGCAACATTACGATGAGCTTGTAGAAAAAAGAAATTTTAAAATTAAAGTATAATCAATGTTTGTCGCTAATTTCATGATTACTCAACCAACTTGATTAGCAAATTAAAGTATACAGGTTAGGAAGCATGGTCAAAACCAAACACACATATCACGGTACCACGTCATACTAGCCAGGATGTGGAAGCACGCAAATTACATTGCCACAAAAGGTTTGAGACAGGGTGATCCATTATCTCTAATGATTTTTAACATTTCCACCGATATGTTGGCAATCCTTATTGCAAGGGCAAAGGCGGATGGCCAGGTAGGGAGCCTCATACCTCACTTAGTGGAGGGCGGAATTTATATCTTGCAATATGCCGATGACACAATTTTGTTCATGGAACATGACCTCGAGGAAGCAGTCAATATGAAGCTTATTTT
The DNA here is from genome assembly GCA_916181665.1 of Avena sativa. NCBI lineage: Eukaryota > Viridiplantae > Streptophyta > Magnoliopsida > Poales > Poaceae > Avena > Avena sativa. The sequence continues at coordinate 61,119,059 of OV702283.1, read as the reverse complement.
AGCCATTTTTGAACAACTTTCGGATAAAAATTAACTTCCATAAAAGCGATATTTTTTTTGGTAAAGAAAAGGATTACATTTGGATGTGAGTCTGGTTCTTTACCCTTTCAGTGTCTTAGAATACCTATCTGTTGGAATTATGCCCTAGAGGCAATAGTAAAGATATTATTATTATAATTCTTGTTTATGATAAAGTTTATATTCCATGCTAGAATTATATTAAGCGAAAACTTTGATACTTGTGTGGTTTATGAACAACGCCGTGTCCCTAGTACGCCTCTATGGACTAGCTCATTGATTAATGATGGTTAAGGTTTCCTAACCATAGACATGAGTTGTCAATTAATAATAAGATCATGTCATTGGGAGAATGATATGATGGACAGACCCAAATTAAGCAGAGCAATTAGATCGTGTCATCGTGTTCATCTTTGCGAAGCTTTTTCTTATGTCAAATATTGTATTCCTTAGAACCATGAGATAATGCAACTCCCTGGTATAGGAAGAAAGCTTTGAGGTCATCAAACGTCATCCTATGAGAGGGTGATCATAAAGGTGTCTCTCAGGTGATCGAAAAGTATCTGTTGGGTTGTATGTATCGAGATGGGATTTGTCCCTCCCAAGTCGGAGAGATATACTTCGGGCCCACTCGGTAATCGATATCAACACCGCTTGCAAGCACGTGGTTAAGGAGTTAATCACAAAGTGATATCGGATTACGGAACGAGTAAAGTACTTGCTGTGAACGAGATTGAACTAGGTATGCCGATACCGACGATCGAAACTCGGGCAAGTAAAATATGCGCGACAAAGGGAATATATATATATATGGGATTAATTGAATCCTGGCATCGTGGTTCATCCGATATGATCATCGATGAATATGTGGGAGTCAATATGGGTTTCCAGACCCCGCTGTTGATTATTGATAGAAGATCATGTCTGCATATTCTCGAACCCGTAGGGTCACACACTTAACGTGTCTCGACGCTAGTATAGAATGGATAATTGGTTTATGAGTTTTTGTTCGGAGTCTCGGATGATATCCAGGACGTCACGAGAGGTTCCGGAATGGTCCGGAGAATAAGATTCATATAAGGGAAAGCAGTTTTTGGATTTCAGAATTGTTTCGGATTGTTCGGTATTGTACCGGAAGCTTCTAGAACCTTTCAGAGTGGGACCAACGTGGACCCACTTGTTGGGAGGGGGCGTGGGCCTACGAGGGAGTGACCTGGCAGCATTGGGCCAGGGGCACAAGGCCCCATAGGCCCATCCGGCCAAGCCCTAGGGGAAACCCTAGGGAGAGCTTCTAGAAGGGGGGAAACTTGCCCCCCACTCCTCCCATGTGGCCGCCGGCCCTAGGCTTGGAGGAGGGGCAAGGGGGCAGCCGGCCAGCTCTCTAAATAAAGAGGGCAGGGGCGCACCCTTCCCCCACACCCCCTCCAACCCTAGCCGCCTACCTGCTGCCCTCCTCTCTCTCTCCCGACTGCGCGTAGGCGAAGCCCTGCCACAGAAACTCTCCACCTTTGCACCACGCTGTCGTGTTGTAGATCCAATCTATCTCTCTACCCCACTTGCTGGATCGAGGAAGGAGGAGACGTTGAGGTGCCGTACGTGTGCATCTCTCGGAGGCATCGCCACTTGCGGTGTTGGATCGGATCGGATCGCGAGGAGGAGAAGCTAGTACGACTACATCAACCACGTTCCATTGAACGTTCCGTTGTGCGAATCTTCAAGGGTATGAAGATCTCATCTATCCCCCCTCTTTGTTTGCATCTCCTAGATTAGATCTTGGCTTTCCCGTTCGCATCCGTAGAAATTTTTTGATTTACTATGCTGCGAAACCCTTCAGTGGTACCAGAGCTAGATCTATGCGTAGATGTGTTTCACGAGTAGAACGCAACATGCTTGTTGCGGGCGTTGATGTTTTATGTTGCAAGCCTCTTGTTTGTGTACTTCTTATGACGTGGGATAGTGAGATCGAAGCGGTCCAGGCCAACTTTACGCGACCTCGTTCGCGAGACCGGCTCCGCACTTGACGTGTGGCTTGTTCCACACATGCGTCTGGTGGATGCCAGTTTCTCTCACTATAGTTGTCATGGGATTTACACCGGATGTTGGCAACCATAATATCACCGTTGTGGCTTTCCGTAGGTAAGAATCGTTCTTAGCTTGTTACTCCCATAAGCCATGAAAAACATGCAACAACAAAGTAGAGGCGTCTAACTTGTTTTTGCAGGGAGTGTTTATGTGATATGGTATGGCCCAAGATGTGATGTGTATGTTGTATGCAATGATCATGTTTTGTAATGTTTCACGACTTGCATGTAGATGAGTACACAACCGGCAGGAGCCATATGGTTGTCTTTATAATTGTGTATGACCTGTGTGTCAACTTCTTATACGCCATGTAATAGCTTTACTTTATCGCTGAGTAGTTAGCAATAGTTGTAGTTGCTACTCGTGGTGGAGGCAATCATGGTGGAGTGATGGAGATCTTGATGGCACGCACAAGATGGAGATCATTGCGCGGAGATTGGCTATACCATGTCACATAAAATTATATGCATGTGATGTTTATCCTTTTATGTATCTTATTATTCTTAGATCGCGACGGTAGCATTATAAGATGATTCCTCACTTAAAGATCAAGATAAAACTATGTTCTCCCCATGTATGCACCGTTGCGGAAGTTCATCGTGTTCAAGCATCACGTGATGATCGGGTGCTATAAACTCTGCGTTCACATACAACGGGTGCAAGCCAGTTTTGCACACGCGGAAATACTTGGGTTTGACTTGACGAGCCTAGCATGTACAGACATGGCCTCGGAACACACGAACCGAAAGGTTAAGCATGAGTCATATGAATGATATGATCCACACTTTGTTGTCCACCATTGAAACCACATCTCTTCTCGTGAAGATCGGATTAGGTGTGGTGAATTTGGATCATGTTCACTAAACAACTTGAGGGATGTTGAATTTAGTGGGAGTTCATCTAGTAATTTGATTAAGTTGAACTAGTTATCATGAACATAGTCGAAATTGTACTTGCAAATTTTGTAGATCGAATGGCTAAGTCCAACTTCAACTTCAACGTTTTTGCTGAGAAAGAAAAGCTTAAGAACAATGGGTCTAACTTCACCAACTGGTTCCGCAATCTGAGAATCATTCTCTCTGGCGGACAAAAGGACTATGTCCTTGAGAAAGCGCTAGGTGACGCCCCTGCTATAGATGCGCCGGCTGATGAGAAAGTTGTTTATCAGTCGCGCAAGGATGATTATGGTGTGATTAAGAGCACCATGTTGTTTGCTATGGAATCGGACCTTCAAAATCGTTTTAGGAGTTCCCCGGGCCCTTTGAGATTCTTGAGGAACTGAAAACTATGTTTCAGACTCAGGCCCGTTCTGAGAGATATGAGATCTCTGAGAAATTCTTTAACTGCAAGATGGAGGAAGGGAGTTTCGTTAGTGAGCACGCCATTAAGATGTCGGGCTACACTCAACGCCTTGAGCAACTAGACTGCAAGATTCCAGAGGAGCTCAAGATTGACAGAGTTTTGCAATCACTCCCTCCTAGCTACAAAGGTTTTGTAGTTACTCATAATCAGATTGGTTCCACTGATACGATCACTGAGCTCTTCGCTAAGCTGAAAGCTGCGTAGGTGGACATCAAGAAATATAATCATGTGTTGATGGTCAACAAGCCCCCCAGCTTTAAGAAAGGTAAGGGTGCAAAGAAGCCCTTCAAGAAGGGCAGCGGCAAGCGCGTTGCCCCTGCAGAGAAGAAGCTCAAGTCTGGACCTAAGCCGGACACTGAGTGCTTCTATTGCAAGGACAAGGGTCACTGGAAGCGCAACTGTCCGAAGTACTTAGCGGACAAGAAGGATGGCACCATCAAAGGTATATTTGATATACATGTTATTGATGTTTTCCTTACTAGCCCTCGTTGTAGTGCCTGAGTATTTGATACTGGTTCAGTTGCTAATATTTGTAACTCGAAACAGGAGCTACGGAATAGACGGCGGCTAGCAAGGGATGAGGTGACGATGCACGTTGGCAACGGATCAAGAGTTGATGTGATGGCCGTCGGCACGCTCTCCTTAGTTTTACCTTCGGGATTAGTTTTAAACCTCAATAAATGTTATTATGTGTCTGCGTTGAGCATGAACATCATATCTGGATCGTGTTTATTGCAAGACGGTTATTCATTTAAATCGGAGAATAATGGTTGTTCTATTTATATGAGTAACATTTTTTATGGTCATGCACCTGCTATGAATGGTTTATTTCTTCTGAATCTCGAAAGCAATGAAACACACATCCATAACATTGAGGCTAAGAGATGCAAGGTAGATAGTGATAATACGACTTATTTGTGGCACTGCCGTCTAGGTCATATTGGTGTAAAACGCATGAAGAAACTCCATTCTGATGGACTTTTGGAGTCTCTTGATTTTGAATCATTTGACACGTGCGAGCCATGCCTCATGGGCAAGATGATCAAAACCCCGTTCTCCGGAATAATGGAGCGAGCAACGGACTTGTTGAAAATCATACATACCGATGTATGCGGACCAATGAGTGTTTCGACGCGCGGTGGTTATCGCTATTTTCTCAATTTTACTGATGACTTAAGTAGATATGGGTATATCTATTTAATGAAACATAAATCTGAAACATTTGAAAAATTCAAATAATTTCAGAACAAAGTGGAAAACCATCGTAACAGGAAAATTAAATTTCTACGATCCGATCGTGGAGGTGAATATTTGAGTTATGATTTTCCCACGCATCTTAAAGCAAGCGCAATCGTTTCGCAACTCACGCCACCCGAAACACTACAGCGCAATGGTGTGTCTGAACGCCGGAATCGAACTTTATTGGACATCGTGCGATCGACGATGTCTCTTACAGATTTGCCGTTATCATTTTGGGGTTATGCATTAGAAACCGCTGCATTCACTTTAAATAGGGCACCATCTAAATCCGTTGAGACGACACCGTATGAACTGTGGTTTGGTGCTAAACCTAAGTTGTCGTTTCTTAAAGTTTGGGGATGCGAAGCTTACGTCAAGAAGTTGATGCCGGAAAAGCTCGAACCCAAAGCGGAGAAATGCATCTTCATAGGATACCCTAAGGAAACGATTGGGTATACCTTCTATCACAGATCCGAAGGCAAAGTGTTTATCGCAAAGAACGGATCCTTTCTTGAGAAGGAGTTTCTCTCGAAAGAAGTGAGTGGGAGGAAAGTAGAGCTAGACGAGGTTATTGAACCTTCTCTTGAGTTGGAGAGTAGCGCAGCACCTGAAATTGTTCCGGTGCCATCTGCACCAACAATAGAGGAAGCTAATGACAAGGATCATGAAGCTTCGGATGATGCTACTACTGAACGTCGCAGGTCGACAAGGTCGCGTGCCCCTCCTTAGTGGTACGGCAACCCTGTCTTAACTGTCTTGTTAGTAGACAATAGTGAACCTGCGAACTATGAGGAAGCAATGATGAGCCCAGACTCTGAGAAATGGCTAGAGGCCATGAAATCCGAATTGGGATCCATGAGCGAAAACCAAGTATGGACTTTGGTGGAACCTCCTAGCGATCGAAAGGCCGTTGAGTGCAAATGGATTTTCAAGAAGAAAACGGACGCGGATGGTAATGTTACTGTCTATAAAGCACGGCTTGTCGCGAAAGGTTTTCGACAAGTTAAAGGTGTTGACTACGATGAGACTTTCTCTCCCGTAGCGATGTTTAAGTCCATTCGGATTTTATTAGCAATTGATGCGTTTCATGATTATGAAATATGGCAGATGGATGTCAAGACTGCGTTCCTCAATGGCAACATTGATGAAGAGTTGTATATGATGCAACCCGAAGGTTTTGTCGATCCTAAGGATGCTGATAAGGTGTGCAAACTTCAGCGTTCCATTTATGGACTGAAGCAAGCATCTCGGAGTTGGAACCTTCGTTTTGATCAAGTGATCAAGAGCTTTGGATTTGTTCCAAATTGCTATGAAGCTTGTATCTACAAGAAAGTGAGTGGGAGCTCAGTGACATTTTTGGTACTATATGTGGATGACATATTGATTATCGGAAATGACATTGACATGCTTAACGATGTGAAGAGTTATTTGAACAAATGTTTTTCACTGAAAGACCTAGGGGAAGCTGCTTATATATTGGGCATCAAAATCTATAGAGATAGACAAAGACGCCTGATAGCTTTAAGCCAAAGTACATACCTAGACAAAGTTCTGAAAAGGTTCAGAATGGATAAGGCAAAGAAAGGTTCAGTGCCTATGTTGTCAGGTAAGATATTGAGCAAGGCTTAGTGTCCAGCTATGGTAAACGATAGATAAGCTATGAGCAAAGTGCCTGATGCCTCGGCCATAGGTTCTATCATGTATGCCATGCTATGTACTAGATCGGATGTGTCCAATGCTCTTAGTTTGACAAGCAGATACCAAAGTGATCCAGGAGTGGAACACTGGACAGCCGTGAAGAACATCCTAAAGTATTTAAATAGAACTAACGAAATGTTCTTAGTCTATGGAGGTGATGAACAGCTCATCGTAAAAGGTTACGTCGATGCTAGTTTCGACACCGACAAGGATGATTCTAAATCTCAGACAGGATACGTTTATATTTTGAATGGAAGAGCTGTGAGCTGGAGAAGCTGCAAGCAAAGCGTGATCGTGGGATCTACAGTAGAAGCGGAATACATGGCTGTTGCAGAAGCGTCAAGTGAAGGAGTTTGGATCAGGAACTTCATCACTGAGCTAGGTGTGGTTCCAAGTGCCTTGGACCCACTTGAGATATTGTGTGACAACACTGGCGCCATAGCACTGGCTAAGGAACCAAGATATCATCCAAAAACCAAGCATATCAACCGCAAGTTTCATATAATTCGAGATTATATAACAGATGGAGATCTGAAGATTAGCAAAGTACATCTGGATCTGAATGTCGCAGATCCGTTGACTAAACCTGTTCCACGAGCAAAACATGATCAGCACCTTAGTGCCATGGGTGTTAGATTGTTGCCAGATGTAAACTAGATTATTGACTCTAGTGCAAGTGGGAGACTGTTGGAATTATGCCCTAGAGGCAATAATAAAGATTTTATTATTATAATTCTTGTTCATGATAAAGTTTATATTCCACGCTAGAATTGTATTAAGCGGAAACTTTGATACTTGTGTGGTTTATGAACAACGCCATGTCCCTAGTACGCCTCTATGTACTAGCTCATTGATTAATGATGGTTAAGGTTTCCTAACCATAGACATGAGTTGTCAATTAATAATGAGATCATGTCATTGGGAGAATGATATGATGGACAGACCCAAATTAAGCAGAGCAATTAGATCGTGTCATCGTGTTCATCTTTGCGAAGCTTTTTCTTATGTCAAATATTGTATTCCTTAGACCATGAGATAATGCAACTCCCTGGTATAGGAAGAAAGCTTTAAGGTCATCAAACGTCATCCTATGAGAGGGTGATCATAAAGGTGTCTCTCAGGTGATCGGAAAGTATCTGTTGGGTTGTATGTATCGAGATGGGATTTGTCCCTCCCAAGTCGGAGAGATATACTTCGGGCCCACTCGGTAATCGATATCAACACCGCTTGCAAGCACGTGGTTAAGGAGTTAATCACAAACTGATATCGGATTACGGAACGAGTAAAGTACTTGTTGTGAGCGAGATTGAACTAGGTATGCCAATACCGACGATCGAATCTTGGGCAAGTAAAATATCACCCGACGAAGGGAATATATATATATGGGATTAATTGAATCTTAGCATCGTGGTTCATCCGATATGATCATCGATGAATATGTGGGAGTCCATATGGGTTTCCAGACCCCGCTGTTGATTATTGATAGAAGATCATGTCTACATATTCTCGAACCCGTAGGGTCACACACTTAACGTGTCTCGACGCTAGGATAGAATGGATAATTGGTTTATGAGTTTTTGTTTGGAGTATCGGATGAGATCCAGGATGTCACGAGAGGTTCCGGAATGGTCCAGAGAATAAGATTCATATAAGGGAAAGTAGTTTTTGGATTTCGGAATTGTTTCGGATTGTTCGGTATTGTACCGGAAGCTTCTAGAACCTTCCGGAGTGGGACCAACGTGGCCCCACTTATCGGGAGGGGGCGTGGGCCTACGAGGGAGTGACCTGGCAGCATTGGGCCAGGGGCACAAGGCCCCATAGTCCCAGCCGGCCAAGCCCTAGGGGAAACCCTAGGGAGAGCTTCTAGAAGGGGGGAAACTTGCCCCCCACTCCTCCCATGTGGCCGCCGGCCCTAGGCTTGTAGGAGGGGCAAGGGGGAAGCTGGCCAACCCTCTATATAAAGAGGGCAGGGGCGCACCCTTCCCCCACACCCCCTCCAACCTGCTGCCCTCCTCTCTCTCTCTCTCTCTCCCGACTGCGCGTAGGCGAAGCCCTGCCGCAGAAACTCTCCACCTTTGCACCACGCCGTCGTGTTGTAGATCCAATCTATCTCTCCACCCCACTTGTTGGACCGAGGAAGGAGGAGACGTCGAGGTGCCGTACGTGTGCATCTCTCGGAGGCATCGCCACTTGCGGTGTTGGATCGGATCAGATCGCGAGGAGGAGAAGCTAGTACGACTACATCAACCATGTTCCGTTGTGCGAATCTTCAAGGGTATGAAGATCTCATCTATCCCCCCTCATTGTTTGCATCTCCTAGATTAGATCTTGGCTTTCCCGTTCGCATCCGTAGAAATTTTTTGATTTACTATGCTGCGAAACCCTTCACTATCCACTATAGAAAACTCCGCAAATCGGACAAGACTCCGGTAGAAATGCGTTTGGGCGGTAAACTTGGATGTTGGCAAGGCAAGTTACTATCTTATGGAGATATACTTGTATTGATAAACTCTGTTTTAACCAGTCTTCCCATGTTCGTGCTCTCTTTTCTTGAAATACCCAAAGGAGTATTAAAGAGACTAGACTTCTATAGGTCAAGATTCTTTTGGAAAGTGGTGATAACAAAAGAAAATATAGATGAACTAAATGGAATATTATATGTCGTCCGAAAGATCAGGGGGGCCTAGGCATTGAGGTACTTGACTAAAGAATAGGTGTTTACTCAGCAAATGGTTGTTTAAATTACTTAACAAAGAGGGTGTTTGGCAGAAATTGCTGCATAATAAGTACTTTCGAGATAAAACCCTGTCCAAAGCTTAAGTAAAACCTATTGATTCCCACTTTTGAAAAGGTCTCATGCATGTTAAAGATGAGTTCTTTCATAGAGGTTTTTTTAAAGTGGGTGATGGTCTATCAACTCGATTTTGGGAGGATGTATGGTTGGGTGAGATTCCTTTAGCATAATAATACCCATCATTGTATAACATTTTTCATGGGAAAAATGGTCTAGTGGGTGATGTTTTTTTGAGAAACCCGCTGAATATTGGCTTTCGACGGGCTTTGCTTGGCAATAAATGGAATAATTGGTTGCATCTATGCCAGAGACTTATGATGATACAACTTTTAGAAGAATTTGACCAATTTGTTTGGAAGCTAACTCCCACATGTGTTTTCTCGGTAAATTCTATGTATTTGGATCTAATGAACGATCACTCTATTTTTCTGAGAAAGTACCTATGGAAACTCAAGATTTCTCTCAAAATAAAGATATTTATGTGGTTTCTTAATAATAAAATGCTATTAACAAAAGATAATTTAGCTAAAAGAAACTGGAATGGGAGTCAAAATGTTGTTTCTGCAACTATTTAGGGTCAATCGAACACTTGTTTCCTTCATGTCCTTTTGCACATATTATATGGAGAATAGTGTATTTTGCATATAACATTCCACCTCCAACCAATATCACAAATATATGGTTAAATGGTACTGATAAAGCATGCAAAGCTAGAATACGCATTGGTTTTCAGCTTTATGTTGGTTCATATGTGTATATAGGAACAATCTGGTCTTTAACAAAACTTCAGGAACTAATTTTTTGTAGGTTTTTCGGATGGGTACCCATTTGATTATGTAACACCCTCAGAATCGGCCCTATGCAAGTTTCAGCGCTTCCCGCCAAACCCGCATAGAAACGATTCAAAGGTGCCCACCAGGCACTTGCGTGCGGGTGGAAAACGAAGTAATATCATTACACAATAGTCCTCGATGGAACCCACAAAACACATATATACAACAGCGACTCAAAGAGTCAAGAATACAGATATACAATACAAAGATCCAAATCACCTTTAAAACGATATAGCGTCCGAGTACGGACAAGATGCAAATTGAGCTAAGAGCCCTGAAGAATAACCAATGGCGTCCATAACCCTGCCTAGGCCAAGCCGGAAGGGTAACCCTGCTAACGACATCGATCTCAAAACCTGCTTAAACAAAAGGGGTGCCGACAAAGGGCAAAGGAAAAAGAGAGAGCGTTCAGTACTGAGGCCAGTACACGGCGAGGCTAGAATTCGGCGGTCCTCGCCTACATAGGTATGGTGGACTGAGCGGCAGCGCAGCATGCACTAAACAACCTATAGAGACTCGATACAACTGGCGGCTATCAGAGAGGGGTAAGAAAGACCTATTCGGAACCAACCTGATACTACCACTAAACATACCCATCCTGGTATTTCCCCCTCGAGACCAAACGAGGAAGTCAACTGAGGAACTCACACGGTTGGCAGTTTTACTTATTCGGTTATCGTTGCAGCAATTACTAGTCAGGTATAGATAATCATCCTGATATAATAAGCAGTGGGCAGTTTTAGTTAACCATTCCGTTGTAGTTGCAACTTACTAGTCAGATACAATAAGCATGAGATATCCCAAACCCAGCAGTTGTTGGTACTTTTACTTAGCCATTTCGTTGTAGTGAAGCTGATTACTAGTCACATCGGATACAAGTCAAATTATAACAGTAAACTTTAGTTATAGTTGTCTATGATCGAGAACTGTGCTCCAAGTCGTCCATAACCGCGGACACGGCTTTTCGAAAAGATTTAACCCTGCAGGGGTGCACCAAAGTATCCACACGCACTTCGACCCTTTTTGCCAGATCAGTTAACATACACCCATCGGTATGTCGGCGGGGCCTAAGTCATGATGTTTCCCAGACCCAAAGCAAGTACATGGGGGCCACCCCACTAAGCTACCCGCAACAAAGTCGGCCGGTCTCCGAGACGGACTCAGGGTTTGTGTAGACGGCTGTAAACGACTGGGAACCCGAAAAGATGACTGGGCTTGTCGATACAGCGAAAACGTGTCACGATCCTAAACAGTACAGGTGCAGTACCTCGCACAATTTAAATTAAGCAGTAAAGCATGGCATAAGTACAGAATAGTAATAAAGCCCCAAACTACTTGTGGCCCCCGGTACAATACTTTGAAATCAGGTACTAATCGATGGGGGTGCCCATACACCCCACCTGTGGTTAGCGCGCTCGATCTCGGAACAGGTGTAAAGAACTCGGGGTCCTACAGGACACAAGTGGACGGTTAACAACCAAATAACATCTATTGCCCACCTGTGCCTCTGCATTTACCTACTTCCAATTTTAGTTATTAAACAATAATTAAAGCCATGATCATCTCCAACATTAAACATACGGCAATACTCCAACAACTGTGGTACTCGACGACACGCAACAGCACTTGAGCAAGCGACTACGACGCGCAGGTCCAACTATCTACCAAACAACAGGTAATAGGATGTGTCCAAGGCAATATAAGGCTGCAAGGGATATCACGGGTACGAAAACTAGAGCAACGCGACACAGATAGCAATAGATCAACAGGAGGGAATAAATACTATAAAAGTAAGATAGGTAGAAAGGGGGAGGTGCTCGCCTGAAAACGTTGCCGAAGGTTCTGTTGGAGATATGCCCTAGAGGCAATAATAAAATAGTTATTATTATATATCTTTGTGTTTATGATAAATGTTTGCATTCATGCTATAATAGTATTAACAAGGAAACCATTAATACTTGTGTGATTTGTAAACTTAATTTGAAGTCCCTAGTATAGCCTCTATACTTCACTAGCTTGTTGGTTGATTGATGATGTGGTTTCTTTGTCATGAACATTGAGATGTTATCAACAACAAGATCATATCGTTAGGAGAATGATATGGTGGACATACTCCTATAGACAAGCGTAGCATAAAGATCAAGTCATTTCAATAGTTCAATTGCTATATGCTTTCTGATACATAGTAACCTAATTCCTTCGACCATGAGATCATGCATATCACCTTTGCTGGATGGATGCTTTGATGTCATCAAACACCACACCGTAACAGGGTGGCTATAAAGGTGGCATTGAGTGTTCGGAAAGTATTGGTTGAAACACATGGATCAAGAGTGGGATTTGTCCATCCACATGACGGATAGATATTCTCTGGGCCCTCTCGGTGAAATGTCATCCAATTAGCTTGCAAGCATGTGACTTGGTCACAAGGGATCACATATCACGGGAACGAGAAAAGAGTACTTATCAGTAACGAGGATGAACTAGGTATGCAGAGATACCGACGATCATAACCTCGGATAAGTAACATATCGTGAGACAAAGGGAAATTGGTATCGTATGTAAGTGGTTCATTCGATCGCAAAGTAATCGTAGAAATATGTGGGAGCCATATGAATTTCCAGATTCCTCTATTGGTTATTGTTCGGAGAAGTGTCTCGATCATGTCCGCATAATTCACGAACCGTAGGGAGACACACTTAAGGATTCGACGTTGTTTGAGTAGTTATGGTATTATGAGAAAGAGACCGAATGTTGTTCGGAGTCTCGGATGGGATCCGGGATATCACGAGGTGATCCGGAATGGTCCGGAGAATAAGATTCATATAAGGAAAGTCCCGTTTTGGAGTTGGGGAATGGTTCCGGTGTTTTCATCGGGAACATTCTAGAAGGTCCCGGAATGTCCGGCACTCCGGAGGGGGAAGGGTACATGAGTGTGTCATTGCATATTGGAATGATTGCATCATGTACTAAGTGTTCTTGCTGTCCCAAATAAAGGATTTATTTAAATCCTAAATTGAAAAGTCAAACGGCTAGTTTGAAAGTCAAACGGCAGTTTTGGGAAGTGGGAAAAGAGGAGGAGGTGGAGACCGACTTGGGGGAGGAGTCCCCTTGGCCGGCGCGCCTCCCAAGGCCGACTTGGGGAGGGACTCCTCCCCTTGGCCGCCGGCCCTCCCACCTATATAAAGAGGGGCAGGGCCTCCCCTCCTAGTACACACAAGTTTCCTATCCTCTAAACTAAACCCTAGATCTAGACCCCGGTTTAGAGCTATTCGGTTTAGAGCCTTCTAATTGGTTTAGAGCCCTCTAATTGGTGTGTCTAATTACTAGACCACTAATAGCCTCTCTCATAAGCTCCACCATACTCGCACCGGCTTAAGGCGAAGCCCTGCGGGATTTCCCCTCTACCTCCGGTACCACGCCGTTGTGCTGCCGGAATCGCGAGGAGAGTGCTACAACCTCCGCTGCCTGCTGGAACAAGGGAGAGGAAGGTCTTCGTCGAGTACCGAACGTGTGACCGACTGCGGGAGCGCTGCGGGAACGCGGCGCCGGAAGGATCGTCTACGCGATCTTGAGATCGGAAAGAGTACGACTACATCACCCACGAGAATCTGCTCTCGTTAAACACTTTGGAATCTTCGAGGGTGAGTTATTCCATCGACTCGTTGCTACAATCTAGTAGATAGATCTTGGCTTGTTTGTTTGTATGCGATAGAAAATTTTTGTTTTCCATGCTACGAACCCCAACAGTGGTATCAGAGCCGTGTCTATATGTAGATCTGTTGCATGAGTAGAACACAATGGTCATTGTGGGCATTGATGCTTTTATTGTAGATTGCCTTTTGTGTACTTTGCATCTTGCGGTATGTTGGGATGAAGCGGCCCGGGCTAACCTTACATGACATCGTTCATGAGACTTGCTCCACGCTTGACATGCAACTCGTTTTGCATAAGTGGCTTTGCGGGTGCCTGTTTCTCCTAGCATAGTAAAGATCCAATTTACAACGGGTGATCAACAATGCTAGTATCAATGTTGTGGTTATTGTTCGTAAGTTAGAACGACACTTATGGAAAGCCCCAAACCACGTAAAATATGCAAAGAAAGTAGAAGCGTCTAACTTTGTTTTGCAGGGGTGTGCAGTGATGTGATATGGCCATGATTGTGATTATATTTGATGTATGCAATGTTCCTTATTGTAAGTTGGCAACCGGCAGGAGCCATATGGTTGTCTTTAATTTCTGTTAAGACCTGCGTGTCTATTCAAAATAGTTGTAATAGTTGAAGCTGGTGGACGACAACCATGGAGAAGCGTCATTGACCTTGATGCTATGCCGGTGATGATGGAGATCATATTCGTGCTTGAAGATGGAGATCGGAAGCACAAAGAAGAAAGGCCATATCATATCACATATTATGAATTGCATGTGATGTTAATCCTTTATGCATCTTGTATTGCTTAGTAGACGACGGTAGCATTATAAGATGATCCCTCATGCACATAAATTTCAAGTTCTAAAGTGTTCACCCTTAGTATGCACCGTTGCCAAAGCTTGCTGCTTCGAAGCACCACGTGATGATCGGGTGTCTTTGATTCCGCGGGTGAATACAACGTAGGCAAGCCAGATTTGCTTATGCGGTAGCTAAGGTTTGATCTTGACGAGCCTAGCATGTACAGACATGGCCTCAGGAACACGGATCGCCGAAAGGCAAAGCATGAATCATATAGTAGATATGATGAACATGATGATTGTTCGCCATTAAAACTATATCAGCTCTCGTGATGATCGGTGTTGATGTAGTGGATTTGGTTCATGTGATCACTAAAACAATGTGAGGGATGTTGTTTTGAGTGGGAGTTCACCTAGTTTAATTTCATTAATTAATTTGAACTCAGTTTGTCATAAACTTAGTCTAAACTATTGCAAATATGTTGTAGATCAATGGCAGCCCCTACCATCAATTTTAATGCGTTCCTAGAGAAAGAAAAGTTGAAAAACAATGGAAGCAACTTCGCGGATTGGTTCCGCAATTTGAGGATTGTCCTCACAGCTGGTAATTTGACCTATGTGCTGGATGCACCACTGGGTGACCTACCTGCAGCTGATGCTCCCGATGAAGTAAAGAATGTTTACCTCGCTCGGAAGAATCAGTACTCCATAGTTCAGTGTGCTATCTTGTATGGTTTAGAATCGGAGCTTCAGAAAAGGTTTGAGAATTCAGACCCATATGATATTGTCGAGGATCTCAAATTAATTTTTGAGACTCATGCGGCAATTGAAAGTTATGAAGCTTCTGAAAAGTTCTTTAACTGCAAGATGGAAGAGGGTAGCTCCGTCAGTGAGCATGTGCTTAAGATGTCTGGGCACGGAAATAAACTTCAAAGTTTGGGTATAGTGATTCCTAATACTTTGGGAGTTTACCGCATCCTCCAATCACTACCACCAAGTTACAAGAACTTTGTGATGAACTACAACATGCAGAACATGAACAAAGAGTTGCCAGAACTATTTGCTATGTTAAAATCTGCAGAAGTGGAGATCAAGAAAGAGCACCAAGTGTTGATGGTCAATAAGACCACCAAATTCAAGAAAGGAAAGTCTAAGCAAAAGGGACACTTCAAGAAGGGTGGTAAGAAAGTTACCACGCCGACGAAGAAGACCAAGGCTGGACCTAAACCTGAAACTGAGTGCTTTTACTGCAAGGGAGAAGGTCACTGGAAGCGGAATTGCCCAAGGTACTTGGCGGATTTGAAGAACGGCAACATCAAGAAGAAAGGTATATCTGATATACATGTTATTGATGTGTATCTCACTAGTACTCGTAGTAGTGCCTGGGTATTTGATACTGGTTCGGTTGCTCATATTTGTAACTCGAAACAGGAGCTGCAGAATAAACGGAAGCTAGTGAAGAACGAGGTGACGATACGCGTAGGAAACGGATCAAAGGTTGATGTGATCGCGGTCGGCACGCTACCTCTTCATCTACCATCGGGATTAGTTTTATACTTAAATAATTGTTATTTGGTGCCTGCATTAAGCATGAACATTATATCAGGATCTTGTTTATTGCGAGACAGTTACTTGTTTAAATCCGAGAATAATGGTTGTTCGATTTATATGAGTAATGTGTTTTATGCACATGCACCTTTGATAGATGGTCTATTCATATTGAATCTCGATAGTAGAAATACACATATTAATAACATTGAGGCTAAACATTTGAAATCAAGCGATAATTTGACCTATATGTGGCACTGTCGTCTTGGTCACATTGGAGTGAAGCGTATGAAGAAACTCCATTCCGATGGACTTCTTGAATCACTTGATTTTGAATCACTTGAAAGATGCGAGGCATGTCTGATGGGTAAAATGACTAAGACTCCATTTTCTGGTATGATGGAGCGAGCTACAGACTTATTGGAAATCATACATACCGATGTGTGTGGTCCAATGAGTGTAGCATCGCGCAGTGGTTATCGTTATGTTCTTACCTTCACGGATGACTTGAGTAGATATGGGTATATCTATTTCATGAAACATAAGTCCGAAACTTTCGAGAAGTTTAAGGAGTTTCAAAGTGAGGTAGAGAATCAACGTAACAAGAAGATTAAATTTCTACGTTCTGATCGTGGAGGTGAATATCTAAGTTACGAGTTTGGCGAGTATTTAAGGAAATGTGGAATACTTTCGCAGTTGACACCGCCGGGAACACCACAGCGTAATGGTGTGTCTGAACGTCGTAATCGAACTCTCTTAGATATGGTTCGTTCTATGATGTCACTTACAGATTTACCACTATCATTTTGGGGTTATGCATTAGAAACAGCCGCATTCACTTTAAATAGGGCACCGTCTAAATCCGTTGAAACGACACCGTATGAATTATGGTTTGGGAAGAAACCTAAATTGTCGTTCCTTAAAGTTTGGGGATGCGAAGCCTATGTAAAGAAGTTACAGCCGGACAAGCTTGAACCCAAAGCGGAAAAATGCGTCTTCATAGGATACCCGAAGGAAACTATTGGGTATACCTTCTATCATAGATCCGAAGGCAAAATCTTCGTTGCCAAGAATGGATCCTTTCTAGAGAAGGAATTTCTCTCTAAAGAAGTGACTGGAAGGAAAGTAGAACTTGACGAGGTTGTCGAACCTTCTCTCGAAATTGCGAGTAGCGCAGCACCGGAAGAAGTTCCTGTGGTGCCTGCACCAATAAGAGAGGAAGCTAATGATAGTAATCATGAAACTTCGGTTGAAGTTGCTACAGAACCTCGGAGGTCAACGAGAACTCGTACCACTCCAGATTGGTATGATTCCGTTATGAATGTCATGTTGGTGGACAACACCGATGACCCCGAGACATATGAGGAAGCGATGATGAGCCCAGATTCCAATAAATGGCAAGAAGCCATGAAATCCGAGATTGGATCCATGTACGAAAACCAAGTATGGACTTTGGTGGACTTACCGGATGGCCGGAAGGCTGTCGAGAACAAATGGATTTTCAAGAAGAAAACAGATGCTGATGGTAATGTTACTGTCTATAAAGCTCGACTTGTCGCAAAAGGGTTTCGACAAATTCAAGGAGTTGACTACGATGAGACTTTCTCACCGGTAGCGAAGCTAAAGTCTGTGAGGATTATGTTAGCAATCGCTGCATATTATGATTATGAGATATGGCAGATGGATGTCAAAACAGCATTCCTCAATGGAGACATTGATGAAGAGTTGTATATGATACAACCCAAAGGTTTTGTCGATCCTAAAGACGCTAACAAGGTATGCAAGCTTCAACGGTCCATCTATGGATTGAAGCAAGCATCCCGAAGTTGGAATCAACGTTTTGATAAGGTAATCAAAAGTTTTGGTTTTATACAAACTTATGGAGAAGCTTGTATTTACAAGAAAGTGAGTGGGAGCTCTATAGCATTCTTAATACTGTATGTGGATGACATATTGTTGATTGGGAATGATGTAGACCTTCTTAATAGTGTCAAAGAGTATTTGAATAATAGTTTTTCAATGAAGGATCTTGGCGAAGCAGCTTACATATTAGGCATAAAGATTTATAGATATAGATCGAAACGCCAAATATCATTGTCACAAAGTACATATTTGGACAAAGTTCTAAAGAGGTTTGGAATGGAAGATAGCAAGAAAGGGTTCTTGCCCATGTTGCCCAATACGACCTTGAGTAAAACTCAAAGTCCGACATCGGCAGAAGATAGAGAAAGAATGAGTAAGACTCCCTATGCCTCAGCCATAGGATCTCTAATGTATGCCATGCTATGTACTAGACCCGACATTGCATATGCTGTTAGTTTAACTAGCAGATATCAAAGTGATCCAGGAGTGGATCATTGGACAGCGGTCAAAAACATCCTTAAGTACTTGAGAAGAACTAAGGATATGGTTCTTTCTTATGGAGGTGATGAACAGCTCGTTGTTAATGGTTACACCGATGCTAGTTGGAACACCGATCCGGATGATTCTAAATCACAATCTGGATACGTATTTATTTTGAATGGTGCAGCAGTTAGCTGGAGGAGTGCAAAGCAAAGCGTTGTGGCGAGATCTTCAACTGAATCGGAATACATGGCTGCTTCGGAGGCTTCACAAGAAGCGATATAGATGAAAGAGTTCATTACAGAGCTGGGTGTGGTTCCAAGTGCGCTGGACCCAATGTCTATCTACTGTGATAACATGGGCGCCATAGCCAATGCGCAAGAACCAAGGTCACACAAGAAGCTGAAGCATATCAAGCTGCGTTTTCACGCTATTCGAGAACATATCCAGGATGGGGATATAAAGATTTGCAAAGTACACACAGATCTGAATGTGGCGGATCCGTTGACTAAACCTCTCCCGAGGGCAAAACATGACCAACACCAAACTGCCATGGGTGTTCGGTATATTACCATGTAATCTAGATTAGATGACTCTAGTGCAAGTGGGAGACTGTTGGAGATATGCCCTAGAGGCAATAATAAAATAGTTATTATTATATATCTTTGTGTTTATGATAAATGTTTGCATTCATGCTATAATAGTATTAACAAGGAAACCATTAATACTTGTGTGATTTGTAAACTTAATTTGAAGTCCCTAGTATAGCCTCTATACTTCACTAGCTTGTTGGTTGATTGATGATGTGGTTTCTTTGTCATGAACATTGAGATGTTATCAACAACAAGATCATATCGTTAGGAGAATGATATGGTGGACATACTCCTATAGACAAGCGTAGCATAAAGATCAAGTCATTTCAATAGTTCAATTGCTATATGCTTTCTGATACATAGTAACCTAATTCCTTCGACCATGAGATCATGCATATCACCTTTGCTGGATGGATGCTTTGATGTCATCAAACACCACACCGTAACAGGGTGGCTATAAAGGTGGCATTGAGTGTTCGGAAAGTATTGGTTGAAACACATGGATCAAGAGTGGGATTTGTCCATCCACATGACGGATAGATATTCTCTGGGCCCTCTCGGTGAAATGTCATCCAATTAGCTTGCAAGCATGTGACTTGGTCACAAGGGATCACATATCACGGGAACGAGAAAAGAGTACTTATCAGTAACGAGGATGAACTAGGTATGCAGAGATACCGACGATCATAACCTCGGATAAGTAACATATCGTGAGACAAAGGGAAATTGGTATCGTATGTAAGTGGTTCATTCGATCGCAAAGTAATCGTAGAAATATGTGGGAGCCATATGAATTTCCAGATTCCTCTATTGGTTATTGTTCGGAGAAGTGTCTCGATCATGTCCGCATAATTCACGAACCGTAGGGAGACACACTTAAGGATTCGACGTTGTTTGAGTAGTTATGGTATTATGAGAAAGAGACCGAATGTTGTTCGGAGTCTCGGATGGGATCCGGGATATCACGAGGTGATCCGGAATGGTCCGGAGAATAAGATTCATATAAGGAAAGTCCCGTTTTGGAGTTGGGGAATGGTTCCGGTGTTTTCATCGGGAACATTCTAGAAGGTCCCGGAATGTCCGGCACTCCGGAGGGGGAAGGGTACATGAGTGTGTCATTGCATATTGGAATGATTGCATCATGTACTAAGTGTTCTTGCTGTCCCAAATAAAGGATTTATTTAAATCCTAAATTGAAAAGTCAAACGGCTAGTTTGAAAGTCAAACGGCAGTTTTGGGAAGTGGGAAAAGAGGAGGAGGTGGAGACCGACTTGGGGGAGGAGTCCCCTTGGCCGGCGCGCCTCCCAAGGCCGACTTGGGGAGGGACTCCTCCCCTTGGCCGCCGGCCCTCCCACCTATATAAAGAGGGGCAGGGCCTCCCCTCCTAGTACACACAAGTTTCCTATCCTCTAAACTAAACCCTAGATCTAGACCCCGGTTTAGAGCTATTCGGTTTAGAGCCTTCTAATTGGTTTAGAGCCCTCTAATTGGTGTGTCTAATTACTAGACCACTAATAGCCTCTCTCATAAGCTCCACCATACTCGCACCGGCTTAAGGCGAAGCCCTGCGGGATTTCCCCTCTACCTCCGGTACCACGCCGTTGTGCTGCCGGAATCGCGAGGAGAGTGCTACAACCTCCGCTGCCTGCTGGAACAAGGGAGAGGAAGGTCTTCGTCGAGTACCGAACGTGTGACCGACTGCGGGAGCGCTGCGGGAACGCGGCGCCGGAAGGATCGTCTACGCGATCTTGAGATCGGAAAGAGTACGACTACATCACCCACGAGAATCTGCTCTCGTTAAACACTTTGGAATCTTCGAGGGTGAGTTATTCCATCGACTCGTTGCTACAATCTAGTAGATAGATCTTGGCTTGTTTGTTTGTATGCGATAGAAAATTTTTGTTTTCCATGCTACGAACCCCAACAGGTTCATCCAAGATCGGGTCGATACTCGCATCAACTCATCGGCCTAATCCGTGAAGAAGCAAAGCACTAGAAGAAACACCGGACGGACTATTTAATACTACGGTAGAAAATCGGGCATGATGCATGTATGATGTATGACATGGCAAAGGTGCGATGCAATTAGGCAATATTAAGCGGAACCGGGGTCCCGACATTAAATATAGGTTCATGTTGTTTGGATACCCCGCAATTTAAATGTTGGATTAGCAAGACCAAACATGGCTTCAGTTCGCTATGCCAATTTAAATGAAGTCCGGAATAAGACACAGATATCCCGCATATAGACTCCATATTTAATTATATGGTGAATCGGCATAAGGCCCCCAAACCACATGACAATATGTATGCAAGCATGGCAATTGTATATGCAACAAGTAATATTATATATTATAAAAATACGGGGCTTGGAAAGGGCATCACACATTGGTTCAAAGATCCTGGGTTCCAAGGTTCAACGGGGTTCGGGTTCGGGCGCCGGGATCGGTCTTCGGATCAGGGCATCGGGGTACTCGAGTCCGTGTGGGCGATCTTGTCGTTCCGTGTAGACGACCTTGACATCGTGGTGGCCGATGGAGAACTTAACGAATGTCGTAAATTCTTCTGGTTCCGTGATGTAGTGCTTACCGGGCTTCTCGGAATCACTTGGATTCATCTTCACGTGTCGTTCTTCGAAATAGGAGACGATCTTGGATTTACAGGCCTCAGGAGTACTTGTCGAATTCCTGGACTCGACATTGGATCGGTCCTCTGAATCAACTAGCACCACACAACCAATCCCACACACCATTATAGGCATACCACAACGCTGTGTCAACCACCTCGTTACCACTTCAACATCACCAACTCACCACATCCTTGAGGCAGAACAGAAAACAACAGGGGCAGAACGAGGCGACAGAGGTGACGCTGGCGACGAAGTTGAGGCCTCTGCCAATGGTACTCAACAGCAGGGAACATAGGGAATCGGGGCAGAGGTGGCCGCGTTCCTGGGTGAGCCGCTGGCGAGGTCGGGGTGGAAAGGCTCGAAGCAGGGGGTCGTCACAACGCTGGCCGGAGGGAGCGGCGCAGCGGACCTGAAGGGCGACAGCGAGGTGCCGATGATGCTAGGGCGGCGCCACGCGGAGGTCGAGGCTGGCGCGGGGCCAAGGCGGGCGACTGGGGCTCAACGAGGCGCCGACGAGGAGCTGGCCAGAGACAAAGGGGAGGGCGCCCAGAAGCACGACGAGGATCCCGACGGCGGCGGGTCGCAGACGAGCGGCCGGGCAGAGGGAGATAGGCTGCAGGGAGTCCGAGGCGACGCAGGTGGCGACAGAGCGGCTCGGCGGCGCTGAGGCGCTGCAGGGCGGCCGGGGAGGAGGTGCGGGCCCGGCGAGGTCCTACGGCGGAGCGGCGAAGCAGAGAGGCTGCCGACGGAGGGGAAGGGCGCAGAGCTCGGGGCCGGATGGTGACTGCGCGGCCAGGGAGAGGGCGCCGCGGTCGACGGCGGAGGAGGGGGCAGTACTGCCAGGTCGAGGTGGCCCCGAGGCGAGGACCGACGGAGAGGCGAGCTCCAGGGAGGACCCACGGCGGCAGGTGCTCGGTGGATATCAGGGAAGAGGAGGGCGACGGGCTCGGGGAGATGGTAAGCAAACGGCGGCGGAGGAGGGCCCGATGGCAGAGGACGGCGAGGCTGGGGCGGCGACAAGGCAGACGAGGTGGTTGGCGGCGCCACCAGGGGAGGAGACGCGGGCCGAGGCCGAGCGATGCGTACGGGAGGGCCAGGGTCGCGTGAGTTGCACGCCCGGTAGCGGGTGGGACCAGGGGAGTGGTTTGATCCAGAAAGTGGGGGTCAGGGTGGTGTTTGGCTGAGGGAGTGGCGGCGGGTGGAGGGACTGGGTGCGGGATGTGGGGATAGGGTAGGTTAGGGTTTGACTCGTTGGGTAGATGGGCTAGGGTTTGGTCTAGGCTAGAATGGAGGTGGCCGGCTGGGCCGGGTTTGGCCTGGTTTGGCTGCCTCCCCCAATTAAAATATTTAGGGTTTTATCTATACATTTATTTCAAAGAACTTTTGTAAATCATTTAGTCAAAACAAAATATCTGGACAACCGAAGTTTGATTTGAATTAAGACGGGAGTATTTAGAAAACAAAACTAGGCGTTTCGAAAATAGTTTAGACAAAAACCATGCATGATGATGACGATGCTCAAATGCAATGTGGCATGATGACATTAGCATGCGGTCATGATGATGCAATGCACAAAAATAACGCGATTTTCTAATAGTGGTTTTTGCGGGATGCCACAGATTACTCTATGATCATGCCTCCTTCCTTTGGAGCAGCGGGAACACATGGTTACTGGTTGGCGTATGGATAGCAATGCACTAGTAGACTAGAGAATGGCTAGTTTTTGACTGCTTTTTTCATTTGTTTTCCAATGGTTGATTTTGTCTCAACCATATGTGGTCCTTGATTGTACTCCATCTGTTTAGAAATAAGTAACTTGTGTTTGTCTAGAGTCGAATATATCTATACATTAAAATACATATATATATTTAAATTTAGACAAACTCAAGTCAATTATTTTTGGACGGAGGGAGTATAACCTCCTCAAACTATGCAATAAATATGTTGTGCGCATCTATTGCAGAGCCCGGACTTTGTTCGCCATTTTGAAAAAAAAAATATGTGATGAAAGTTAACCAGCTTTACCATTGATCTAAAAAACCTATACAGATCAAAATAGAAACAACAAATCGGTTTATGTGAAAAGTCATACTACGTATCATCTGGTGTAGGTCGGTTGCAATTACGTATTCCCGATATTTGTAGACGTTCAAGGAAGCAGCCCCCGACAGGCTGCTTTGTGCGTGGTAAAAACTGGCCACGTCGTCTTCGATTAATTCTAGACGTACCACCGGCCGGCGGTGGCCAGGGAGCGAGGTCCGACGAGCACGAGTGCCGGCGTAGTCCCCGAACCAGGTGGAGGCTAGGCGTGTGTGGAGGCGGGGTAACTAGGGAGACCAGATGCAGCGACAGCAGATTTGCGCAGGAGCAAAGACCGGGATTTTTGGCATGGATCTGGGAAGAGGGTCACACCGTAAATTTTGGAGTGGAGGCCGGTGTGCGACATCAACGGGCACGCCTCCTCTATGCATAGGTGTCGTGCGATGATGGAGTGGAAATCGGACGACGCCGGAGCTAGCGGTCCGACGTTTTGCTTTCCAAAATCATCATCAGCCCGTAATAAGGCCAGCCAGTACGTAACAAATTCGTCCGTAAGTCTAGCGTTTTCGAATTTAGCCCGCATTGCTATTCTCTGCGAAAACTTCGCCTCCCAAAAACCCTAACCGCCCCGCAACCCAACTCCCCACTCCCCCACGTCGCCCTTGCCGCTGCAGGCCGACTTACCACAGCGCCATGGTCGAGGACACCTCGGAGGCGAAGCCCAACGGCGCCGTGCGGCCATCGTGGCCAAGGGCCGGCCCCGTGAACCGCTCGCACGCGCGTACTCGCCCTTGGCCTCCTCCTCCTCCTCCTGCTGCTTTCGCTGCGTAC
Organism: Avena sativa; assembly: GCA_916181665.1. NCBI lineage: Eukaryota > Viridiplantae > Streptophyta > Magnoliopsida > Poales > Poaceae > Avena > Avena sativa. Next base: position 61,094,600 of record OV702283.1, on the reverse strand, counting down.
GGCGGCCGACAGGAGGGAGAGAGCGGCGTGTCCCGTGCTCCACGAGGGTTCGCAGTCCATGGAGGGGAGCGCCACGAGGTGGCCGCGGGAGGCAATGCGGGTGGTGATTTGGTCGGGGGCGGCGCGGAGCGGTTCTCTGGGCTGGTTGCAGGAAGGGGAAGCGGCGGCGGAGTTGCTGGACTACTTGGGCGGAGGAGGGGGTTGGCACCAACCGCTTCCCCGCCGCCGCCGCCCAAGCGGAAGGCCGTGTCCTCTACCCGTCGGTTTCCGCCCATCTCCGCGAGGGAACCGGCTTCTCCGGTCGTGCGCAGAGGCGGCGGGGACGGCTTGCGACTCGGAGCTTCGGCTTCTCAAGGCGGTTTTGGTTGCGAGGAGGGAGTCTTGCTGCCGGCTGTGCTGGAGAAGGTGGTGGCTGCAAAGGGCGGTGCTTCGGTCGCGGACCGGCATCCTCATGGTCCTGAGGCCATGGTGGGGAAAACATCACATGCTTCGGTTGGGAATGCAGCTTTCAGTGGGGCAGGAGGAGGGTTCTTTGGAGCACGGAGTGATCAATTGGGGGAGAATCACTTGGAAACTCTGGCAGCACAAGGTCAGGAATTGGAAGAGGGTGAGATTGCGGAAATCACGCAAGGTATGATCAAGAATGATGCTGTCATAGAGCGCCAGGAGGAACTGGAGGAGGCGGACAAGATGATCGCTCCCACAATGGAAATCATGCCGTTTGCTGGACCAGTGGAAGCTCGGGAATTGGAACATGAGATTGCTGCCAAGGGGCATGGTCAAGGGCCAGAAGACCGTGAGATTGCTACAGAATCAGACCATACCGTGCAGCAGTCTCATTTTTCTGTTGATGTTATTCCACGTCACTCCACACGTGGTATCATGAGAAGTAACATACTACAATTTACAGCTACAAAAACAGACCATACCTCACAGCGGTCTCAAATTTCTGCTGATCTCATTCCTCGTGGCTCTACAGGTGGCATCGTCAGAAGGAAGACAAAGTTTATAGATTTTCCCTCTACAAGTGCTACTACCGTGAAGAAGTTCAAGCAGGCAGCTCAAAGTAGAACTGTTCCCGTTGATCTTGCATCCGAGTCTACATTCACTAGCAAGGAGAAGCATAAATTCGAACCTGTGTTTGTTAGCGAGGAGGAACTAAAGGGTAAAAGTGTCTCCTTCTTTGAAGATGATGACATTTTGAAGGCAGTTGCTGTTCATGGAGGAAGGCTTGAGCTGTGCCTGAATGCTCCCTCACGTGGTCGTTCTCTATGGTGCCACGGCCCACATAGAGGACAGAAGGATGATCATCGTACAAGAGTCGGGTTGATGTGCAGGAGGTTTCAGTTTTTATGCAGGTTCCTTGCTGAATCTGTGAAGCAGGGTTCGTTGAAGCTTTCTAGAGTTGACCGTGCAGTTGACAATGTCATCAAGAATTTGCCAGACTACATCCACTATGGGTCATTTGTGGGCGAAGTTGATGGAGTTGAAGTGGGCGATAAATTTATATTCAGAGCAGAGCTGGCTATTGCTGGTCTTCACAACACCTACCGGGCAGGCATCGACACCACTAGGGACACTGACGGTGAGCTTATTGCAGTAAGCATAATTGCTTCAGGAGGTTATCTTGACGAATATTCTAGCAGCTCGGGTGAATTGATATACACCGGGTCTGGAGGAAAAGCTGCCGGTACCGATCAGGATGGGGATCAAAAGCTTGAGCGTGGGAACCTTGCCTTGAAGAATTGCATCAAAAAGGAGATACCTGTCCGAGTAACTCATGGGTTTAAAACTCCAAATAGAGGAGAAGGCAGTCATTCCATAGGCAAAGAAAACCCAAATTTCATCTATGATGGGCTGTACCATGTGGTTGGTTTCTGGCAACATGGTATACCAGGTTCAAGGGTCTTCAAGTACAAACTACGAAGGATTCCTGGACAACCAAAACTTCCTCTGCACGTAGCTAAATGGCTGCGGAAATCTGTAGTGCGTCCTCGCTGATGTATCTCATCAAGCTATAAGGAGAGTATTCCTACCTATGTGATCAGTAATGCTGACAATGTGCCATCATTCAGCCTTGGGTAGATAGCTTTATTGATCTTTTGGCTCTTTTCTTTTTTACTACTAGTACAGTTGTAAAACCAGAAAATTATATCTGCGTACAATGCTTTGTTGTCTGTCAAAATATCTTGCGTCAAGCATTGTTGATGAGACTTGTGTCCTCACATAACTGAACATTTCCATTTGTGTCAGTTGCGACTTCAGGTTATTTGGTCTTCCGGCTTAGGTTGGAGTAGTAAGCATTGTTGTTATTTCTTCCTGACATGTGAATTGTTCCTATGCCATCATTGCTCTGGGCTCCTGGTACCGCAGCAGCAACACAATTCATCTACTACTATCTTTTTGGCAAGCAACTGTCCCGAACAAATTAGCTAGTAGTACAACTTATATAATCTTGCCAGATAGCACCTACATGGCCGATCAATGATGCTGCAGCAAATCCTCTTGGTAGCTCGCCCATCCCTGCGATCAACCGGAGAGCCATGTCGTTTTGATTTACGACATTGCGGTGCAGGTAGTGCTGTGGTGTTCTCCTCGACTTCTTGTTCATTCCCCTCTTCGACCTGGGACGACGGCGCCGTCGGTGCAAAGACATGAGGCGAGAGCAGGGTAGGACGGTAACCCCCGTAGAAGTTGGAACTTGTTGCCGACGGAGGCTCCCAGAGCGGCGGCTCTTGGTTCCATGGCAGGAAGCCGAAGTTGGACGCCGGCATGTACCTCCTCGTGTCATACCTGTACAGGCGGTCGCCCAGCCTGTAGCACAGCGTCTCGTCCCCGTCAAGCCATGCCGCCCTTTGGAGGTTGTCGCTGCAAATACGACCGCGGAACAAGTCGCACCCGGCCGGAGAGCTGGGGGCGTCTAGGCGGAAGCTGTAGCGCCGGTCCCAGTACAGGTCGTCGTCGCCGTTGGCATCCTTGGTGGTCTGGAGCATCTCCCATGGCCGCAGGAGCCAAACCTGGAGTTCCGGCTGATCCCAGTCGAGGATGTTGACGGCGACGGATAGCCGCCCGTGCAGCTCAAAGGCGTTCACCCGCACGTTCACCGGGAGCGGGAGGAGGCCCTCTCTGTCTCTGTAATTCGGGAGACGAAACGTGCGGCACGTCTCGCTCGCGACGTCCATCACGAGTATTCTGTCTCGATTGTTGGTCACCATGCACAGCTTGCCGTCGACGAGCACCAGCGGCGGGTCGTGCATCGGGCAGTGCTGGACGACGTGTGGGTGTTGGCGCCACCCGGCACTGTCGTCGTCGCCGAGCGTGTACACGTGCACGTGGCTGTCCTCGTTGGTCGTCGAGGAGGAGGAGAGGCGGAACAGCTTGTACTCCCTGGTGGAGGGGCTGAATCCTAAGGCGAAGTGATGTCGTCGCCATGACCGATCAACGGGGCCCTCGAGCGGAGGCGCCTTGGGGAGGTCCAGCTTCTCGCCGCTGACAGGGTTGCAGATGACCGCCGCCGCCTCGCCGTCGGTGGGGGACGCGAAGCAGAGGAGGCCGTTGCAGACGTTGGCGAGGCGGTGACCGGTGGGGACGGTGACGCTGCACATGGGCTTCCCCGAAGAAGATACGACGCGGAAGACGGTGGCGCAGCCGCCGTGCTCCTCCGGATATTGTGAGACGAGCAGAGCCCCCACGTCGTGGTGCAAGGGCGTGGCGGCGTGGAGCTTGTGGAAGGAGGGGTCCGTGACGATGCTGCGCCACAGCCTTGAGACGCAGCAGGAGCGGACCACGTCCGTGGTCGGTAGCTTCAAAAGGATGTCGTGCAGCAGCTCCGTTGGGATCTCCATGGCCTTGGTTGGCAACGCCCCAAACACGAGGGAACTTGATGAAGCTTCCTTTGCTCTACTACAGTCTAGACCATTGGGCCTTTCGGGGGTATTTATTTGCAGGTGCAAGACTACGTCTCGGAATCCGGTTCGAACGCGACAACTACTGCGCGTGTATGAAATCACCCAGAAATAAAGCAGTCCGATTGGAAGTTAGGGATCGGTAGATGGACTAGCATCTGAACCTGCTCATAGGCTCATAGCTACCACCAAATCTCCTACTGTACTTAGCTAGGTTGTTGCGCTACACGAATTCGTGTCAGCAATTTTCCCTTTTCTTTCTCAGATTCATACGATCGGATCTGCTCTTATATAAATCATACAAACCGATTCATTCTCATGCAAGGAGCGAAAACCTTGAGTGCACATCAACCATAGTATAAAAGCATATTCACGGGTATATAAAGAGGGCAAAATTTGGGGCATCGATATTCCATGTCAAAACTCTAGCTGCACAATCGGGTACACTAGTAACCCACCTAAGGGCAAAAAAAGAGAAGGCAGCAGCCTTTTATTTGATCGGTCAGCGAGGCTTCTTGTATAAACCCAGCCAATCCCTGCACTAACAGTATACTACTACTCACTCAGCTATGTACACTCTCTTGCTTCCAAAATGAAGCGTTGTAACATCTGCTTCCACCTCCCTCCTGCTGTCACCCTTGCCTGCTGTGACAAAGCTAAGGTTTGCCGGTTCATCAACTGAGATCTGACTGCTCCCAAAAACATAGATTGACTCATTCATTGGTGCTTCCAAAATTGTCTCGGTTTCGGTGCAGAAAAGGGTGAACCGTGCATCATGAACCAATTCAAATGCACTAGCACTCGAGAACACCCAACGGATTATAGCTACACCCAGCAGACCAACCAAGAACACCAAGAATCATCTCAACGCTGGAGCATGCGCTGACCTGCAATTAAGGTGTTGATTAGGTTGAATACACTTGCAAAGAACTGAAACACTAATATGTATATAAATCAGTGATGGCAGCATACCACATTCTCATCAGTGCCCTCAAAATGGAACAAGAGCACACCCATTCCTCTTCGTTTATCTCTTTCTGCCTGTAATGTACAACTTACATGGTCAAACACAAAACAGTAGAATGGCGATGATTGCAAAATGAAATTACAAGGACTGGATAAAAGTTAAGAAGAATGACTTGTTACTTGATGATAACTGTTCGACCAGATTTTGTACCGGCCCAAGTGGAAAGTACTGGTGCATGGTAGATGAGAAACATAAAGAAAAGAAATTAGGCTAGTGGGAGTTCACGTGTACACGACTTGTACTGCTCTGCATGTGTACGTGTCGAGCTCCTTCACGTACCCATACGTTCATGTATCAAGGAATAGGAGTGTACGTATCAGATGAGATACAATGAACCGGCCGGCCGGCATACTCATACTTGAGTTCGGTAGGTGCCAGACGCGCAACACCGTTGTTCATCCAGGTTATACGCGCGCAACAGGGTTGTGCCAATCCATGTTATCCACGGGAATAGATAAGTACAATCTCGGATTTCAGGGAACAAACACCGCGTGCAGCGAAGAGATCAACCTCTCCACATAACTGAGTCCAAAGAATCAGCGCCTCGTCGCTATCCTTCTCGCGACGCCAGCTGCCTATAAAAACAGGAGAGTCCTCGACAGAGAGGACTCACGATCATTCACGCACACGCCAGCTCCCAAAGCGAAAGCTCTCGCCATCCCATACCCACGTACAGCTAGCCAAACTCCAATCTCTAATCTCCAATTATCATACACACACGCTCTACAAAATCTACGAACATCCGCCATCGATCAGCACCCATACACACACACGTACACCCGATCGGGAGCAGAGGCGCCATGGAGCTTTCTAATGGTGAGAATCATGGTTAAATCTCCCTTTTTTTTCTCTTTTCCTCTCTACAGCATACACGCACACATGCACATGAGCCGCGCCCGAGACGACGGCCTCGAGGGCGTGCGGCTGTCGGTGCCGCCACCAAGACGATGGACCCGGGGGCGCGCGGCTGCCGGCGTGCAGCCCGGCGCCATCTCCATCTCCAACGCCACCAAGAGGACGGCCTAGACGGCGCGGCTGTCGTCGTGCAGCACGGCGCCATCTCCATCTCCGCCGCCACCAAGACGACGGACCGGGGGCGCGTGGCTGCCGGCGTACAGCCCGGCGCCACCTCCATCTCCGCCGCCACCAAGGGCGCGGCCTCGAGGACGTGAGGCTGCCAGCGTGCAGCCTGGCGCCATCGCCATCTCCATCTCCGCCGCCACCAAGACGACGGACCCGGGGGTGCGCGGCTGCCGGCGTGCAGCCCGGCGCCATCTCCATCTCCGCCGCCACCAAGACGACGACCCCGTGGGCACACGGCTGCCGGCGTGCAGTCCGGCGCCATCTCCAACGCCACCAAGAGGACGGCCTAGACGGCACGGCTGCCGTCGTGAAGCCCGGCGCCATCTCCAACGCCACCAAGAGGACGGCCTAGACGGCGCGGCTGCCGTCGTGAAGCCCGGCGCCATCTCCATCTCCGCCGCCACCAAGACGACGGACTCAGGGGGCGCGGCTGCTGGCGTGCAGCCCAGCGCCATCTCCCTCTCCATCGCCACCAAGACGACGGCCCCAAGGACGTGAGGCTGCCGTCGTGCAGCCCGGCACCATTGCCATCTCCACTCTGGTGTGACGCGCCAAAGACGGCGGCCTTGCGACTGTCGGCGTGCCGTAGCGGCGGGCATAGGCGAAAGCGCCGCCGACTTGCAATCCGGCGACATACGCCACCTCCATCTCTTCCCCCATCGAGCCATGCTCTACGGCGGCACTGAAGACGATGGAGGCGTGGAGCCCGGTACCTCCTCACGCCGGAGAAGTGTGCCGAAGACGACGGTGATAAGGCGGCCGGCGTGCATACGGCGCCACGTCCATCTCGACGAACCATGCTGCCCAAGACGGCGGCGGGGCTGCCAGCGTGCAGCCCAACCTTTCTTCACCTCCTACGAATGCCAACAAGACGACGACTCCGAGGGCATGCAGCTACCGGCGTACAGCCCGGCGCTATCTCCAACGCCACAGACGACGGCCCGAGGGCGCACGGCAGCCTGGCGCCATCTCTTCTCCCATCGAGCCCAGTGCCTTCTTCACTCCGGCGATGCGTGACGAAGACGAGTGATGGCGGGGCTGCTAGTATGCAAGCCATCACCATCTCCACCTCTGCAAGCCATAGGCGATGGCGTCGGGGTGTCTATCGTACAACCCGGTGCTAGCCCCATCTCCGTGAAGCCGACTGGCGTAGGCGAAAGAGCTGCCGACGCGCAATCCGGCGGCATACCCCACCTCCATCTTCACGAGCCCGTGAGACGACGCTCTTGTCTAGGATGACAGCCGTGAACTCGGCGTCGGACCGAGACGAGGTGTCGACCACGTCGGTTGCACCGACTTGTAGGCGCGCATCGGTTTTGCACCGACGCCGATCTCCACCAACACCTACTCCTGCGAGGCATATCCCTTGCGCACCCCGACGAGGCTGCTGGTCGTCGAGAAGTCCCAACTGAGCGGACTCATGCTACTCCAACTCCAACTACATCGACGCCGTCAAGACCGACGAGGCACGACGGCGAGGGCGGGCGTGGCCGGAGTAAAGGACACGCTACTCGCGGCGCGTGTACCGACGAGGACACGGGCTCTGCCGCCGCCCACACACACACCACCACATCATGCATGGAGAACGCGAAGCGAAGACGACAAAGATCGCAATCGCCATAGTCAGGCTAGCCGCGCAATCGCCATAGTCAGGCTAGCCATAGTCAGGCTAGCCGCGCAAGCAGGCCACGGAGCGCACTGTATTAGGAATTTGTACTTTGTTTCTCCACGAGAGATTAATGAAATGCATCTTCCCTACCTTTTCTTGTGTACTACGGTACACTGGCACGCCCGCATTTCTTTCTTTACCCCGGCGCATGAGAAAAACACGCTACCATCCTTCTCCCCTTGAGTAGCCTACGTTCTACTTTTCCAGAACGTTTTTCTCGTGTCAAACAATAACTAAAATTATTGAGGGAAAGCACAGTCAACTTACCACACAAGAACAGATGGTAATTCCACAAGCCGTTAACGCTGATGTAACTTCTGCCATCATCCCTGTGCAGTCAAAATGATAATTGAAATAGTTTATACAAATGTTTGCAGTGAAAGCTCAATAGCAACATAAGAAATTGATACTCCAAGTTAATTGATGCTTCAGCTAATTCATGTATTCCACTGCAGGAAGGGAAGTACAGTAGTTAAATTAGTCTGATTAAGGAACATATGCAAACAAGTTATGCATAAAGGGCACAAAGTAGAGATTAACATAGTTGCAGTGAGCCTTAGTATTACTTTTCACGGGTAGAGTCGGTGATCTTAAATATTTACTTTAGTAGTACAATAGTAAGATGGCATAGGAGTGGTACCTTTTCGATCAACACACACTATGCAAAGCCATTGGATAGAGTTGCCTTCTGTATTGTGCCAGGAAGATATTTTGCCACATTTCCAGTGATCCAAACTAGCGAAAACTTCCGTACAGGCAGAGATGCCAGGGTGCATGAACCCAGTGGAGCTATCACCCCGAATTGTTGAGCCATTAATTTTTATGCCCAGTTCCTTAACAGTTTTGTTGTGCTTGCCATTAATCTTTGGCGTGTGAACATTGTTAACAGGAAAAAAGCCATCACTATTGTTGTTCGCAAAGGATAACTTGTTGGGACTCAATATCTTCTGCCAATTGAATTTATAGTCCTTTTGTGTGGCTGGAATTAACGTCTCACTGTCACTTTCATCTTCAAGATCAGCGACAAAGTTATTCACTGCATCCGCAGTTATTTCAGCAGCAGAAAGAGCGGCTTGCTCCCTCAAGAACTAAATAAGCAAACGATTAGTTACTGCAGCCATCAAATAATATAAGAAATCAATATTTATGAGACCTACTTTCATAATTTTGTGTCTAGCACTGCGGGTTTTTGCATGCTGTAGCCACTGCTGATGACGCTGGAATGCATATTTACTGGATAATTTCTGAAACAGAGAAAAATGCATATAAGGGATACTATATGTATGTGAATACAACTGCTGCAGTATAGATTTTCTGTAGCAAGCCAACAATTTGGTAGCTGAACTACAAGTGAAAGAAGAATACAAGACAAACTTCTTAATCGGATGGTCACACACTGGAATAAAATTTCAAAACCACAGTTGCATGAAATTTATATTCGAGGAGCAAGAATAAAGGGCATAGCCTTCCAGTTAGTACAAAGTTTTCTAAGTAAGCCTATTTCAACCAAATATGAAACAAAAAAAAATCACTACTAAATTTGCCAAAATGGTATAATAGGAAAATAAAGCATGCAATCTCTGTGAGAAATACTGACATCGTAAGTTATTATCTCCACTACTTCAGCATTCGCAAGTGCATGGATTGGTGATACTAGATTACCATTCACCTGAAAAGAAGAACATGAGCACTTTCATATGATTAATTGTTTAATTGTTCTACTAATTTCTCCATAACTAACCTTTGCTGCAACCATTTTGTTGCCAATTTCCGTATGGATCAGATATGCATAATCGATCACAGTGGCCCCCTTAGGCAGGTTTTTAATCTAAGAATGAAAATATAGTTAGCCAAGTGACTGAGCCACAAAAAAGCTATATTCTCCTCCAAGTTCAGTGATTACCTCGCCTTTAGGTGTAAAAACAAAGACACGGCTTCCCAGAAGATCTCTGGTGATAGTATCCACAAATTCCCTAGAGCTCATGTTACCAACAAACTCTTCTTGCCATTCACGGATTGCATTGAGCCAACCAATCTATGGGAGATGAATAGTCATTAAAGACTTTTTAAGTAAAGTGATAATAAGAAGGAATGTGAAGCGCAAGCTTCAACTGATCAGTGTCATTGTACTAAGTAACAAATATATACCCTCAGAGCAAAGCCTGTATTGTTTAGACAGATCACTTTCCCATCTAAATTTCTTCCACTAGATATTCCAGGACGAACAGGCCCTGAAACCACCCCTCTTCCACTGTAGTGTGCAGCAATGCCTCTTTCTGCTATCAGATCCATATCTTCTGTTCTTATCTGCAATAGGGTTGGAACGCCATTCATATCTTTGAATAAATCTTATGGTTGAGTTCCCTAGTTCAAATTTTATTGAAAATAGGCAACATTACCTGAACTTCCAAATGGAACATACTCTCATTAAGAAATGGTATTACTGTAGTATGTAGACTTTGATAGCCATTAGGCTTTGGAGTTGCAATGTAGTCTTTAACCTGTCGGCATAGCTGAGTTTTAGAAAAATGATACAAGCAGCATAGGTCAAAACGACACTGAATAACATAAAGCAGATAACTCACAGCTTGAGGTATAGGTGTCCATATGCCATGAACAAGACCAAGGGCATGGTAGCAGATCTGAATTGAATCAAATACACTTGGTGCGTCAGTGATAAATTAAGTGCATAAAAAAGTTAATACATGGTATGTACTTTTACCTGTTGTGAGGTGCACAGTGGCCCAACACCATTGCACGATTTTGGTTTTATGATGATCCGTAGCTGAGCAAATAATGTAAAGACATGTTTTCAAGATATTCATAAAATGATAAAATGAGCATCAATAATCACCTATAAAGGTAGTCAGAACATCATACCTGAGCAACCTGGTTTACCTCATTTATTGAACTCTTGGACTTGAGAGCAGTTTTATAAATGCTGCAAGATTATCCAAATAATAAGCAACCCACGAAAGAAACAAACTTACAGCTATTTTCAAACTTACAGCCATAATAATCACCTCCTAATAAAACCACAAATTGATCTTTTTTGTTGCAAAATGCAAATGAGAAGTCAAAATGAATATATGATTATGCAGCATTTCGTAGCTATGCCACTGTGAGCTGATGTTTTGCAGTAAGGCAACAGTGGCAAAACCGGATTATTTTTTCCTTTTTATAAACATCTAAACCGATGAAATGTGTGGCAACTAGTATGCTTCATATGAATTGAACTGATTAGTATTATTAAGAAAATAAGCTGAGCACATCAGTATCATACTTCTAAATATCCTCATGTAAGAAGACCAGTTTACCTTAACCAAGGTCAAGTCTAAAGAGATTGCTTATTTTAACTTGATGGAATGGCATGTCTGCTCTACCTGTAAACTTCTTTGCAGACTGAGCGCACTTCTGTTTCAACACTCACAAGATCGAGAAATTGATCCTCAGCAATTTTTTCCTTTAAGATTCTATTTGCCTAGAATTGAAATCTCAAAATAATCAAGAAACATCATTGCAACTACATGCAAAAACATGTTAATGCAATATGAAAACAGTACCTCTTCCAGTTCTTGTTCATGGGCCTTGAAGATGTCTTCAACTCTTTTTCTTAGTTCAGCAAAATCACCAGGATTCATGTACATGAAGGACAGATATTCTAACTCAGACTGCAATGGTAAGTGGTAGTCATCAAATGGAAGAACCAACAAACTTATAGTCCACGAAGTTAAGAATCAGCAGGCTATTGTAGGGTGCTTTCTTAACATAACATAGAGATTGTAACATTGCATGATTTACAGAGTATGCCACATAAAAAGAATTAGCATAAGGGAACATTTTTAACACTATACAATATACTTGTATACAAGCATCTGCTTTATTCTTTTTGAGGGACTTTCAATTGAACTTGATGGTCAACAGAGAGTCCCCCAAGACATGTGTATAAAGCAAGTTCACAGTGAAATAGGTGAACTTTGACATTGTGAAGGAAAAATATCTAGGATCAAGTAATTTCACAAGGACTTCCAAAAGTGTAACACAAGAGGGGTCAGAGGTATATTAAATAGGAGGATCACAGCTTTTGTTGTTCATGAAAGTAAGAAATTGAGGTTGAAATCATGTTTGGTAGGACAAGGTTGTACAACAATCCTACAAATACAGTTGTTTACACTAGCATGAGAATTTTCATATCTACAGTAACCAAACTATACCACTAGTGAACATTCCAGTTTTATAGACAAACATGAAAGCTGCTAGCTCTTAAATAGCAGGCCAAATTTTACTGCTTCATCGTCCCATAACCGTTGGGTTCATGCTATCAGATCATATGCTGTATCACTAGATATCCTCTCGTCACAAAAGAAGCATCAGCCTAACGAAATTAGTTTATATTGTAAGAGTACACATTGTTCCATAACCGTTGGGTTCATGGTAGCAGATCATAGGCCGTATCACTGATATCCTCTCGTAACAAAAGAAGCATCATCCTATGAAACTAACTTATACAATGCACACCAATAATGGCTATCTTGTAAGAATACACATCAGGTACCTTTATTTGATACATCCCAAGCAGTTTTGCTAGGGGTGCAAAGACCTGCAGTGTCTCCATGGCAATCGCATACTGGAAAGAGCAGTGCTTACAATAAGATGAAACTGAGTTATAGCGTGATCTTATACCAATGGAAATCAGAACTTACCTGCTTGTGGGGAGGCATATGTGTAAGAGTACGCATGTTATGCAACCTGTCCGCCAGTTTCACAATGATTACACGAACCTGCCAAAGATTACTCATTAATTCATTAGGAAACTAGTACAGGCTTCAAAATTGCTGCCGATTAAACAGTATAAGGGGAAAATACCTCTTCTGTCATTGCAAGAAACATCTGTCTCAAGTCTTCAGCTTTGACATCTTGTTTTGAACTACCCTCATTTTTGCATTGAAGTTTCCCTAGCTTAGACACCTGTATTTGTCATAAATAGGTTTATGATTTCACTGAAATCTGAAATCACTATACCTAGATCATGTAGGTTCTATAGTTAAAAGTACAATGTGAGCTGAAAAGTATACCTTTGTTTCCCCTTCAACAATGCGGCGTACTGTTGCCCCAAACTCATTTTGTATTGTTTCGAAAGTAACCATGTCAGTATCTTCAACAGTGTCATGCAATAAACCAGCAGCAATTGATTCCCAGTCAAGTTCCTATTTATGTCCATGGAGAAGAGCAAAACCTAACTTCATTATGTTCATACAAGAGATACTTGACGAAAATACGCCACTACAGCTACAATTATATACTACTACTCACGTGCTCTCCAAGAATGCGAGCAACTTCAACAGGATGAATGATGAAGGGTTCCCCACTCCGGCGTTTCTGCCCATTATGTGCCTCATATGCTAACTGCATTAGACCATAGACTATCATGATGCAGCCTCTTGATGCACTTCCAGAGGAGTCAATGAGTCTAGAATAGCATTCGGAAGCCACATGGAAGAACAGTATCAAATACATTACCTTTAGAGCGTCATGTACAAAGTTCAATTCTTCAGGTTGAAGGTATGAGATGGCTGGTCTGAGACTCTGTTATGTAATAGCATTAATAATTAACATGCAATAAACAAATTCAATCTTGCTTTGACCAAAAACCAATATTTGGCTCTGCTTTCCAATAAATCTGAAAAATGACTTCCTTGCTTCTTTTGGTTAATTATTATGAGAGAGAGATGTGTCTACAACAGTAACAAGGAAGAATATGTGGTGTTACAGTACCAAGGCATGAAAATATTATTGACCTCGAGTTAATTGTTATGTATATGCTTGGAGACATGTGGAAAGGCAAGAGAGAAGATGGCAAACATTGTAACTGTTAACTTCTGATCATGAACTGGTCATAAAGCAGTGTACAAAGTAAAATGTGGATAGAGCAAAGCAATTAATAGTTCATCTTCATGATTTTAGAATAAGAGGAATTTGAGCACGACAAGTATAAACTAAATATGCACCGAATTGAGCAAAGAGTGTTGAGCTTTGTGGTTGGGTGACACACCTCCCATAAAGTTTCTGGAGAAACAAGGTTGAACGGGTCCGATGACGAATGACAGGACACCCTCCATGTAGGCTTCACAGGGATTGACCAAGATCTGAACTTTTCTCCAGAGGAAACAAAACTAGCAGATGAACCATGACCCAGCTTTCCTTTGTTGATGTCTTCTGCCCAGGTGATGTGCAAGAGCTGGAATCATTACAACATTTCAAATGTAACCATTGTGCACAGTGACCAACTTTTGGTATGAAATGTTAGATACTCACAAAATTGACTATTTCATGATTAGTAGCATCAATGTTGTACATCAGATTGTTCATTCAGTGTTAAGATACTGCGTCTGTAGTTTGCGGTAGCTAAACTCTTCTGGATAGACATGTGTCTAAGATTTTGCTGTTGCTGGGTGATCTCACTGTATGAACCTTTCCACTGGCTCAGGTTCTTTTGAATTTCATGCTTTCACTATGGTCTAAATGAAACAAGAGATTAGCCCCATTGCTCTAAGAAATAGCAACCCCTCCCTCTGTTACCAAATTTATCACATTTTAGAACATGAGAAATCAAACTTCGACACCCAAAATACACATAAGTACTCCCTCCGTCCCAAAATATAAGATGTTTTAGCCTTTTTTGAAACGCATGTATCTAGACACATTTTAGTGTGTAGGTTCACTCATTTTGCTCCGAACCTATACGCTAAAAGGCATCTAGATACATACGTTTCAAAAAAGCCTAAAACATCTTATATTTTGGAACGGAGGGAGTACTCAGTTTGATCACATAAATTTAATTACTCCCTCTGGCCCAAATTAATTGGTGCGGCCATATACTACACTTGTATATGGCCGCGCCAATTAATTTGGGCCGGAGTAGTAGTACATCTCAAACAAATTTAGTTCCATAATGTTATCTTAAGAAACAATATTAAGACTGGTGAGTACACATGATCCGTCATTAAGCCAATGGTGGTCATCTAATCTAAAGAGCATAGTGGCTATAACTGATTGTAGGTTGTGATCATCAGAGCAGGGTGATTACAGCACCTATATGTCCATAGGCAAGTCATTTTTTTAATATATTAACAGAAATTGGCATTAAATGTGTTCAACTGATAGAACATATACGGATACGCATAATAATGGAACACATAAGGCCATAGCCTGTCATAGAAATTGGTATTCGCAATGGCCCTTGACCTAAAGGCCAGAGGTATCAACTTTATAACACGTTTTTGATGGTTTTGGTAGTTTGGCCCCAGAGAGTAGTTCCACTAATTCCACCAAAATGGGGTAAAACAGTAATAAGCACACCTCCATTCCCACAAAGTTCTTAGACCTAAAGTAAGTAGCACAAATACCATATCAACAGCACAGCAGTTAATATAGCAGAATCTCTAAACGACGGGTAGGAGCAACGCACCGTGTTACTGTTGTTACTCTGCCGTGGCCGCCCTCGGCGCCTCCCTCCGGCCAGGCCTTCCGCGTGGCTACAGGAGGAGCACTGCGTGGTGCTGGCGAGCGCGCCGGTGAGCGCTCGCGGGGCGTTCCAGGCGCAGGAGAGCACGCTGCATTCGTAGGGCCTCCCGCCTCCGCCGCCCAGTTTCCACGAGGACCTGCACGAGCTCAGGCACTCTAGCGACGACGCTACGCGCACGAGAAACAGAAGAGAAAAAAAAACGTCAGGCTCCGGAAGCCCAAAACCTAGCCGAGGCAGGGCGGAGAACTGAACCGAATTTGCGGGCTTAGCGAGGGGTCAGGGCCTAACCGGTCACAGCGGCTGTCGGGGGTTGCATGGCGCGGCGGCTGCCAATCTCATCGGCGGCGCGGCGGCCGGAGAAAGGGGGTCGCCTCCGTCGACCCGGGCTCGCGAATCGGGCGGACGCGGCGAGCGGCCGGGGCCGATAGAGAGAGAGAGAGAGAGCGGGGGGGTTTGCCGAGGTTGGAGGAGGAAGGCCGGGACGAGGCGGGGAAGAAGACGGAGAAGGGATAACACGAGACGGAGGCCACACAAAGGCCGCGCGGCCGTGGTGAAGTAAAATAGGGCTGTGCCTTTCCGGGGCAGGGCAGCTTCACCCTCTGCCGGTCTTCAGATTCTACTTTCTCCCTTTTCCTCGATTTTGTTTTTCCTGTTTTAACTGTGAAATCTTGGAGGTTTTTGCTTGATTTTTTCTGGCTTCCGGGCAGGAAATGGTGTGGATCACTGGATTGTAATGCTCCCCTCTCCACTAGCTTAGCTAGCAGCTCGGCTCGGCACCTCTGCTTCGCACTAAATGCTGCTTGTGCAGGAGGAATTCATCGGAATTTCGTGCGTGTTATAATCGTGAACATGGATGGGTAGAGCTGAAGAGTAGTGCGTAGTGCACGTCTAGCTCGTGAGCAATCTGGTATTTGTATGCATTTTTTTTGTTGTTGTTGGACTATTCTTTAGTACCAGATATGTTCTTTACTTATTTATTTTAGATAGTAGATATATTTGACGTGGTGGATTTTTATTCTAATTTCATGACATTCATGGATCAAAGATCTCGACCATGTGTATCGAGGTGTGTGCTCTCCTTTTTTTAACAAACTTACCGCGTCGTGTGATTCACAGTATGAGTAAGATCACGAAGGTTCTAGAGTTACATAATGGTCGACAAATAAAAAAGAAAACGGCAGACTAACGGGAAAAAGAAAGAAACAAATCTGGCACACACAAGACACGGGAGCGCCTGAGGGCGAACCGGACCAAAACCACCACCAAGGATAATGGCAATGTGACAATGGTGATCATGCCTAGAACGACCTCGATAGGAGCTTGACGAACACTCCACTCCAACAACGAACACTCAAAACATGTCATCCATGACACATGCAAGGCCACATCTATCTAGGGAAAAGAGAGTGATGCCAGGGCGTTTGGGCCCCTCCCCCTTTTTCCATGAGATGAGGAAGAGGGGGTAGGAAATAGTTGAAAGTTGATGGTGTAGTTGGACTAGAGAGCTAGGAGAGGAACATGAAAGGAGAAAGAGTCTCCATGGTTGTACTTGTGTATCGAGTATCATTGCTAGTTGTAATGAGTTAACAAACACCGTAAGAGGAGCCACGACATTGGCATTTATATCTAACCATAATTATATTTAAAGCATCTTACTAGAAAAGTGTTAAATAATGTTTATTTTGCGGAAAGACGACCCCATCCAAACATAGGTAATCTTGATTGGTTTTCTTTTGTCTAGCTTCATCATGTCTGCTCGGTTGTAGGACCTGCACCCTCCAAAACATGATATAATTCAAACGAAAGGTATATCTTAAATATTTTCATGAAGAAAATCCAATTCTCTTCACATCTAGACTAAAACTTCCTCAACGCAAAAAAAGACTAAAACTTCCGTTCTTTTCACAAGTATAGAACATGCATAGGACATGTTTGGTTTTAGGCCATACTTTTGCCAAGCCAATATTTGCCAGCCACATTTTAATTGGCATATGTTTGGTTCTTATCACACTTTGGCTTGCCACACTTTATTACCCTTATAAACCGATTATCATAAAGTCATTATTTTTTGCCAACTTTTATGAAAGTTTGGCTTCAAATTTTTCGGTCACACTTCTTGTGGCTGCCACACCTTTCTGGCTAGCGGTAAAGTATGGCTGGGAACCAAATAGACCCATAATCTAGCTAGCTAGATGTGTCGGAACGAGAGAGTCCTTGCATTGCATCCTCTTTATCCGGTCTTGTTGGATGGAAGGGTTTTTTTTCGGAATTTTTTGGAAAAACATAGTTTCAAGAAAAAAAAATCTAGTTTCGAATACTTAGAGTGCTTGGATCCAATAAACATTGTAGTTGCCCTGAAAAAACATTGTAGTTTACAAACCAAGTTATTCTAATTATTGCGATCTTTTTGGACTATTACAAAAAAGATTATTTATGCTAACCATGGTTTAATGTATAGTATGTACTTGCACCCCGTATCTTAACGTTATATATAGTGCGGTCGCCAAACATCCCCATTCTTCACCTATTTTGCAGAACCTACAACTCTTATTATGGTTTCTGAGATGTGTTTTAAAACTCTTTCATGGTCCCTGAAAACTTTATTATTCAAACAGAGCCGTTAACCTTTTGGTTACAAGTGGCGCACGCCCTCCACCTGTCGGAAGACAAGGCTACGTACTGAGATGTGCTCGTTGAGAGGCGGACCTAATCACGTACGTACACCGGTGTCCACAAGGTTAAGTAAAGAAGAAACGTGCGGCTCTCTCATGGTTCATATTAAATGAAAGTGGGCTCTCAGCAATCCGTTTCTCCGTGTTGTGGTGCCAAGCCAACTCACATACGGAGCGTGACGAGCAGCATTCCTAGATCGTAGCTGGTCGGGTTTCGTCAGAGCGGAAAGTGGCCGGCCAAGACCCAAGAGAGCCTAGCGTACGTGGTCGCCCCCAAATGTCTCTGCCCCGCCCGATCGAACGAGAGCAGCTTCGCTCACTGCTGCGGTAAGCTCACGATCCGGCGCGCGTGAGTCGTGACCGACTCCACGTCTACATCTCGTGGCCGTTCCCACCGGCTAGTTTAGCACCGACAAAGGCTATATCAGATTCGGAATCTAATCTAGGAGATGGAAGGAGCAGCATGATAATGGTCTGGACTGGACCGCACCGAGCCGTATCGTATATTCGTATCCAGCAGCTGGTCAAAAGCCGTCGGTTCGTGGTAATGTGGTCACGCCATGACACGGGGCGGCTAATCCTGGTCTGGATGGTTCCTCCCTCCCAAGTCACGTCGCGTGGGCCGACCCCAGATGTACTACTGGTGTTATGTCAAGAATGAAGAAAAAAGAAAAAGAACGCGGACGGCATGTGGTTTACCGATTCATGATGACAAACCTTGCGAGTCAGACTGTTATTTCTTTGGTATTCTGTTCTGATCAACAGCGTCAAGTCAAGAAAAACCCAACCCAGCTAGTAGGAGAAACGGACGAAACATGTCTCCAACGTGTGTTGCGGTCTTCAGCAAGGAAAATTCTGTGCCGGAGGAAATCGATCAGAACCGCCGAGACTGCTAATTTGTGCTCCGTTTAGAAATATAATATATTTTAATTTTGTAAAATAAATGTATTTAGTGTATAGGTTTACTTTAAACCTTCTTATATTTCTAAAGGAGGGAGTAGAACGACCTTAAATTTCATGAAGCCAGGTTACCAAAGCGTAATTAAGTGCACTGAGCCAAACACCAAGTGTTACAAGTGATCGATAACCGTAAGTAATGCTTCACAAATGCGTTACTGTTATAGGACCCGTTGACCCTCTTGATTTAGTCTCACCTCGTCTATGGAAGGAGGCCACACCTAGGTTATAAGAGAGAGATTCCTTCCTCAAAGTCCGGGCTTTTAGAATGGAATGAGCTCTCTTCTTATTGTTAGGATGCGAGCACATGAACGTCCAGAACATGGACCCGACTACTACGCTAGCCAAGTGGACGCTAACAGTTACTGCCGAAGCCTCAAGGCGCACAAGTATTAACAGACAACAGTGAATCGGGTCAAGAGATTTAAACACTAAACCGTACAGGATTCAAAATCAGCGTTGGGGTGCATTACAGACCACGAATGGAGGAAACCACTTCATTTGTCGAATACAGTAGCTCGGAGTAAAGACAAATGAAATCAGCGCAGGTGAGCGGTGACAACCTGACTAGACGAAATACTCCCTAGTACTCTGGATAAGTAGTACTCCCTCCGTTTAGAAATATAAGACAGGTTCGTGAAGAAGATGTATCTAGACATGTTTTAGTGCGTAGGTTCAAATGAATCTAGACACTAAAATATGTCTAGATACATCTCATTCACAAACCTAAAACATCTTATATTTCCAAACGGAGGGAGTAATGTTTAATCAACTTTAATGTACAGAACAATAACTCGGAAGTACTCATTCTCCCTATCCTTTTCTACTAAGTAATTCACAGATACTTTTCCCTTCTCTCTTATTCCGAGTAAGGAATTCAGATATACTTGGACAGGCTATGGGCTTCTGGACCAACAGTACTACTAGTACTCCCTAAATCAGTGACACTTGATATGGAAGTGAGGGAGTATATTTATAGGGCATGTGTTAATAGCAGAGTATGCAGCAGGAATAACTATTGAGTCCCCAATTAACTACTCCCTCCGTCCCAAAATAGATGTCTCAAATCTGTCAAAATTTGAATAAATCTAGACGCTATTTAGTATATAGATTCATCTAAAATTTGAAAAACCCAAGACATCTATTCTTGGACGGAGGGAGTACAACTATTAAAGGAAGGTCCACCAAGCTGACACTATCACTATCACCAGCTTATTCCAA
This sequence comes from Avena sativa, assembly GCA_916181665.1. Taxonomy (NCBI): domain Eukaryota; kingdom Viridiplantae; phylum Streptophyta; class Magnoliopsida; order Poales; family Poaceae; genus Avena; species Avena sativa. Next base: position 61,074,541 of record OV702283.1, on the reverse strand, counting down.
TGGATTGGTTTTGCTATATATGCATGCATAGGCTACATGTACAGTCCAAAAATCAAATATGCCAGCAACTCTGGTATGTACTTCCTATAACTTCCTGATAGAATATTACAATGTTCAGTTATCTATATTTGTGCTGACGAACATTTGTTAAGTGACACAAACAGCATGCTTAATTAGCAAAAGGAGTCATACAAAAGGGGCAATATTCGTACAGAAAACCTTTGATAGCCTCCTTCCTAACAAATATTTGGCCAACATATTATTGGCATAGCCCTGAAATTTGGATGTTCCTGGTTAGCAGAAGCAAATCTGACCTCAAGTAAGCAGAGGAAGCTTTCCCTAGCTCATGAAAAAATAAGTCAACAATAAATGTTCATCGACTGCAAAACAACCACTTCATCACAAAAACAACACCCTACAATATTTGGTATATTGGCATCTATGTGACTGACACAATGATTATCAAATATGAAAGCTAACCTGATCCTTCCTTTATAACAACATATTTTGTTAAAATCAAAATTTTACACTCTAAGGCTTGCATTTCTCATATATGCATCTGGTCTCTGGAGATCTGGAGCTTACTGGCAAAATGCACTCCTTATAACTGACAAACATCAGTTCGAAATATGCAACATTACAATTATATACACTTCCTACATATACGATCAACAGAGGAAGCAGCATTGATATCTCACAAGCATATAGCCGAGACCAAACATAGGATGTTCCCAGAACCTATATGTTCTAATTAAGCATAACATTATGACCCAAGGCACAATCAATGTTAAATAAACATAGAAATGCTTATGAACATTTTGATATTTAGACCAGAACATTCATCAAGGTCTGAAATAAAATAACATCACCAATTTTGCAAACGGTTTGTGTCTCCAATAGCATATCACTATGTCTTATGTCTTAAGGTCATAATAACTATGAAAACCACTAGAACTCAGTGAAGGCTTTATATCACAAAATAAACTCTCAAAATATGTTTAATACAATGTATCATACAACATACAATACCAATCAAAGAATATACTATGCGTAAAGATGCAATGATGTGCTTCATAACAACACAGATGTAAATGACTCCCCCAAAGCAACAAGTATAGTAGTAAAATAATTTGAAGTAACTCACAGTTTCCATGTCAAGGATGGATTACAGCGACAGTACATAAGGCAACATGAAGAGCATCCCTAGTCAGCCATTTTGTTCAATCGATGAATCATACTCCTGGCAAGCCTATTACTGGGGTCAATCTTCAGAACCAAACGCAGGTCATCTGCCCCAAGCCTGTATTTCTCACTGCTCTCGTATAGGAGAGCCCGCTGCACTAGCACCGACACATTCTCCTTATCTTGCTCTAGTACCTGCACAGTACATAAAACCAGCATAACTAACAGGATTCCAGTAGGTACGGAGTAACAGAGACATTGGAATACCTTCGAACAGTCAGCAATAGCCTTCTTGTACTCGCCAACCTCCTTGTAAGACGAGGCCCTTGATGATAACACCTCTGCAATGCCAGCATTTTTCCCAGTCTTCTCGATGAGCAGAACAGCCCAAGACAACCATTTAATAGCATCAGCATATTGCCCACCCTTGTAATTATCCATTCCCTTTGCCTTAGCAGCAGATGCCGTCAACCCAGACGGTGGTGCTGGTAGTCCGTCCAGCTCTGTGGTTGTGCCGCCGCTATCACCACCAGCAACATAGTCCGACTCCACATCCACCCAATCATCCATCTCACCAAACATGTCACCACCACCACCATTACTCGCCGCAGAAGCAGCTGGTGCAGATGAAGGAAACAGCGTGTCAAAATGATCTACGCTAGAGTTCACCGCCGCAGCAGGTGCTGGAGCGGGTGCAGGTGGAGGTGCAACACTGGATGGCTTCGTGGTATTCTGGAAGCTACTGAATCCAGTGCCGGCACTCTGGAAACCACTGAATCCGGCGTCGGTGCCTGAACTTACGCCCTGAAACGCGCCAAATCCCTGATCCGATTTGACCGAACCTGTCTGCTTTGCAGCATTCATAGACGCAGGCTTCGCCGCGAACGGATCAATGGAGCCGAACGGATCCTTCTTCTGCCCCATGGGCTGTGCTGCGGTAGCCGACGCCATGCCCGCGGGCTTCATCGGCCGGCCACCAACCCCGTAACCAGCAGATGCCATGGGCGCCCCGGTAGTTTTCGGGAGCGTGCTCGCCATACCACCCATCGAGAAGGAAGAGCTGTTGGTACTAGGGTTGGTGCCTGCCGGCCTGTGGGGTTGGGCCGCCGCGGATCTGAGCGGCGCGTTGGACTGGGCGCGGGTGGAGCCGAGCGCGGGTCCGAGGAGGTCGCTGAAGAGGTTGGGGTTGTTGGACTGAGGGAGGCCGATGCCGGAGGACGGCGTAGTGGCAGACCAGCTCCGGCCGGAGATGTCGCCGACCATTGAGACAGGCCCGGATCCGAGCGCCGCGGCGGCGGCCGGTGATGGCTGATGAGTCCAGGACGTCTTGGCCGGCTGATGCGACCACGTGTTTGTGGTGGTTGGCCTCTGTGAGGGGTTTGTGGCGCCGCCCGGCCTCTGGTCGCGGAGGGGGCGGGAGCCGGAGGAGCGGGAGGCGTTGGCGCCGAAGTCGAACTTGTAGGAGTCGAAGGAGTTTGTGGTGGTGGGGCGGGAGGAGGATCGGTCGCCGGAGTAGGAGTTCATGGTGTCCGGCGACAGGGAAGATCTGCGAGGAGAGGAGAGACGAGGCGATGGGGGTGGCTCTCTCCTCTCTTTTTATTTATTTTTATTTTCTGGTGCCTCGTTGCTTCGATGTAAGCTGCGGTGGGAGCATTATAGGTGCCCACCAGGAAGTGTGAGCTGTCGGGCCTGGTTGTTGGGCCTCGTTTTATCTTTTGTTAGTCCAGCACGTGCAGTAACCACTAACCAGGGTGGTCGGCGGGCCGGGTGTGGCCATTGCTGCCGGTAGTAATTTTCGTCGGCCAATTCGTCGGTGAGATTTAACTTATTTTCTGTCCATTGTTCTGTCTTAGAACTCGTTCAGTGACACTCCAAGCTCCTAAAGCCAACTCTAACGGCTCCCCGCAAATTGGATCGGCTTTTTAACCGATTCGGTCCGTTTACGGGCGGGGTTAGGTCTTGGGACGGTGTCTGGCTGGAATGGCTGATGTACCCAACAGTGACACCTTTCTATTTATTCGGTTATTTCTTCACACGGGCCAACTGAACCGAATTCAGACCCTTTTTTTTATATGGACCAACTGAACCAAATTCAAAAGGAGGGCTAGTGGAGTACCAAACTGAAGCAAATTTGAAGGACCGGTAAAGTACGAAATCAGGACACATCGTTCATACATGCACGCAAACATAGATAGAGGATGAATCTATGCATCTCGCTCATAGATCATCTTCCTCTTCTTCTCGAACCAACTCCGTTGAATTGAGTTCATCTCGGAGAGATCCGCAGTCCTGATGCGGTTTTCTTCGGCAAGTCGTTGGAGCTCTACCTTCTCCTTTCTTGCACGGGAGTTGATCTCTTCTATCTCCAGTCGCTCGATTGGATGTCGTAGTAGTTCTTCGCCGCATCTTCTCTCTCCTTGCGTTTCCTCTCTTCCCTCTTGTCGGCGATCAACTCTTTCAACGTCTCCTGGATGGCAACTGGCGAAGCTTCACGCTTGAGCTCTAGCTTGGAGTTGTTCCTCCCTCTCGGCATCTTGGTTGCTAGCCCTTCCTCGTCGGTGATGATTCCGGCGCCTCCTCCCTTTGCACTTCCTGCGTAGAGCTCTTTCCACTTCTCATAATCTTTGAGCTTCGTCCAACAATGTCCCAACGTGAAAGCTTTCTTCTCGTGGCAAGTCTTGAAGTGATCCAATGCTTGCCACACCTAAACCAACAAGTTTAAGTTCATGTTTGAATGCAAAACTCGTATGAATAAGAACGTATAGATATGATATGTATAGGAGGCATACCATGTCTCCAACTCCAATGCCACTAACGGGCCTTGACTTAACATTGTCATAGGAGGCACAAAACTTCGTGCATTGTTCGAATATGAATGCCCACCTCTTCGTAAGTGAGTTCTCGTTGCGACCGCTCGTAAACGGATGGTCACCAAAATGTTTTTGCTCGTGAAAGTATCTCCATACTCGGTTCCAAAATGCCCCTCCCTTTTGTTCTGCACCATTTATTGGATCCTGGCTAATTTCCATCCATGCCTCGCAAATCATCTCGTCCTTGAGGGTTGAGTACGATCCGCTCCTTCGACTACCGCCTTGTGTTTGAGTTTGCTGGACTAGTTCGTCCACAAACAAAGGCTCGTGGTCGATAGAGATACCATCTTCTTGGCTAACAAGGCCTTCTTGGGTACCAAGGCCAGGATCCTACAAGGGCCTATGGTTGGATCATGTACACTAGGAGAGCCAGAACAAGGGACAACTTACCTTCGTTGGAGTTGTGGTCAGAGATGGGTCCGGTGTTTCATCAAACAGCTTGTGGGGAGCGGGCATGCTGCCGGCGGTGATGCTCCTCCCGGTCTTGCTGCTGCATGAAGAGCCTCCACCGATAGGTGACGAGTTTAGGTCAAGGGAAAGCGCTGGTGATGAGTCGCGGACGATCTTCGAGCCCCCGTGGCCACCACTTCGACAGCAACTGGTTTTTTCGCGGACGCGGACGAGGTAGCCATGCCCATGAGGGCAACTAGTTGTTGCTCCTTTATCAGGAGCAAGGTGGCAGCCTGCGCATCGATGCCCTCGACGGTGAACTTGGCATGGACGGTCGCGACGTGCTCAAGGGCGATGGCCCTATTGCGAGCGTCTTGGGCATCGACAAGGCGCTATCAGGCCTTCTCTCTACGGTCAGCCCTCTTCCTCGACTCCTCCTTCCTCTGCTCGTCCATCAATTCCTTCTTCACCTTGACGCCAGCAACAGATTTGCCAGCTGATGGCCGTGAAATATATCCATCCACGTCCACATTTAAACTAGATATTATTCATATATTTGATGAAATGTCTCTCTAAATCCTGTCACTAATGCCTAATGATCAAAGGGGTTATTGGAATTATGCCCTAGAGGCAATAATAAAGATGTTATTATTATGATTCTTGCTCATGATAAAGTTTATATTCCATGCTAGAATTGTATTAAGCGGAAACTTTGATACTTGTGTGGTTTATGAACAACACCGTGTCCCTAGTACGCCTCTATGGACTAGCTCATTGATTAATGATGGTTAAGGTTTCCTAACCATAGACATGAGTTGTCAATTAATAATGAGATCATGTCATTGGGAGAATAATATGATGGACAGACCCAAATCAAGCAGAGCAATTAGATCGTGTCATCGTGTTCATCTTTGTGAAGCTTTTTCGTATGTCAAATATTGTATTCCTTAGACCATGAGATAATGCAACTCCCTGGTATCGGAAGAAAGCTTTGAGGTCATCAAACTTCATCCTATGAGAGGGTGATCATAAAGGTGTCTCTCAGGTGATCGGAAAGTACCTGTTGGGTTGTATGTATCGAGATGGGATTTGTCCCTCCCAAGTCAGAGAGATATACTTCGGGCCCACTCGGTAATCGATATCAACACCGCTTGCAAGCACGTGGTTAAGAAGTTAATCACAAAGTGATATCGGATTAAGGAATGAGTAAAATACTTGCTGTTAACGAGATTGAACTAGGTATGCCGATATCGACGATCGAATCTCAGGCAAGTAAAATATCGCGCGACGAAGGGAATATATATATGGGTTAATTGAATCTTGGCATCGTGGTTCATCCGATATGATCATCGATGAATATGTGGGAGTCAATATGGGTTTCCAGACCCCGTTGTTGATTATTGATAGAAGATCATGTCTGCATATTCTCGAACCCGTAGGGTCACACACTTAACGTGTCTCGACGCTAGGATATAATGGATAATTGGTTTATGAGTTTTTTGTTCGGAGTCTCAGATGAGATCCATGACATCATGAGAGGTTCCGGAATGGTTCGGAGAATAAGATTCATATAAGGGAAAGCAATTTTTGGATTTCAGAATTGTTTCGGAATGTTCGGTATTGTACCAGAAGGTTCTAGAAGCTTCCGGAGTGGGACCAACGTGGCCCCACTTGTCGGGAGGGGGCGTGGGCATACGAGGGAGTGCCCTGGCCGCATTGGGACAGGGGCACAAGGCCCCATAGGCCCAACCGGCCAAGCCCTAGGGGAAACCCTAGGGAGAGCTTCTAGAAGGGGGGACTTGCCCCCCACTCCACCCATGTGGCCGTCGGCCCCAGGGCTTGGAGGAGGGGCAAGGGCAGCTGGCCAGCCCTCTATATAAAGAGGGCAGGGGCGCACCCTCCCCCCACACCTCCTAAACCCCAAAACCCTAGCCGCCTACCTGCTGCCCTCCTCTCTCTCTCTCCCGACTGCGCGTAGACGAAGCCCTGCCACAGAAACTCTCCACCTTTGCACCACGCCGTCGTGTTGTAGATCCAATCTATCTCTGCACCCCACTTGCTGGACCGAGGAAGGAGGAGACGTCGAGGTGCCGTACGTGTGCATCTCTCGGAGGCGTCGCCACTTGCGGCGTTGGATCGGATCGGATCGCGAGGAGGAGAAGGCTAGGACGACTACATTAACCACATTCCGTTGAACGTTCCGCTGTGTGATTTCTTCAAGGGTATGAAGATCTCATCTATCCCTCTCGTTGTTTGCATCTCCTAGATTAGATCTTGGCTTTTCCCGTTCGCATCCGTAGAAAATTTTGATTTACTATGCTGCGAAACCCTTCAGTGGTATCAGAGCTAAATCTATGCGTAGATGTGTTTCACGAGTAGAACGCAACATGCTTGTTGCGGGCGTTGATGTTTTCTGTTGCAAGCCTCTTGTTGTGTACTTCTTATGACACGGGATAGTGAGATCAAAGCGGTCCAGGCCAACTTTACGCGACCTCGTTCGCGAGACCGGCTCCGCACTTGACGTGTGGCTTGTTCCACACATGCGGCTGGTGGATGCCAGTTTCTCTCACTATAGTTGTCATGGGATTTACACCGGATGTTGGCAACCATACTATCACCGTTGTGGCTTTCCGTAGGTAAGAATCGTTCTTAGCTTGTTACTCCCATAAGCCACGTAAAACATGCAACAACAAAGTAGAGGCGTCTAACTTGTTTTTTGCAGGGAGTGTTTCTGTGATATGGTATGGCCCAAGATGTGATGTGTATGTTGTATGCAATGATCATGTTTTATAATATTTCACGACTTGCATGTCGATGAGTACACAACCGGCAGGAGCCATATGGTTATCTTTATAATTGTGTATGACCTATGTGTCAACTTCTTATACGCCATGTAATAGCTTTACTTTATCGCTAAGTAGTTAGCAATAGTTGTAGTTGCTATTCGTGGTGGAGGCAATCATGGTGGAGTGATGGAGATCATGCTGGCACGCACAAGATGGAGATCATTGCGCGGAGATTGGCTATACCATGTCACATAAAATTATATGCATGTGATGTTTATCCTTTTATGTATCTTATTATGCTTAGATCGCGACGGTGGCATTATAAGATGATTCCTCACTTAAAAGATCAAGATAAAACTGTGTTCTCCCCATGTATGCACCGTTGCGAAAGTTCGTCGTGTTCAAGCACCACGTGATGATCGGGTGCTATAAACTCTACGTTCACATACAACGGGTGCAAGCTAGTTTTGCACATGCAAAAATATTTGGGTTTGACTTGACGAGCCTAGCATGTACAGACATGGCCTCGAAACACACGAACCGAAAGGTTAAGCATGAGTCATATGAATGATATGATCGACACTTTGTTGTCCATCATTGAAACCACATATCTTCTCGTGAAGATCGGATTAGGTGTGGTGAATTTGGATCATGTTCACTAAACAACTTGAGGGATGTTGAATTTAGTGGGAGTTCATCTAGTAATTTGATTAAGTTGAACTAGTTATCATGAACATAGTCTAAATTGTACTTGCAAATTTTGTAGATCAAATGGCTAAGTCCAACGTCAACTTCAACGTTTTTGCTGAGAAAGAAAAGCTTAAGAACAATGGGTCTAACTTCACCAACTGGTTCCGCAATCTGAGAATAATTCTCGCTGGCGGACAAAAGGACTATGTCCTTGAGAAAGCGCTAGGTGACGCCCCTGCTGTAGATGCGCCGGCTGATGAAAAAGCTGTATCGGTCGCGCAAAGATGATTATGGTGTGATTAAGAGCACCATGTTGTTTGCTATGGAATCGGACCTTCAAAATCGTTTTGAGGAGTTCGCCGGGCCCTTTGAGATTCTTGAGGAACTGAAAACCATGTTTCAGACTCAGGCCCGTTCTAAGAGATATGAGATCTCTGAGAAATTTTTTAACTGCAAGATGGAGGAAGGGAGTTTCGTTAGTGAGCACGCCATTAAGATGTCGGGCTACACTCAACGCCTTGAGCAACTGGACTGCAAGATTCCAGAGGAGCTCAAGATTGACAGAGTTCTGCAATCACTCCCTCCTAGCTACAAAGGTTTTGCAGTTACTCATAATCAATTGGTTCCACTGATACGATCACTGAGCTCTTCACTAAGCTGAAAGCTGCGGAGGTGGACATCAAGAAAGATAATCATGTGTTGATGGTCAACAAGCCCCCCAGCTTTAAGAAAGGTAAGGGTGCAAAGAAGTCCTTCAAGAAAGGCAGCGGCAAGCGTGTTGCCCCTGCTGAGAAGAAGCTCAAGTCTGGACCTAAGCCGAACATTGAGTGCTTCTATTGCAAGGACAAGGGTCACTGGAAGCGCAACTGTCCGAAGTACTTAGCGGACAAGAAGGCTGGCACCATCAAAGGTATATTTGATATACATGTTATTGATGTTTACCTTACTAGCGCTCATTGTAGTGCCTGGGTATTTGATACTGGTCCAGTTGCTAATATTTGTAACTCGAAACAGGAGCTACGGAATGGACGGCGGCTAGCGAGTGATGAGGTGACGATGCGCGTTGGCAACGGATCAAGAGTTGATGTGATGGCCGTCGGCACACTCTCCTTAATTTTACCTTCGGGATTAGTTTTAAACCTTAATAAATGTTATTATGTGCCTGCGTTGAGCATGAACATCATATCTGGATCGTGTTTATTGCAAGAAGGTTATTCATTTAAATCGGAGAATAATGGTTGTTCTATTTATATGAGTAACATCTTTTATGGTCATGCACCTGCTATGAATGGTTTATTTCTTCTGAATCTCAAAAGCAATGAAACACACATCCATAACATTGAGGCTAAGAGATGCAAGGTAGATAGTGATAATACGACTTATTTGTGGCACTGCCGTGTAGGTCATATTGGTGTAAAACGCATGAAGAAACTCCATTATGATGGACTTTTGGAGTCTCTTGATTTTGAATCATTTGACACGTGCGAGCCATGCCTCATGGGCAAGATGATCAAAACCCCGTTCCGGAATAATGGAGCGAGCAACGTACTTGTTGGAAATCATACATACCGATGTATGCGGACCAATGAGTGTTTTGACGTGCGGTGGTTATCGCTATTTTCTCACTTTTACTGATGACTTAAGTAGACATGGGTATATCTACTTAATGAAACATAAATCTAAAACATTTGAAAAGTTCAAAGAATTTCAGAACGAAGTGGAAAACCATCATAACAGGAAAATTAAATTTCTACGATCCGATCATGGAGGTGAGTATTTGAGTTATGATTTTCTCGCGCATCTTAAAGCAAACGGAATCGTTTCGCAACTCACACCACCCGGAACACCACAGCGCAATGGTGTGTCTGAACGCCGGAATCGAACTCTATTAGATATGGTGTGATCAATGATGTCTCTTACGGATTTGCCGTTATCATTTTGGGGTTATGCATTAGAAACCGCTGCATTCACTTTAAATAGGGCACCATCTAAATTCGTTGAGACGACACCATATGAACTGTGGTTTAGTGCTAAACCTAAGTTGTCGTTTCTTAAAGTTTGGGGATGCGAGGCTTACGTCAAGAAGTTGATGTCGGACAAGCTCAAACCCAAAGCGGAGAACTGTGGTTTTTTTTGTGTGCTTTCTGTCCTTTTGGGTCGTTATGTGCTGTGGCCCCAGCATTTGATGTGTATTTGACTTTGAACTTCGATGCTTGTGGTGGATGTTTGCTTTATTTATAAAGCGGGGCGAAAGCCTATTTCGAGGATACTCTAAGGAAACTATTGGGTATACCTTCTATCACAGATCCGAAGGCAAAGTGTTTGTCGCAAAGAACGGATCCTTTCTTGAGAAGGAGTTTCTCTCGAAAGAAGTGAGTGGGAGGAAAGTAGAGCTAGACGAGGTTATTGAACCTTCTCTTGAGTTGGAGAGTAGCGCAGCACCTGAAATTGTTCCAGTGCCGTCTGCACCAACAATAGAGGAAGCTAATGACAAGGATCATGAAGCTTCAGACGATGCTACTACTGAACGTCGCAGGTCGACAAGGTCATGTGCCCCTCCTGAGTGGTACGACAACCCTGTCTTAACTATCTTGTTAGTAGACAATAGTGAACCTGCGAACTATGAGGTAGCAATGATGAGCCCAGACTCCGAGAAATGGCTAGAGGCCATGAAATCCGAATTAGGATCCATGAGCGAAAACCAAGTGTGTACTTTGGTGGACCCTCCTAGCGACCGAAAGGCCGTTGAGTGCAAATGGATTTTCAAGAAGAAAACGGACGCGGATGGTAATGTTACTGTCTATAAAGCACAGCTTGTCACGAAAGGTTTTCGACAAGTTCAAGGTGTTGACTACGATGAGACTTTCTCTTCCGTAGCTATGTTTAAGTCCATTCGGATTTTATTAGCAATTGCTGCATTTCATGATTATGAAATATGGCAGATGGATGTCAAGACTGCGTTCCTTAATGGCAACATTGATGAAGAGTTGTATATGATGCAACCCGAAGGTTTTGTCGATCCTAAGGATGCTGATAAGGTGTGCAAACTTCAGCGTTCCATTTATGGACTGAAGCAAGCATCTCGGAGTTGGAACCTTCGTTTTGATCAAGTGATCAGGAGCTTTGGATTTGTTCCAAATTGCTACGAAGCTTGTATCTACAAGAAAGTGAGTGGGAGCTCAGTGACATTTTTAGTACTATATGTGGATGACATATTGATTATTGGAAATGACATTGATATGCTTAACGATGTGAAGAGTTATTTGAACAAATGTTTTTCAATGAAAGACCTAGGGGAAGCTGCTTATATATTAGGCATCAAAATCTATAGAGATAGACAAAGACGCCTAATAGCTTTAAGCCAAAGTACATACCTAGACAAAGTTCTGAAAAGGTTCAGAATGGATAAGGCAAAGAAAGGTTCAGTGCCTATATTGTCGGATAAGATAATGAGCAAGGCTCAGTGTCCAGCTACGGTAAACAATAGAGAAGCTATGAGCAAAGTGCCTTATGCCTCGGCCATAGGTTCTATCATGTATGCCATGCTATGTACTAGACCGGATGTGTCCAATGCTCTTAGTTTGACGAGAAGATACCAAAGTGATCCAGGAGTGGAACACTGGACGGTCGTGAAGAACATCCTAAAGTATTTAAATAGGACTAAAGAAATGTTCTTAGTCTATGGAGGTGATGAACAGCTCATTGTAAAAGGTTACATCGACGCTAGTTTCGACACCGACAAGGATGATTCTAAATCTCAGTCAGGATACATTTATATTTTGAATGGAGGAGCTGTGAGCTGGAGAAGCTGCAAGCAAAGCGTGATCGCGGGATATACAGTAGAAGCGGAATACATGGCTGCTACAGAAGCGTCAAGTGAAGGAGTTTGGATCAGAAACTTCATCACTGATCTTGGTGTGGTTCCAAGTGGCTTGGACCCACTAGAGATATTGTGTGACAACACTGGCGCCATAGCACTGGATAAGGAACCAAGATATCATCCAAAGACCAAGCACATCAACCGCAAGTTTCATATAATTCGAGATTATATAACAGATGGAGATCTGAAGATTAGCAAAGTACATATGGATCTGAATGTCGCAGATCCGTTGACTAAACCTCTTCCACGAGCAAAACATGATCATCACCTTAGTGCCATGGGTGTTAGATTGTTGACAGATGTAAACTAGATTATTGAGTCTAGTGCAAGTGGGATACTGTTGGAATTATGCCCTAGAGGCAATAATAAAGATGTTATTATTATAATTCTTTTTCATGATAAAGTTTATATTCCATGCTAGAATTGTATTAAGCGGAAACTTTGATACTTGTGTGGTTTATGAACAACACCGTGTCCCTAGTACGCCTCTATGGACTAGCTCATTGATTAATGATGGTTAAGGTTTCCTAACCATAGACATGAGTTGTGAATTAATAATGAGATCATGTCATTGGGAGAATGATATGATGGACAGACCCAAATCAAGCAGAGCAATTAGATCGTGTCATCGTGTTCATCTTTGCAAAGCTTTTTCTTATGTCAAATATTGTATTCCTTAGACCATGAGATAATGAAACTCCCTGGTATCGGAAGAAAGCTTTGAGGTCATCAAACGTCATCCTATGAGAGGGTGATCATAAAGGTGTCTCTCAGGTGATCGGAAAGTACCTGTTGGGTTGTATGTATCGAGATGGGATTTGTCCCTCCCAAGTCGGAGAGATATACTTCGGGCCCACTCGGTAATCGATATCAACACCGCTTGCAAGCACGTGGTTAAGGAGTTAATCACAAAGTGATATCAGATTACGGAACGAGTAAAGTACTTGATGTGAATGAGATTGAACTAGGTATGCCGATACCGACGATCGAATCTCGGGCAAGTAAAATATCGCGCGACGAAGGGAATATATATGTGGGATTAGTTGAATCCTGGCATCGTGGTTCATCCGATATGATCATCGATGAATATGTGGGAGTCAATATGGGTTTCCAGACCCCGTTGTTGATTATTGATAGAAGATCATGTCTGCATATTCTCGAACACGTAGGGTCACACACTTAACGTGTCTCGATGCTAGGATAGAATGGATAATTGGTTTATGAGTTTCTTGTTCGGAGTCTCGGATGAGATCCAGGACGTCACGAGAGGTTCCGGAATGGTCTGGAGAATAAGATTCATATAAGGGAAAGCAATTTTTGGATTTCGGAATTGTTTCGGAATGTTCGGTATTGTACCGGAAGGTTCTAGAAGCTTCCGGAGTGGGACCAACGTGGCCCCACTTGTCTGGAGGGGGCGTGGTCCTACGAGGGAGTGCCCTGGCCGCATTGGGCCCGGGGCACAAGGCCCCATAGACCCAGCCGGCCAAGCCCTAGGGGAAACCCTAGGGAGAGCTTCTAGAAGGGGGGGACTTGCCCCCCACTCCACCCATGTGGCCGCCGGCCCCAGGGCTTGGAGGAGGGGCAAGGGCAGCCGGCCAGCCCTCTATATAAAGAGGGCAGGGGTGCACCCTCCCCCCACACCTCCTAAACCCCAAAACCCTAGCCGCCTACCTGCTGCCCTCCTCTCTCTCTCTCTCCTGACTGCGCGTAGGCGAAGCCCTGCCGCAGAAACTCTCCACCTTTGCACCACGCCGTCGTGTTGTAGATCCAATCTATCTCTCCACCCCACTTGTTGGACCACCCGTTGAACGTTCCGCTGTGCGATTTCTTCAAGGGTATGAAGATCTCATCTATCCCTCTCGTTGTTTGCATCTCCTAGATTAGATCTTGGCTTTTTCCGTTGCATCCGTAGAAAATTTTGATTTACTATGCTACGAAACCCTTCACGGGTATGCAATCATTTCTTTCTATTTTTCCTGCATAGATAATGACGTTTGATGATGGAAATCACAACATTAAAGTCAAAGATACAAGATTTCCAACGTACCAAAGAAACCTAGAGCCGTGAGAGAAGGCAGTGCCTTTAACGACCAACTATACGGTGGGAATTTTATTCTGGCCGTATAGCTGGCACCGACATCGCCGGGTCAAACAGAACAACCTTCATGAAGGGACCCCTATATAAAGAGGCTACAGGCGACGAGAAACTCTCCCCCTCTTTTTCGATCTCAACTCTCCCTGCCACCAGAAGCCACCACGCCAGAGGAATAGATCTAGATCTAATATCCAAACCCTTATCCACCACCATAGCAATATTCCACCACTTGCAATAGTAGATCTCATCTCCGATTTACGATATTGTAATACTATTATTATCAATCTCATGATCTCCATTACAATGTTTATGATTGTTGATTTCATCTCTATGTGTGAGTAATTCTCCTTAGGCTAAGGGCTTTGGCCTATCCATGTAGCTTTTTGTGCATGTTATTTATCATAGATGGGATCATATATTATTTTGTATGACATGATGATTATTGCACCCTCTCTTGCCTAAATCTAAGGACTTGTCAGGTACCCAAGACCCCAAGGATTGATCTAGGTATAGGGAGTGTGAGTGATGACTGATCTGCAAGTGGGGAACCCCAATGACAGAAGGGGTAGTACGGCTGTATGTGAGGGATTTACTTGGGATTAACGGTGACATCACTATGCATATCATTAGTTCTCTTTTTTCTATGGACGAGACTAGTAGGTTATTGCTATATACGGTTGCAGAGGCAATAGCAATTATGGATGCACTGCCTACATATAATTATCTTGTTCTAACAATTACATGCATACTTGATACGTCAGAAATGTATCTATAGTTTTTGATGTTCCGTGCTTGTTTAGTATCTACTTTGCTATGCTTTGTCTACACTTTGAGGTGTTTTTATATGTTTTCTGGTACTAACCTATTAACAATATGTCATAGTGCCAGTTGTCTGTTTTCTTCTGTTTTTGGTTCCAGAAAGGCAGAAAATCAATATTCTCGGAATTGGACAGGACAAAAGCCAAAATCAATATTTTACCGTGGGGAACACAGAGCCAGAATACGAGAAGGAGGGGAGGCACCAGGGGGCCACACCCCCTGGCGGCGCGGTCTAACCCTAGCCGCGCGTGCGGGGGGGGGGGGTGACCACCCTGGCCGCCCCCTGCCTCGCCTCTTTGCCTATAAAGACCCCCCGATGCCAAAACCCTAAGGACCCGATCAATATTCCACGAAACCATCTGTAGACACTGCCACCATCGTCCCTAGATCAGGTGTTAGGGGGTAACCCTTGGGTTGGCCCGATCTTTCACGAATTCCACGAGAAACGAGGGGGAAAATGGTGGTCGAGGATGAAATCGAGGAAGGAGATGAAAACCACGAACACACGCACACCAAAAGACGATACACGCCTATCCCTCACGCCGGTGGCAACCGGTCCAACATAATCCCTAGGATCGGTGTTGGGCGAAGCTCGCTCTCCACGCCAACAACGGGGGACGAGGTGCTTGGTGAGATCTTGACGACTTGGGGGCGAGAAACCGAGAACCCAAGGCCTTGTACAACTTGAACGCACTAGGCAAGATCCAAGAGGGGGGTGGATAATCCGGTGCTCCTTGGTAGGAGCATGAGACCAATAGATATAACTTCCTCAAAGGGTTTCCTTAATATCTATTATTATCCAAGTCTAGCGTTTACAATGGAGGGTGGAGGCTATATATAGTCCAGCCACAAAACAGGGTAGTTTCGGAATGAAAAGGTAAACTATAGGAAGGGTTACAAGGCACAGGGCCGAACTCAGGTGTTCAGGATCAGTCAGGGCCGGTAGTACCGGTCCGGCAACCGGTAGTACCGGTCGCAACCGGTAGTACCACTCCGAGGGCGGTAGTACCGCTGGCGGGCCTGGAGCTTCCGTCGGAGTTGCCTGTATCGAGCGGTAGGAGGGAGCGGTAGGACCACTGACCGGTAGTACCGGTTGCTGGGCCGGTAGTACCGCTGGCGTCTGGGGCGTGGAGAGGTTCTTCCTGGAGCGTCCGGTAGCTGGGGCCGGTAGTACCGCTTGGACCGGTAGTACCGGTCGGCAGTACCGCTGGCGTCTGGCAGCGACTGTTTGTTTCTACTCCGTTTCCTCCGTCCCTTGGGTCCTTCTCTTCGTACCTGATGATGCACAATGTATGCGTATGAAGTAGCAAACCATCCAACGGCGTGTCGAAGTCACACAAGGAAAGGAGCGAGTTAACCTTGGCTTGGAGGAGCTTAGCTCGGGCGCGAGTCATGGGTCCACTTGGGGAGCTCGTGGGAGTAGATGTAGTAGCGGTCGTAGGACGGGCTGCATCAGCTCCCCCCCTTGGGAAAGAGTCGTCCTCGACTCTTCAACCATCACAACTTCATCTTCACCATGGTAAGGTGAGAGGTCCTTTACATTGAATGTCGAGCTCACAAGATACTTCGATGTTGGTATATCGATGACATAGGCGTTGTTGTTGATCCTCTTTAGCACCTTGAATGGTCCATCACCTCTTGGCTTTAGCTTGGAGTCGTGTTCCTTGGGGAAGCGGTCTTTACTCAAGTGGATCCACACCAGGTCGCCCTCATCAAAGATCATCTCTTTCTTGTTCTTGTTTAGCCTTGATGCTTGGCGAAGGACTTGTTGCTCGATAGTAGCTCGTGTGTCTCCATGGAGTTTCTTCATTGTTTGGGCATGCTTGACAACGTTCATATTGGCACGTTCATGAAGTGGAAGTGGGAGGATATCGAGCGCGGTGAGAGGCTCGAAACCGTAGACGATATGAACGGGCTCCTCATGGTGGTGGAGTGCTTTGCGCGGTTGTAAGCGAACTCGGCGTGTGGAATACATTCCTCCCAATCCTTAAGGTTCTTCTTTATCAACACCCAGAGGAGTGTTCCAAGACTTTGATTGACGACCTCGGTTTGTCCATCGGTTTGAGGATGCGAGGCGGACGAGAAAAGGAGCTTGATGCCGAGCTTGGCCATGAGGGTCTTCCAGAAGTAACTCATGAATTTTACGTCGCGGTCGGAGATGATTGTTCTTGGTACACCATGCAGCCTAATTATTTCCCTGAAAAACAAATTGGCTACATGTGAAGCTTCATCGGTCTTATGGCACGGAATAAAGTGTGCCATTTTCAAAAAGCGATCCACTACCACAAATATAGAATCATGTCCATGTTTAGATCTAAGCAAGCCTAACACAAAGTCCATGCTAATGTCCGACGAAGGTGCATGAGGAATAGGCAATGGCATATAAAGACCAAAGGGGTTGGACTTAGACTTAGCTTGGATACATGTAGTGCATCGTTGGACGTGGCGCTCCACGTCGCGCTTCATCTTTGGCCAAAAGTAGTGAGTGGAGAGCATGTCATATGTCTTGTCACGGCCAAAGTGACCCATAAGGCCTCCACCATGGGACTCTTGAAGAAGCAAAAGTTGGAGAGACGATTTCGGAATGCAAAGCTTGTTTTGTTTGAAAAGAAAACCCTTATGCAAATAGAAATCATCAATCCCTTTGTCTATTGAACATTGTGCAAATATTGGTCCAAAGAAAGAGTCGGACGCGTACAAAGATTTGATGTCATCAAGACCCAAGACATTGACTTCGAGTCGTGTAAGAAGGCTTGTGTTTTTGCGAGACAAGGCGTCCGCTACCACATTTTCTTTGCCCTTCTTGTATTTGACAATGTAAGGAAAAGACTCCATGAACTCAACCCATTTTGCGTGCCTTTTACTCAAGTTGGCTTGGCCCTTAAGATACTTCAACGACTCATGGTCGGAATGGATGATAAATTCTTTGGGCCAAAGATAGTGTTGCCACACTTGAAGAACTCGAACCAAGGCAAAAAGTTCTTTGTCATAAATGGGATAGTTTAGGCGTGCGCCATCAAGTTTCTCGCTATGGTAAGCAATAGGACGCCCATTTTGCATAAGGACGCCCCCAATGCCAATACCACTAGCGTCACATTCAATCTCAAATGTTTTTGTGAAATCTGGCAATGCAAGAAGTGGTGCTTCGGTGAGCCTCTTTTTGAGCTCATCAAAAGCCTTTTGTTGTGCTTTTCCCCAAACGAACGTGGCATTTTTCTTGGTCAATTCGTTGAGGGGGCAAGCAATTGTAGAAAAGTCTTTGACAAAACGACGGTAAAAGCCAGCCAACCCATGAAAACTACGAAGTTCACTAACATTTGTAGGGATGGGCCAATCTCGTATGTCCTTTACTTTTGAGACATCAAATTCAATGCCATTAGAAGACACAACAAAACCAAGGAAAATCAGCTTGTCTTTTGCAAAAGTGCACTTTGGGAGATTAGCATAAAGCTTTTCATGACGAAGGATTTGAAGGACCTCCTTAACATGAGTAACATGCTCCTCTAGTGATTTGCTATAGACAAGAATGTCATCAAAGTAAACAACTACACTCTTCCCAATGAGAGATCGCAAAATATGGTTCATGAGGCGCATGAAGGTAGATGGGGCGTTAGATAAGCCAAAAGGCATAACCAACCATTCATAGAGACCAAGCTTGGTCTTGAAGGCGGTTTTCCACTCATCACCTTCGGCCATGCGAATTTGATGGTAACCACTACGAAGATCAATTTTCGAAAATATAGTGGCTCCACATAACTCATCAAGCATGTCATCAAGACGCGGTATAGGATGTCGATAATGCACGGTGATAGCATTGATTGGACGGCAGTCCATGCATAACCGCAACGTATCATCCGTTTTTGGAACAAGAATCACGGGGACCGCGCTTGGGCTAGTGCTTACTTGGATCAAACCTTTGGAGACGAGTTGGTTGATTTGATGTTCGATCTCCTTCGTCTGTTCCTGGTTCGTGCGATACGCGGCGCGGTTTGGGAGTGGGGCGCCGGGTATGAGGTCGATGCGGTGCTCAATTCCACGAAGAGGAGGAAGGCCATGGGGAAGCTCTTCGGGAAATACATCTTGGGATTCCTGCAAAATAGACATCAAAGAAGGAGGAACATTTGTCAAGTCGTTAGTTCCTTGCGCTAGTCCCTTGCATACAAGGACATAGTGCAAGATGGATGGGTTGTTCCGCACTTCTCTCATCTCACTTTTGGTGGCAAGAAGAACA
Source organism: Avena sativa (assembly GCA_916181665.1). NCBI lineage: Eukaryota > Viridiplantae > Streptophyta > Magnoliopsida > Poales > Poaceae > Avena > Avena sativa. The sequence goes on along the minus strand of OV702283.1, from coordinate 61,055,598 downwards.
CTCTTAGTTTTTCCACTCGAGTTTGGCTTGTATCTCTCACTCACTATGGTGTGGTTCTCTCGCTCACCACTCTTCTCACAAGGTGTTTTTGCGTATTGCGCCCTCGCTAAAGCCTTTGCATTGTCCGCAATTATTTGGCTAGGAGTCATTGGTTGCAACACACAAGTTTTATCAAGCCATTTGAAGGTGTAAGTGTTTGATTGACCATTATGCAAAGCGCGCTTGTCATATTGCCACGGCCTTCCGAGCATCATATGGCAAACCGTCATTGGAACCACGTCACATTCCACCGTGTCCTTGTAGTGCCCAATTGAGAACGTCACCGAGACGGATCTTGACGGATCCTTGGTCACTTAGCCATTGGATATGGTAGGGGTGTTTATGGGGATGGAGGGTGAGGTTGAGTTTCTCACACAATTCCGTGCTTGCAAGGTTGTGGCAACTCCCTCCATCGATGACAACTTTGATGGACTTGCCATTGATGCCGGCACGAGTTTGGAAGATGTTCGAGCGTTGGTCTTCATTTTCATTGACTTGGGTAGTCAAGACCCTTGTGACCACAAGCGATGGACTTGCGTCATGCTCACACACAAGAAGTTCTTGGTCCTCTTCCAAATGTTGCCTTGCCAAGGCTTCCTTGACCCTTGCATCAAACTCTTCTTCACTCAAGTATTCTTCATCGCCGTTGTCATGGATGAACAAAACTTTCTTGTTTCCACATGCATTCGACTTGTGACCTTTGCCTCCACACTTGTAGCATTCACCATTGAATGGTTGATCATCCCTTGTGTTTTTGCCACTTGGGGGTTGTTTTCCTTGAGGGAGAGTTGGCTTGAAGGGAAGCTTGGTGGTACTTGAGGAGCTTCCACTTGGTGTTGTTGGAGTAGTGGTTGGTGCTTGCTTGAAGGTGAAGTACGTCTTTGGCTTGTTGTACTTGATGTCCTCTTGCACTTGACGCTCGGCTTTTGATGCAATGTGCACAAGCTCAACCATGTTGTTGTACTTTTGGAACTCGGTGATGCGCTTGATGGGATGGTTCAAGACATTGAGGAAGCGTGCCATTGTTTGTTCATCTCGCTCTTCAATGTTGGCACGGATCATGTTGAGCTCCATTTGCTTGAAGTACTCTTCCACGGTCTTTGTCCCTTGAATAAGCGTTTGAAGCTTGTTGAAAAGGTCACGCGTGTAGTGTGAAGGAACAAAGCGGGATCGCATATGAGCCTTCATATCTTGCCAAGTTGCGATTGGAGGCTCTTCTTTTGCTTCGCGAGCGAGTTGGACTTGTTCCCACCAAAGGTTGGCATACTCATCAAACTCGAGGGATGCCATGGCCATCATCTTCTCATTGCTATAGTTGTGCATGCGGAAGATCTTGTCGACCTTGAGTTCCCAAGAGAGATATTCCTCGGGATCATTGGAAGCGGTGAACTTGGGCATGGTGAATTTGAGCTTGCCGAAAGTTTCTTCTCCATTGCGGTTCCGGTTGCAGCGGTTGCCATGATTTTGGCGGTCATCCTCATCATCCGAGCTCTCATGTCTTGCTTGGTGATTGTTGCGTTGCTCTTGCGGTTGTTGAGGTGCCGCATTTGGTGGTGGAACTTGTTGTTGACGACGAGCTTGGGGAGCTTGCTCGTTTTGTTGACGCGGTTGAGGACGAGGAGGAGGTTGATGGTCCTCACGACGAGCTTGGGGAGCTTGCTCTTGTTCTTGTCGTGGTTGATGTCGAGGAACATTGGCTTGCGCCATGTGGCGAGGAGGACGTCGAGCCGCATGCGCAATGGGCTGCTCTTCTTCTTCTTCTTGATGTGGAGGAGGCTCGTCATGACCATCATGTTGCCGACGTGGACGATCATGTCGATGATGACGCCTTGGAGGATCTTCGAGTGCTTCACGTCGACGGTGATCTTGTTCGTCCTCTTCGGATGTTGCACTTGTTGTTGAAGGGGCATGTCGACATCGATGGCCTTGGTGGTCCATGTAAGGTTGCTCTTGTTGAATCACAAGTGCCCTTGGTTGTGGCCGGTTCGCTTCACGTCGTGGAGGTCTTGCGGAGAGGTCACCATCATAGCTTCATGTTGCGGCGTGACGCGGAGATGGTACCGCTTGAGAAGAGCTCATGGATTGAAGAACGGGTCCATCCCGGTGCCTTGAAGCATGACGGCGAGGTGCACTTGATTCACTTGAGGAGTGCCGAGATGAGATTGATTCGCGCGAGCGTGGCCTTGCTAGTCCATCAATGAGGCGTTGAAGCTTCTCATCCGTTGAGGCGAGTGCACGACCAAGAGCTTCATTTTGATGACCGAGGTTGTGTTGCATAGCATGAATTTGGCCACGGACTTCTTCGAAGCGGTTGTCGATGTTCTTGAATTCCACACGGGCCTCGCTAAATTGTTCATCTTGGCGCCTCTCGAGAGCTTCACAACGATAGTTGAATTCTCCTCGGACCTTCCAATGGTCCCATCTTGTCATGAATTGTGTGTCATCCTCCGGAGGTTGTGGTGGTTGGGATGGCTCTCCATGCCTGTCCATGATGCAAAGCCAACAAGGGTTGTATATGGAGAGAAAGGGTGCGAAGAGTTAGCCTTTTATCTCACCTTGGAGATTATATCAAACCAATTGCCACCCAAATGAGCGAACATCATGCAAAGTGAAATGGGCAAGAAACTCACACACAAATATGCTACAACTCTCAAAAGCTTTTTGGTGGAAGGTTAGGATTGTGGAAAACCAAACGAAACGATCCAAGCAAAAGGTTATTGTTCTACGTGGTAAAGAACCAAAGATCAAAAAGCAAAAGGATACGATCTACAAAAACACGGAAAACACACACGTGGAGAAAAACGGGGTTAGCACGACTATGAAAATGAGCACAAAAGGTCCTAACGAAGACTACGCTCGGTTGTCGTGCCAACACAAGGAGAGACCGCAACTCGTTTGCCAAAAGAGGATAATCAATAGATTTGTGCACTTGCCTCGGTGCGCTCTTTCTTCTCTCTTTCTTGGCTTACAAGCTTGGTATTCTCTTTGTATTGGGAGACTATGTATCTTTCTATTTTATCTTTTTCTTTTCCTTTTTTTTTGATTCTTTTTCTCCTTTCTATACTACTATGTTAGCTTTTGTATTTGGCCTCACACTCTCACTTTCCGAAGGCAAGTGCACAATGCTTAGACAAACACAAAATGAGTTGCTCTCATAGGATAGATACACACAAAGGAAGATATGGGGCTGTCAAAGTGTTGCAAGTTATACCTTCGGTATTGTTGACGACTTGCAACCGTTGGTGGGGGGGGGGGGGGGTGATGTTCGAGTGTCGCGGTGTCGTTGAGCGCGTGGTGACTTTGATGCGGAAGCTGTTGTGAAAAGGGCGACAAACACGCGAAACAAGAACAAGCGAAGTGGAAAAGTCAGCAAACGAAATTGAGGCGTCAAAGGGCAAGGAAGCACGGTCAGAGGCGAGCGGTAGTACCGCTTGCAACGACCGGTAGTACCGGCGAGCGGTAGTACCGCTTGTACTACCGGTAGTACCGGTTACTTGCGGTAGTACCGCTTGCACGGCCGGTAGTACCGCTTGGCACGGAACTGGAACGAGATGAACTTGCCAAAAACCTCGAATTCGTGGAGATCTGACCGAAAGGCTGGCTAGAAACAATAGGGGATATATATCGACTCCCAAAGCAACAGATCTATGGACCAAAACCACGAAAAAGTCACCAAATCCAGAGATCGATCCGAAGGCAAATTGGGGCTCTTTTTGGTGGGATTTTCGATTTTAAGGTGGATAAAAGAAAAATTTGGGGGAAATTCGTGATCAACCGTGCTCTTGATACCAATATGTTATAGGGGTAACCCTTGCGTTGGCCCGATCTTTCACGAATTCCATGAGAAACAAGGGGGGAAACGGTGGTCGGGGGATGAAATCGAGGAAGGAGATGAAAACCACGAACACACGCACACCAAAACACGATACACGCCTATCCCTCACGCCGGTGGCAACCGGTCCAACATAATCCCTAGGATCGGTGTTGGGCGAAGCTCGCTCTCCACGCCAACAACGGGGGACGAGGTGCTTGGTGAGATCTTGACGACTTGGGGGCGAGAAACCGGAGAACCCAAGGCCTTGTACAACTTGAACGCACTAGGCAAGATCCAAGAGGGGGGTGGATAATCCGATGCTCCTTGGTAGGAGCATGAGACCAATAGATATAAGTTCCTCAAAGGGTTTCCTTAATATCTATTATTATCCAAGTCTAGCGTTTACAATGGAGGGTGGAGGCTATATATAGTCCAGCCACAAAACAGGGTAGTTTCGGAATGAAAAAGTAAATTATAGGAAGGGTTACAAGGCACAGGGCCGAACTCAGGCGTTCAGGATCAGTCAGGGCCGGTAGTACCGGTCCGGCAACCGGTAGTACCGGTCGCAACCGGTAGTACCGCTCCGGGGGCGGTAGTACCGCTGGCGGGCCTGGAGCTTCCGTCGGAGTTGCCTATATCGAGCGGTAGGAGGGGGCGGTAGGACCGCTGACCGGTAGTACCAGTTGCTAGGGCGGTAGTACCGCTGGCATCTGGGGCGTGGAGAGGTTCTTCCTGGAGCGTCCGGTAGCTGGGGCCGGTAGTACCGCTTGGACCGGTAGTACCGGTCGGCAGTACCGCTGGCGTCTGGCAGCGACTGTTTGTTTCTACTCCGTTTCCTCCGTCCCTTGGGTCCTTCTCTTCATACCTGATGATGCACAGTGTATGCGTATGAAGTATCAAACCATCCAAGGGCGTGTCGAAGTCACACAAGGAAAGGAGCGAGTTAACCTTGGCTTGGAGGAGCTTAGCTCAGGCGCGAGTCATGGGTCCACTTGGGGAGCTCGTGGGAGTAGATGTAGTAGCGGTCGTAGGACGGGCTGCATCATCAGGGGGATATGAAGCTCTTCTCGGCACCCTGTCGAAGGGGAGATTATCCTGGAGGCCTTGTTCTTCATCATGCCAGCCTCCGGTATGAAGCGTGAGTAGTTCCACCTTGGACTACGGGTCCATGTAGTAGCTAGATGGTTGTATATCCTCCTTTGTGCTACCATGTTTAGATCGTGTGAGCTCTGTTCATGATCAAGATCATCTATTTGTAATCATGCATGTTTTATTTGCGAGGATCCGATGGATACTAAGATTACTATGTCAGATTGATTAATGGTTTTGTCTTATTGATTCTATCATGTCTGTGTTGTTTGTGATCTTGCATGCTCTCCGTTTCTAGTAGCTATCTTGGCCAAGTAGATGCTAGTGACTCCAAGAGGGGGTATTTATGCTCGATAGTGGGTTCATGCCTCTATTTAATCTAAGGGAAGTGACAGAAATCTCTAAGGTTGTAGATGTGTTGTTGCCACTAGGGAGAAAACAACGGTCTCTTGTTCATGGAACAAGTGGATTGTTTACCTTACACACTTTGCTTAAAGCAGTTATCTGTTGCTTGCAACTTAATACTGGAGGGGGGTCGGATGATAACCTGAAGGTGGATTTCTAGTCATAGATGCAGTTGGATGGCGGTCTATGTATCTTGTTGTATTGCCCAATCGAATATCATAGGATCATGAATGTCTAGTATTGCATTGTTATGCCTTGCTCAGTCCTGTCAATTGCCCTGTTGTAATTTGTTCACCTAGCATGCCATGTTTGTTTATCTTAAGGAGAACACCTCTAGTGAACTATGGACCCTGGTCCAATCTTTACCATTGATACATCTTCCACTGTTAGTGTTTACTTGCTGCAAACCACTATTACCTTCCACACCATACAATTAATCCTTTGTTACAGCAACCGGTGAGATTGACAACCTCACTGTTCATTGGGGCAAATTCTTGAGTTTGTGTTGTGCAGGTCTCCAAGTTGCTAACAACACCTTTGAGACATTTCCTTCCTCCTACTGGTTCGATAACCTCGGTTTCTTACTGAGGGAAGACTTGCTGCTGTGCTCATCATACCTTGCTCTTGGGGTCTCCCAACGAAGCATTGTCACGCGCCATCAACAATACTTTATTATTATATTTTATCCCATCAGATGTTTTGCACAGCTACTGGTGAAACCGAAATCCCTAGGACCTCTCTCTCCATCGTCAACAAAAACAAAAAGATCGCAAACTCTTGGTCTGATGAAAACACAAAAGGAATTATAAAACTCTCGAAGGTCCGTTTAAGTAACCTTGCTACGCTTTCTGCTTCCCGAGGATTCGATAAACCTAGGTCTACCAGGGAAAAAGATTTATGCTGCATCTGTAATCCGTATTGAAGGTATCGACCCTTTTTATGGCGTCATTGTCGGGGAAGCAATAAGCTACCCTTGTGAGGTTAGTAGGAACCTTGCTAGTTTCAATTCTTGTTTTAAATTTTGTTAGTTTGCTTTCAGTCTTTATTTGAAAAACCAAAAAAAATAGTTAGTCTTTTAGTTCTTGTTTTTGCTATCATTAGTATTTGTTTAAAGAAAATCCAAAAACATAGGAAATATGGCTGAAAGAAGATTTGGGAGTTTCAACTCCCAACAATGACTATTTGCGTACTCCTATTACTCAGCCAGCAATTACTGCTGAAGATTATGAAATTAAGCCCCACTATTTAATTTTGGTTCAACAGAATCAATTTGGAGGCTCCGCTGTTGAGGATGCAGGTATGCACTTAAATACTTTTACTAAAATATGTGATATGATGCCCATTAAAGATGTTCACCCTAACGCGGTCAAGTTGCTCTTATTTCCTTTCTCTCTTAGAGTAAGAGCGAAATAATGGTTGCTATCTTTGCCTATAAATACTATTGCATCATGGGTGGAATGTCCTTCTTTATTTATGACTAAATTCTTTCCACATGCAAAGACAATGCAGCTAAGATCTAATATTACTGGTTTTAGATAGGAAGAGCATGAGCCACTAGCGCTTGCATGGGAGAGAATGAAAGAATGCATGAGAAACTGTCCCAGCCATGGGATGAAAGATTGGTTAATTCTCCATTTATTTTATAATGCTCTTAACCCTGCTTCTAAGTCTATGCTTGATACTGCAGCCGGAGGGACATTTATGCGTAAACAAATTATCAAAGCGAAGCAGCTGCTAGACAATATGCAAGACAACCATGCCCAATGGCATGTGGAAAGATCAAACACGAAGAAGGTGAAGTCCGTCACACCTCAAGAAAATGAAGAACTCAATGCTAAGTTGGATGAGCTCATATTAGCCTTCAAAGGTAAGGAAACCCAGGTAAGAGCTACCCCTAAACCAAATATTGAAGAAATAGACTTCATATCTCGTAATGATTATAACCCTGCTTGGAAGAAGAATTCTAATCCAAAATCTAGAAACACTATTCTAGTCCTGCAGGTAACGCTAATAATAATATGGCATCAAGTAATGGTAGTCTCCAAGAAACTCTTAAATATTTTATGGACTCACAAAATGAGAAAAATAATATCCTAGTTAAAATAACGGAGAACCATGATGCTATGCTTGGTAAATTATTTAACCAAGCTATAAGTTTGAGGAATGATTTGCAGGCCCTCCAAGAAAGAACAAGGATTGTTGAGGCATAGCTAGGTAAGATAATCGAGAGTCAAACTCTCATTCTAGCTAAACTTGCAGGTAAAGTTGAGCCCAATCCAGTAGAAGACATCAAGATGATAAGAATCCAAAGGGAGGAGCCTGAAGAACTTGACTATAACAATGCTCCTTCACCAAATTACACCATTGAAGATCTTGTAAAAGGATCAATATCAAGATTCTGGTAAGTGAAGGAAATGAGGAAGCCATGTATCAACACTTTGTAATCAGGTAGCAATAAAGGTACATGATCTTGAGGAAGAATATAAGAAAATTGCTGAAAAATTACCTGTTAAGCTTGATGATATATTTGAGCCTACTATTAAGATTAAAATTGGGACTAATGAAATAGCTTCACTTTATGATTTAGGTGCAAGTGTTTCAACAATTCTAGAGTCTTTTTAATAAGTAAAATCTTGGCTCTTTTGAAATCACCGAGTTAAAATTGCATCTAGCAGATTCTACCTACAAACTACTAGTAGGAATTAAAAAGGATAATTTAGTATACATTAAAGTCTGTCCTGCTCTTACTGATTTTGTTATTGTTGACATGCCTGAAGATGATACTGCTCCTATCATATTAGGTCATCCTTTCTTAAGAACTATTAAGGCTTTAATTAATATGCATGAAGGGAACATGAAGCTCCAATTACCTTTGCGGGATACTTTTGTCATTCATTTTCCTAGGAAAAATAATGCCAAACAAGATGAGAAGGAGGCCATCACTTTGAAGGCCAACTATTTTGGAGTGGGTGTTCCACTCATCTGTCCTAAGTGAGCAACATCAAGGTCAAGCTATTGACCCTAAAAGAGCGCTGCATGGGAGGCAACCCATATGAAATAAAGGTTTGAGTAAAGTTTTTAAGTTTTAGTTTAAGTTTTATGTTGAAAAAAGAGTGCTAGAAAACTCCAGTGAGAAGGAGAGATTCAGTGGTACTAAAATTCCTGTTTTATACATACTAATGTTGGTCGACAATTTAGTTTGTCATTTTTCTGTCAAAACATGGTGTTTCGCTAAGTTTCAGTCTAAAAATTAATTCTTGAAGAAATATAATTTTTTTGATGTATATAGTACCTTTAACGACCAACTATACGACAGGAATAAAAATTCCAGACGTATAGTTATTTGAGCCATCGACAATTTTTCTTCTCCGGATACAGAAGGTCTAACGACCAACTATACGGCGAGACCATTTTGGTTCGGCCGTATAGTTCTGGCCCTATAGATACAGCCGCCAGGAAAGAAACCCTAGAAACCCTAATTTTTGTCGTTCGACCAACTATACAGCAGGAATAAATCGTTTCGGCCGTATAGTTGCGTCCGACCACTTAAATGCATGGGAAGGTACCTAAAACACCAAAACTTCAATCCTTTTTCTCTCTTCTACCTCCAAACTCTCTCAAAACCTCAAGGGATCTTCACCTCTACTCAATTTTGTTCGATTTCCTCGCACACAAGTGATCTACGGTATGCTTCTCCTCCGATCCTCCAATTACTTTTTGCAAATTCATCTCTGATCTATTGTCATTATCAATCTAGGGTGAGACCTACTTTGAACTAGTTTCCATGATTCTCTTGCCTAGATTATTATGTTGAGGAGATTCTTTAGTGTGTTATGGTGAGGAATATGCTATACTTATTATTGTTGGATCAAAAAGTTTTATTTTTGTCTTTCTTATTTATTTTTAGAAGATGAACACAAGGAGCCAAATGCGTGATCATGCCGCTGCGAGTTCTTCTTAGGATACTGCTGCAGTTCAGGACCGCATGGGGATACGGTTCAGGAATGAGATCCAACATGATCGCTTCAACAAGATCAAGAACCGAGAAGTGAAGGCAACAAAGTGGGCTTGTCCCCTCATATTGAACCAACTCGGTATTTCTAATGACTTGATGAATGGTGCAATTGCCTTAGTTTACCAAACATTGATGCTAATGCTCTGCGTGCTTCTTATACCGACATGAACCCTTCCCAGATCATTATTACAATAGAATAAGTTTTACTTCTAGAGTCAATAGGGGAAGAATATTCAACATCTTGCTATCCGCTATTTGTTCTATGTCATTGCTAACACCTTGCAGGCACGTATTGAGTTTACAAGACTCAATGAAGAGGACATCTTGGTCCTCGCAAAAGCTGCTTTCAACAACAACTCGTCACTCAACTTGGGTGCAATTCTTGTGCGTTGGAGCACCAGTCCTCCCAAAGCCAAGGACCCCTCACAGGTGGAGGCATCATCACCGTGCTTGCCATTGCCCTAGGCATTGACCTAGGTGAGTTGCAACCAGTGCTAGGTGAGCGACGTGTTGTTTTCTCTACTTTAAAAGCTTGTGGAATGCTCACTAGGAGAGGTGGTGTTTATTACTTGCATATTGCAGGAGCTGGGCGTCTCCACCCCGCTCCTTTGCCTAATGATCTCTTCTCTATCGAGGAGGGACGTTTGTTATATGATGTGCAGGTTAAACAACATAAACCCGAGGAGGAGATTCCGGACGAGGATGAGGACCAAGGAGAGGAGCAAGAAGTTCCTTATCAAGGGGAGCATCCATCGAACCGGTTAGCTACATATCAAGACTTTCAAGAACTTGGAGGGACTGTGGAGGGGATGCATAATCTCACCCTGAACCTCCGAGAAACAACAAGTAACTTATCAACTCAATTTGTGGAACGGAGTTACAACTTTTTCCCGCCACCTCAATAATTTGAAGGGATTGCAAAACCCTAATCTTAGCGAGGTTTTCTATTTATTTTTATTTGGTGTTCATTTGCTTTATTTTATTTCCGAGGTTATGCTTTTTATTTGAGTTTATAAGCACATGTGTTTGTTTCCCCAACACTTTATGTTTAGTTATTTTATTTGTTTTTTTGATTTTCAAGCCGAGCTTTGCCGCCAATTTTCTATTCTTTAATTACCCTTCTCAAAAACTACAAAAAGATTTTTCCTTTTATATTTATTTTCCCTATTTCTTTTCTTTTCGCCTTGAGTTTCTCATGTATTTGCACGAGAGTGATCGACTTCGAGTTTCCAAGAAACAAATCAAAAGGGAAGAGAGAAGTGAAACCAAACATGAGAGGTATGCCTTATGACTCCCCACTTTTGAAGTTTGATAAACCCATGCTAGTTAGTAGTAAATGTTAAGATATTATATCGGTGGAGTGAGTCTCTATATTGTAGTAAAATTCTATTTGCATGGGTATTTAATTGAGTATGTTTTATTCCATCTCTTGTAGTTAACCAAGTCTTGCCTAAAATATGCTAAACAATTGAAATAAGAAAAAATCTTACAATTAAAAGGCTTGGGGTTGTAGTGTTTAGTCTTGAAAGCTTATTTCTAAAGACACTCAACACCACATAAAATCATGATTGACTTGATAGCTATCTTTGAAAGGGTTTGTTCAATTGAATTAATGTTTAGCATTTTTTGCGAGCATGCCAAAGTTTGACTTGTGAATCATAAGAATGATATAGCTTTATGCGTGTCAAACTTCATGGGATGCCAACAACTCCGCTAGCCTACGAACGATCTTCATGGAGGAAACTCCTAGATTTCGGCTATGAGTTGATTAAACATATGTAGTAGTAATGCTATAATGGGTAAGATTCTTGGAACTCCCGGGTAGCTGTGTGTTGGAAATATAAGCAATAATCCATATGATTTAATCCAAATAATAAACTGATAAAGCATGATCATACAAACAGTAGTAAAACCAATCATGCAGATCAACAAAGTAGATGAACAGATTACATATATACAAGACAAACCTATCACATCTACGCCAAACGCTAGAACTAGAAACTCTAGCATAATCCAAAAGAGGGAGATTGAGATCACATAAGATGCAGTGGCAGCAGTAGCCGCGACGGTAGCAGCAGCAGAACTGTCGCCCTGATGACTCCTTGATAGCGCCAGAGAACTTGGTGCTTGACGTGGAGTCTATTGGGAACCCCAAGAGCAAGGTATGAAGCAGCACAACAGCAAGTCTTCCCTCAGTAGAGACCGAGGTTATCGAACCAGAAGGAGGAAGGAAACATCAGACAGGTGTTGCAAGCAATGCGGAGATCTGCACAACACAAACTCAAGACTTTGCCCCAACGAATTAGTGAGGTTGTCAAGCTCACCGGTTTTCTGTAACAAAGGGTTAAACGTATGGTGTGGAAGGTAATGGTTTGCAGCAACTAAACAAGTAACAGTGGAAGATGTATCAATGGTAAAGATTGGACCGGGGTCCATAGTTCACTAGAGGTGCTCTCCTTAGATAAACAACATGGCATGAAGGGTAAAAAAATTACAGCAGGGCAATTGACAGGAACTGAGCAAGGCATAACAATGCAATTACTAGTCAGAAAGATCCTATGAGATTCTATTGGGCAATACAACAAGATACATAGACCGCCATCCAACTGCATCTATGACTAGAAGTCCACCTTCAGGTTATCATCCGAACCCCCTCCAGTATTAAGTTGCAAGCAACAGACAACTGCTTTAAGCAAAGTGTGTAAGGTAAACAGTCCACATGTTCCATGAACAAGAGACTGTTGTTTTCTCCCTAGTGGCAACAACACATCTACAACTGAAGAGATTTCTGTCACTTCCCTTGGAAACTAGAGGCATGAACCCACTATCGAGCATAAATACCCCCTCTTGGAGTCACTAGCAACTACTCGGCCAAGATAGCTACTAACAACAAAGAGCATGCAAGATCACAAACAACACAGACATGATAGAATCATAAAGACAAAACCATTAATCAAACCAACATAATATTCTCAATATCCATCAGAACCCCGCAAACACAACATGCATGATTACAAATAGATTAGATCTTGATCATGAATGGAGCTCATAAGATCTATACATGAAAGCACAAAGGATGAGATACAACCATCTAGCTACTACATGGACCCATAGTCCAAGGTGGAACTACTCACGCATCATACCGGAGAGAAGGCCTCCGGGATGATCTCCCCTCTGGCAGGGTGCCGGGAAGAACTTCAGATCCCCCCGATCTAGGGACGATGGTGGCGGTAGCTACATACGCTTTCATGGAGATTTGATCGGGTCCTTAGGGTTTCTGCATCGGGGGCTTCTTATAGGCGAAGGGGGAGGCCAAGGAGGCGGCCAGAGGGGACACACCCCTCCCAAGCGCGGGCCCACCCCTGGCCGCTCCTAGGGGGGTCTGGCTGCCCTGGCACGCCTCTCCGTCTCTCCACTAGACTTCTTGTTCCCCATGGAAAGTTATTGACTTTGACGTTTGTCCCATCCAATTCCGAGAATATTTCCTTACTAGCTTTTCTAGAACCAAAAACAGCAGAAAACAGGCAACTCGCACCATGGCAACTTGTTAATAGGTTAGTACCAGAAAACATGTAAAAAGCACCTCAAAGTGTATACAAAGCAAAGCAAAGTAGATACTAACAAGCATGGAACATAAAAAATTATAGATACGTTTCCGACGTATCAAGCATCCCCAAGCTTAACTCATGTTCGTCCTCAAGTAGGTAAGTGATAAAAGAATAATTTTTTGAGGTGACATGTACCCTCACAATAAAGATCCAACCATTTGAAAGCATTGAAAGCTAGGATCAAAGAACTCTAAACATGTGCATTAATGATGGAGTTCTAACAATAGGACATAGTAACTATGTATGCAACATGAAAGGCTACAAACAAAGATCATGAATAACATGCATTGAAAAATGTTTGTTTGTTTCACATACAGAAAACATAACATAGTGGCAATCAGCTTGTCCCTCATAGAGTATCAATATGGATGCATAGGACACCTTCAAAGTTCACAAGGGTGCCTAAAGGTAGAAGGTGGAGACTCAAGTAATGGTGGAAGAAAAACCTTTTTGTAAAGGAAGCAGGTATTTCAATTTTCAAAAAGATCTTCCAAAAATTATGGTACTTGTTAGCTTTTAGCCCTCATTGCCCCTATCATAAGCATCTTGAAGTGATTAAGGTTAAAGTGAACAAAGATGGAGTATATGCTTGACGAAGTATAAGTTGGCAATCTCAAGTCCCTTAAATACGAGAGCCACACCTCATGCTACTCAACTTCAGTCACATGTAAGTTCTTGTCATTGTAAGTATTTGCATATCATAGAGAACCGCCAACGGGGTACCCCTTGCACATGGTACAGGAGCTTTCCCATAACCAAAATGACAAGGAAAGCAGACAATGAGCATCTCAGCGATCTTTTTATTTACTATGTGCATAGCTTTTTATTGAGGATGCTTCATAGATAGCTCACTATGGTGATGCTGCAAGTTTCCACCATGATTAGGCATGGCTTAGGCTAGCGGCCCAGGCGTTTCTCCAACACAGAATACTTACTCCATGGACTTACAAGTTTCCTCTTTATTTCACACCGGTGACATCCATAGACAAAAGAGCATGATATCAACTGAGGACAAAGTACAAGTGTAATGTTGAAAACATTCCCCGTGACAGCATGGTTCTGCTTATTCCAACGTATAAGTGCAAGCATATACAACATAGACGTGACAATAGTTCAAGTTTATTATGGGCAAAGAATATAAAGTGTGCCATCAAGTTTGTGAGGAATTTAATCACTAAGTTTTCACATAACAAAATAGTTTTTAACTGGAAGATAGCTGAAAACAAGAATATACTTGGAATGGTGTAACACACCATGTAAAGGAGTTTATAGTGGACACTTTGGAATAACTTGGTTTCTTGGGAGTTGGAAGCATGAGTAGAGCTTACTCATACAAGCGGAGGCTAGCAAAAGACTGGGAGCAACCAACTAAGAGAGCATAATGGCCATAATCATCCAGAGCAACAAAGCATTACTAATCAAAGCATAGAGTGGTACTACAAGTCAATGACTAAATGATCATAGAGGCTAAGGTGACTTGTCATAGTCATAACATGGTGTGAGCATGTGCCAAGTCAACCCAAACAAAGCATCAAAGGAGAATACCACAATATTATGCTTTTGCATGCTAAAACAACGCATAATTTCTTCAAGGCACACTAAGCAATCCCAATTGTTTGGAGCAAGCCATGCTACAACAATAATCAGTAAGCATAAGGTCAAAAAAACACCTAGCATGTCATGCTAAAGTCCAAGTCACAGTCAATGCAAGCTCATCTTTCACTTACAAGCAAAAACTTACTACTCCTTTCCAACACCAAGCAAACTTATTTGCAAAACAACACAGCGAGAACGGGGGTCCAAACTACTTTATTCAAGCAAACTAAACAACCTAAGCAAAGCAAACGAAAACTAAGACGCTCCAAGAACAACACAACTATGCATGAAACGATAAAAACGAAGTGTCTAGACAGAACTGAGCTTTTTATTGATGAAGAAGGGGGTGCCTTGGGCATCCCCAAGCTTTGACACTTGTACCTCTTGGATATTTCTTGGGGTGACACCATGGTGTCATCCCCAAGCTTGAGCTTTTGTCCATTCTTCATCTCATTGCATCATTCTCTCTCTACACCTGAAATTTTTCCTTCACACAATCTTTATTAGCAACATTAGTTTATTCAAAAGATATTAGACCCCTGGAATAGCTTTGGAACAGCAAGGCTTTTCACTAAAAAAAATCTACTGTAGCAACTCCTTCAAAAATTTCAATTCCCCAAAAGAGAACTCAAAAAGGAATCAATAGGAAGCAAATATAAATAATGGCAGAAATCTGTCAAAACAGACCAGTAGGTAGAAAGCGATTTTTTCGAACATCTTCTGTTTCCCAAATCAAAAAGTGTTGAACTAACAAAATTTAGCTAACATACTGGGGGATTTATTCATAAATTTGAGCTGAATCCGAGTTACAGAGACTCCTCACGAATTTTTATGGTGGAGGACAGAAATCTGTTTCGGGACAGCAACTCCCCAAATCTTACTTCCCTCTCATTAGAGGTTATTCTTGGCACAAAAAGCAAACAAAAAGGATAAGGAGAGGTCATTACTGGAGTAATAACTTCCAAGACTAAAGGAAACTCTTGGGTTATCTCCCAACAAGTACTTTTCTTTAACGCCTTTATGTTAGGCATGATAGTTTAAGAAGATGCTCTCATAAGAAATATGAATCGAAGTAAAAGAGAGCATCAAGAAGCAAAATCAAAACACATTTAAGTATAACCCACTTCCTATGCATATGAATCTTGTAAGAAAACAAGTCATGTAAGCACAAATCAACAAGCATAGGAAAGCAAAACAAGTGCAACTTCAAAACTTTCAACATAAAGAGAGGAAACTTAATATTATTGAGATGCATAAAACCATGTTTCCCTCTCTCATAATAATTTTCAGTAGCCTCATGAATAAACTCAACAATATAGCTATCACGTAAAGCATGTTTTTCATGATCTACAAACACATAATTTCTATCAAGCTAAAAAATAGTGGGATTAAAACCTTCACAGGTTTTACCCAAAGTAGATATTTCAAAAGGATCCACAGGAACATAACATTCATCCTCCTTTGGTAAGCATGGGAGACAATCAAATAATGTATGGGATAAAGAGTTACTCTCATTAGAAGGTAGGCATGGGTAGATCCATTGTTCCTCCTTTTTTTCATCACTCTCCTCCTCTTTTTCATCTAATGAGCTTTCAGTTTCAGCATTTTCTTCTTCCATAGGCTCCTGCAAGGCATTAGTCTCTTCCATCTATGGAAAGCATCTATTAAAATATTCAAGAATATAGCTATTTTCTTCCTTGTAATTGTCAAAGCAGAATTTAAGTATCTCATAAACCTCGCATTCATAAGGTGCATCATCAGTATTTTCAAGCAAACTGGCAAGTTCAAATGCAACCTTGAAGGCAATAAATTCTTCAATTTGTTCCACATCATAAAAGTCATAATTTCCCTTAACCTAAGAAGATATGGTAACATTATCATTATACTCACATTGAAAAGGAAGATGTTTATACCTCCTACAACAACAAGACTTATCAAAGCAATAAGTAACATTATAAGTAGAGCACACGTCTCTAGAAATAGTATTCAACTTATCAGTTTGTTCCCATAAGTGTTTCCCTTTTTGTGACAAACAGTGTTCCGTATAATAATACTTTTGTTCTTTCGTGAACCCACCTTGCCAATAAAAACTAGTTTCAAAGAAACCATCCATTGATAGAAAGCATGACCAAGTAAGGCAATAACAGACCAGTAACTAGAGCAGGAACTATTTTTTTTTGTGTTTTTGAATAAAGAAAACAAACCAAACTAGACTAATTTTTTTGTTTTTTTAAAGGCAAACCAAACCAGGCAAAAGAAACAAAGCAAACTAAAAACAAAGTAAAGATAAAGGAAGTGAAGGACTCCCCTTGTGAAGACGTCCTTAGCCTCCCCGACAATGGCACCAGAAAACTTGTTGATGACTGCTTGATTGCGCCAGGAAAGTTGGTGCTTGACGTGGAGTCTGTTGGGAACCCCAAGAGCAAGGTGTGAAGCAGCAAGTATTCCCTCAGTAGAGACCGAGATTATCTAACCAGAAGGAGGAAGGAAACGTCACACAGGTGTTGCAAGCAATGCGGAGATCTGCACAACACAAACTCAAGACTTTGCCACAACGAATCAGTGAGGTTGTCAAGCTCACCGGTTTGCTGTAACAAAGGATTAAACGTGTGATGTGGAAGGTAATGGTTTGCAGCAAGTAAACAAGTAACAGTGGAAGATGTATCAATGGTAAAGTTTGGACCGGGATCCATAGTTCACTAGAGGTGTTCTCCTTAGATAAACAACATGGCATGAAGGGTAAACAAATTACAGCAGGGCAATTAACAGGAACTGAGCAAGGCATAACAATGCAATTACTAGTCAGAAATATCCTATGAGATTCGATTGGGCAATACAACAAGATACATAGACCGCCATCCAACTGCATCTATGACTAGAAGTCCACCTTCAGGTTATCATCTGAACCCCCTCCAGTATTAAGTTGCAAGCAACAGACAACTGCTTTAAGCAAAGTGTGTAATGTAAATAGTCCACATGTTCCATGAACAAGAGACCGTTGTTTTCTTCCTAGTGGCAACAACACATCTACAACCGAAGAGATTTCTGTCACTTCCCTTGGAAACTAGAGGCATGAACCCACTATAGAGCATAAATACCCCCTCTTGGAGTCACTAGCAACTACTCGGCCAAGATTGCTACTAACAACGGAGAACATGCAAGATCACAAACAACACAGACATGATAGAATCATAAAGACAAAACCATTAACCAAACCAACATAATAATCTCAATATCCATCGGATCCCCGCAAATAGAACATGCATGATTACAAAGAGATTAGATCTTGATCATGAACGGAGCTCACAAGATCTATACATGAAAGCACAAAGGAGGAGTTAATACCATCTAGCTACTACATGGACCCATAGTCCAAGGTGGAACTACTCATGCATCATACCGGAGAGAAGGCCCCCGGGATGATCTCCCCTCCGGCAGGGTGCCGGGAAGAACTTACGATACCCCCTGATCTAGGGACGATGGTGGCGGCAGCTACAGGCGGTTTCGTGAAGATTTGATCGGGTCCTTAGGGTTTCTGCATCGGGGGCTTCTTACAGGCTAAGGGGGAGGCCGAGGAGGCGGCCAGAGGGGCCACACCCCTCCTAGGCGCGGGCCCACCCCTGGCCGCACCTAGGGGGGGTATGGCTGCCTTGGCACGCCTCTCCGTATCCCATATAGACTTCTTGTTCCCCACGGAAAGTTATTGACTCTGATGTTTGTCCCGTCCAATTCCGATAATATTCCCTTACTAGCTTTTCTGGAACCAAAAACAGCAGAAAACAGGCAACTGTCATTGTGGCAACTTGTTAATAGGTTAGTACCAGAAAACATGTAAAAATCACCTCAAAGTGTAGACAAAGCAAAGCAAAGTAGATACTAACATGCATGGAACATCAAAAATTGTAGATACGTTTCCGACGTATCACGCCCATGTTGAGGTTCCCGAAGAGATTGCTGACGTCTGGGAAGAAGTCGTCATTCGTTAACTCATCATCAGACGACGTCATGGTTGCCAGTAGTCCTGCTTGAGCACTCCCCAAAAACCTGATCGACCCTCACCCATACAGGTTCACAAGAGGCGGGGTTCCGGAGGCCTACTGTCCCGATCTGCGGTGCACACCGCAAGCCGGGATGGGGAAGACAAAAGCAGAGGCACAAGGTTCTGGAGGTAGGTGCGTGTTGTGGATTGATTAACGATTAGGTTTAGTGCAGACGCTTATATAGTGCAGGTCAAGGAGATCGTGGGACACCGCCCACGTCCGAGTCGGTAACAGCCCACGTCCATAAAAACTGGTAATGACTGTAATTAACGCGTCCGTTAATGACTCATAATTAGTTTTCCCAACCAGTAAAATAAAGCTCGGCTCGACGAGATTCCCGCAACCCGCAACGCGCGCGCGTCATGACAAGGCGAGGCATGGCGAGGCGAGGCGGGCGGCGTAGGAGGAGGAGTGCACGAGGGCTTCTCTCCTTGTCACAACTTAGTGAGTGGTGCAACACTCTACTATATAAGGTGGTCCAACTCCCCTTCCAGTAGCAATGTGGGAATAAACTTTAGCACCACTAGCATAGCCATATGCTGCCATATACAAGTGGGCCAAAGAGAATTTCAGAATTTGTCTAATGGGCCAACAACCCAATATACACCAAATTCCAACACTGTGTTCATGATGGAATCACTCCTCCGGCTAATATGAGTAATTATTATGCAAAAGGAACAAAAACCTTAGTGATTCCACGAGTGTCCATCATAGCCCGATAAACTAATGATTTTTTTGGCATGCTCTCAATTACTTAAGAACTGAAATTCTTGAAGGACAGTGAATAGAAAAGTAGTGATTGAAAAGTCTTGATTTATTGATGTGGGAGAATTGAGATACTTTAGTGTATATGATTTTCATTACGAACTCTCACACTCTCAATTTTACATAATTATATTTTATTGTTCAAAGGCAAGCTTATGAGTTGATTATATGACATGGAATAAAGTTTACTCATTTTAATCATCCATGCTTACAATAATTTTGATGTGCTATAAGGGTTCATGAAACACGTATTATATGCATGCCGTTACTCTATCTATGCTGGCGTTTTTCATATTAATAAAGTAGAGGAAACATGAGACTACTAATCATGAGTAAGATCATCGTCTCTTTATTTCAGTTTAAATGTTGAGTTACTTTTTGATTTTGGTTTTCTTGCTCGAGGACAATCAAGTTTATGCTTTGGGAGGTTGATGGATATGAAATATATCCATCCACGTTCGTATTTAAACTAGATATTATTTATATATTTGATGAAATATCTCTCTAAATCCTGCCACTAATGCCTAATGATCAAAGGGGTATGCAATCCTTTCTTCCTATTTTTCCTGCGCAGATAATGACGTTTGATGATGGGAATCACAACATTAAAGTCAAAAACATGAGATTTCCAACATACCAAAGAAACCTGGAGCCGTGAAGAGAAGGCAGTGCCTTTAGCGACCAACTATACGACGGGAATTTTATTACGACTGTATAGTTGGCACCGACATCGCCAGGTCAAACATAACAAATTTCGTGAAGGGACCCCTATATAAAGAGACTTCAGACGACGAGAAACTCTCCCCTTCTTTTTTGATCCCAACTCTCCCTGCCACCAGAAGCCATACCGCCGGAGGAATAGATTTAGAGCTAATCTCCAAACCCTTCTCCACCACCATAGCCATATTCCACCACTTGTAATAGTAGATCTCTTCTCCGATTGGCGACACTATAAGACTATTATTATCAATCTCATGATTTCTATTACAATGTTTATGATTGTTGATTTCATCTCTATGTGTGGGTAATTCTCCTTGGGCTAAGGGCTTTGGCCTATCCATATTGCTTTGTGTGCATGTTATTTATCATAGATGGGATCATGTATTAGTTTGTATGACATGATGATTATTGCACCCTCTCTTGCCTCAATATAAGGACTTGTCAGGTACCCCAGACCCCAAGGATTGATCCAGGTATAGGGAGTGTGAGTGACGACTGATCTGCAGATTGGAAACCCCAGTGACAGAAGGGGTAGTACGGCTGTGTGTGAGGGATTTACTTGGGATTAACAGTGACATCTGTAGGGGTTCGTAGCATGGAAAACAAAAAAATTCTATCACGTGAACACACACTATCTGCTAGATTGTAGCAACGAGTCGATAGAGTACTAACCCTCGAAGATCCAAAGGGGTTAACGAGAGCAGATTCTCGTGGGTGATGTAGTCGTTCACTTGCCGATCTCATGATCGCACAGACGATCCTTCCAATGCCGCGTTTCGGCAGTGCTCCCGCAGTCGGTCACACGTACGGTACTCGATGAAGACCTTCCTCTCCCTTGTTCCAGCAGGCAGCGGAGGTTGTAGCTCTCTCCTCGTGATTCCGGCAGCATGACAGAGTGGTGTCGGAAGTAGAGGGGAGGTCCCTGTAACACCCTCAGAATCGGCCCTATGCAAGTTTTAGCGCCTCCCGCCAAACCCGCATAGAAACGATTCAAAGGTGCCCACCAGGCACTTGCGTGCGGGTGGAAAACGAAGTAATACCATTACACATTAGTCCACGATGGAACCCACATAACAGATATATACAACAACGACTCAAAGAGTCAAGAACACAGATATACAGTACAAAGATCCAAATCACCTTGAAAACGATACATCGTCCGAGTATGGACAAGATGCAAATTGAGCTAAGAGCCCTAAAGAATAACCAATGTCGTCCATAACACTGCCCAGGACAAGCCGACAGGGTAACCCTGCTAACGACATCGATCTCAAAACCTGCTTAAACAAAAGGGGTGCCGACAAAGGGCAAAGGAAAAAGAGAGCGGTCAGTACTGAGGCTAGTACACGGCGAGACTAGAATTCGGCGGTCCTCGCCTACATAGGTATGGTGGACTGAAGCGGCAGCGCAACATGCACTAAACAACCTATAGAGACTCAATACAACTAGCGGCTATCAGATAGGGATAAGAAAGACCTATTCGGATCCAACCTAAAACTATCACCAAGCATACTCATCCTGGTATTTCCCCCTTGAGACCAAACGAGGAAGTCAATCGAGGAACTCACACAGTTGACAGTTTTATTCATTCCGTTATAGTTGCGGCAATTACTAATCAGATATAGATAGCATGAGTCATCTTGATATTATAAAAAGTGGGCAGTTTTAGTTAACCATTCCCATGTAGTTGCAGTACTTACTAGTTAGATACATATTGCATGAGGCATCTATGGCGCCCCGCAAAAACCACTACTAGAAAATCGCGTTGTTTTTGTGCATTGCATCGTCATGACCTCATGCTCATGTCATCATGCCACATTGCATTTGAGCATCGTCATCATCATGCATTTGTTTGTCTGAAACTATTTTTGAAAAGCATATTTTGTTTTCTAAATACCCCGCCTTTATTTCAAATCCAAAACCCGGGTCTCCGGATTATTTTGTTTCGTCTACCGATGGATTTCAAAAGCTCCGTTTTAAATAATAAAATATTTAGTTTATTTTTAGGGGACAGCCGTACCGGGCCGATCCGACCCAGTCGGCCATCCCCAGTACAAAAACCAGTTTCCCAAAACCTATTCCACCAAATAACCTACCCAGCCTATCTACCCACCCTTCAGCCACCTCACTCCCTCCAATCCCATGGCGACACCTCACCAGCCCCACCCTTTTTCCCTCCACCTCACCCAACACACCACACACACACCACTCAGCCGGCGCGCCACGTCACCCTGGGCCCCACCCCGACACGAACGCCTCCCTCCCTGCTTCGCTCATCTCTCTCGAACCCACCCCCAACCTCCCCTCCCTCTCGTCCTGATCCCCGCCGCCAGAGCCGCAGCGCTCGCCTCCGGCCTTTCCTCCCTCTCCTCAACCCTCCATCGCCAGTCCCCGCCACCTTCCTATCTGCTCTTGGCAGCCGCCGCCACCGGCGCCCTCCCTCGCATCGTCCCTCTCCTCCCCTTCCTCTGCGTCCTCTCCTCCTTGGCCGGCAGCACCCCCCCCGCGACCGGCCTCCACCCTTCTCCCCTCCGCGGCCGCCCTCTCGAGCCACAGAGGAGGCCCTTACGCCGTCGGCCTGCACCGGGCACCCTCCTCTTTGGCGCCAGACCTCGCCACCGCTGCTCTGCTTCTCCTCTCTACCGTTAGGTGCCGTCCTCGCCCTCCTCTCTGCCTTAGCGGCTGCAGAGCGCCGCCACCAGGGGAGCTCTGCCCCCTCCTCCGTCGTCGACCGCGGCGCCCTCTCCCTGGCCGTGCAGTCACCATCTGGCCCCGAGCTCTGCGCCCTTCCCCTCCGTCGGCAGCCTCTCTGCTTCGTCGCTCCGCCTCGCCGGGCCCGCACCTTCTCCCCGGCCACACCCTCCGCCGCCATGGTGTCGCTGCCTCCCGGCCCCTCAACCTCGCCTCTCCCCGCGAGCGACCTCCTCCTCTGCCGGCCTCCTCGTTGCCTTCTGCCTGCCCCTCGCCCTCGACCCCACGATCCCCTGCGGCACCGGCAGCTCCCGTCAAGGACGACACCCCCTTGGAGCCTCGACCGTGGGCTGGAGTTCGCGCTCCCTGTCTCTCTGGCGCTGTCGCCTTCCTGCAGGTCTCCATGCGCATCCGCGACCTCTGCGCGTGATCGGTTGACCATGTGGTTACCACGTTGTTGCTGTTTGATGGGTATCATGTTGTACTAGTGACCCTGCTCAGGTGTACTTGTGTCGATGACCCGTCCAGACCAAGGCCAAGTTCTTCCATTTGACAAGCGCGACAAGTCGGACAAGACCATCGGTGTTGAACAAGTCTTCACCACACTGAACCTAGTGAAAATACAAGTCCATCATCGACACCGATAATTGAAGTTAACCGCCAGGGTCTTCATCTCGGAACCTCAAGATCTTCACCACTCGAAGTGTTCCGCCAAGATCGCCATCGACAATGGAACCAAGACCGAACCCGGTGGCTTTTGCTGGACCATCAACAAGATCTACAATGGGACGCCATGACTGAGACCCCGGACCCGAAGACCACATGTGCGACAAGTACTCCTTCCCGGATGCGATGCTCGAGAACCCGGACGGTAAGGACACCGACGCAGAACGCCAAGTCCTTCTTCCCGGAATGCCAAGCTCTTCATCTTGTATCCGACCTTCGAAGACCGATCCCGTCGAACCCTGAACCCTGAGACCGAACCCCGAACCCCGGAACCCCAAGATCGTCGACCCCTAATGTGTGACCCCTTTCTCGAGCCCTATTTTTATAAATGTAATATCAAACTGTTGCATATTTAATTGTCATACTCGCATACATAATGTGGTTGTTGGGGGCATTTAGGCGATTCACCTAAATTAAATATGGAGTGTTTATGCGGGATATCTGCGTCTCATTCCGAACTCCATTTAAATTGGCATAGCGAACCGAAGCCATGTTTGGTCTTGCTAACCCAACATTTGATTTGCGGGGTAGATAAATAACTCGAACCTAATAATAAATGTCGGGACCCCGGTTTCTGCTTAATATTGCCTTAATGCATCGCATCTTTGCCATGTCATGCATCATACATGCATCATGCCCGATCTTCTGTCATAGTATTAAATATTGCATCCGGTGTTTGTGCTAGTGTTTTGCTTCTTCACGGACTAGGCCGATGAGTTGATGCGAGTGTCGACCCGACCTTCGGATGAACCTTCGGCAATGTTTTCAGGCGAGCATCTCCCCCTTTCTACCTATCTTATTTTTATAGTATTTATTCCCTCCTATTGATCTATTGCTATCTGTGTTGCGTTGCTCTAGTTTTCGTACCCGTGATATCCCTTGCAGCCTCATATTGCCTTGGACACATCCTATTACCTGTTGTTTGGTAGATAGTGGGACTTGCGCGTCGTAGTCGGTTGCTCAAGTGCTGTTGCGTGTCGTCCAGTACCACAGTTGTTGGAGTATTGCCGCATGTTTAATGTTGGAGATGATCATGGCTTTAAATACTGTTTAATAACTAAAATTGAAGTAGGTAAATGCAGAGGCACAGGTGGGCAATAGATGTTATTTGGTTGTTAACCGTTCACTTGTGTCCCGTAGGACCCCGAGTTCTTGACACCTGTTCCGAGATCGAGCGCGCTAACCACAGGTGGGGTGTATGGGCACCCCCATTGATTAGTACCTGATTTCAAAGTACTGTACCGGGGGCCACAATTAGTTTGGGGCTTTATTACTATCCTGTACTTATGCCATGCTTTACTGCTTTATTTAAATTGTGCGAGGTACTGCACCTGTACTATTTAGGATCGTGACACGTTTTTGCTGTATCGACAAGCCCAGTCATCTTTTCGGGTTCCCAGTCTTTTACAGCCGTCTACACAAACCCTGAGTCCGTCTCGGAGACCGGCCGACTTCGTTGCGGGTAGCTTAGTGGGGTGGCCCCCATGTACTTGCTTTGGGTCTGGGAAACGTCATGACTTAGGCCCCGCCGACATACCGATGGGTGTATGTTAACTGATCTGGCAAAAAGGGTTGAAGTGCGTGTGGATACTTTGGTGCACCCCTGCAGGGTTAAATCTTTTTGAAAAGCCGTGTCCGCGGTTATGGACGACTTGGAGCACAGTTCTCGATCATAGACAACTATAACTAAAGTTTACTGCTATAATTTGACTTGTATCCGATATGACTAGTAATCAGCTTCACTGCAACGGAATTGCTAAATAAAAGTACCAACTACTGCTGGGTTTGGGGATATCTCATGCTAATTGTATTTGACTAGTAAGTGACGCAACTACAACAGAATGGTTAACTAAAATTGCCCACTGCTTATTATATCAGGATGATTATCTATACATGACTAGTAATTGCTGCAACGATAACTGAATAAATAAAACTGCCAACAGTGTGAGTTCCTCGGTTGACTTCCTCGTTTGGTCTCGAGGGGGAAACACCAGGATGGGTATGTTTGGTGGTAGAACCAGGTTGGTTCCGAATAGGTCTTTCTTATCCCTCTCTGATAGCCGATAGTTATCTCGAGTCTCTATAGGTTGTTTAGTGCATGCCGCGCTGCCGCTCAGTCCACCATACCTATGTAGGCGAGGACCGCCGAATTCTAGTCTCGCCGTGTACTGGCCTCAGTACTGACCGCTCTCTCTTTTTCTTTTGCCCTTTGTCGGCACCCCTTTTGTTTAAGAAGGTTTTGAGATCGACGTCGTTAGCAGGGTTACCCTTCCGGCTTGGCCTGGGCAGGGTTATGGACGCCATTGGTTATTCTTCAAGGCTCTTACCTCAATTTGCATCTTGTCCGTACTCGGACGCTATATCGTTTTCCAGGTGATTTGGATCTTTGTATTGTATATCTGTATTCTTGACTCTTTGAGTCGCTGTTGTATATATATGTTTTGTGGGTTCCATCGAGGACTATTGTGTAATGGTATTACTTCGTTTTCCACCCGCACGCAAGTGCCTGGTGGTCACCTTTGAATCGTTTCTATGCGGGTTTTGGCGGGAAGCGCTGAAACTTGCATAGGGCCGATTCCGAGGGTGTTACAGCATCCCAAAACCAGCAGTTGTTGGTACTTTTATTTAGCCATTCTGTTGTAGTGAAGCTGATTACTAGTCATTATAAAGTCAAATTTATAGCACTACTTTAGTTATTGTTGTCTATGATCGAGATACTGTGCTCCAAGTCGTCCATAACCGTGGACACGGCTTTCAGAAAGTTTTACCCTGCATGGGGCACAAATAGCAACACACGCACGATCAACCTCGGGAAAAACCAAATGAAAACCCAACGAGGCATCACGACAAAACATTTGCAAGATTCATATTTGATTTCAGGGGGCCATACCACCAAGCTACCCGCGACAAAGTTGGCCGGCTTCGAGACGGACCCAGAGGTTTGTGCCAATGGCTGTAAACGACTGGGAACCCGAAAGTGTGACTAGGATTGTCGATACCGCGAAAACATTCCACATTTGTTCCTAAACAGTAATAAAGCCCCAAACTAGTTTGTGTCCCCAAGGAATTAAATATGACTCAAGCTAGGGTTAGGGGGATTCATGGTCCCACATGCGGATAGTGCGAATATTCAAAGAACAGGTAACAAGTTCTCAGGGTCCTACGGGACACAAGTGGACGGTTAAAAACCAAATAACATCTATTTCCCACCTGTGCCTCTGCATTATTTACCTACTTCAGTTTTAGTTATTAAACGGTAATTAAAGCCATGATCATCTCCAACATTAAACATGCGGCATTACTCCAACAACTGTGGTACTTGACGACACGCAACAGCACTTGAGCAAGCAACTACGACACGCAAGTCCAACTATCCACCAAACAACAGGTAGTAGGATGTGTCCAAGGTAATATAAGGCTGCAAGGGATATCACGGGTACGAATACTAGAGCATCGCAACACAGTTAGCAATAGATTAACAGGAGGAAATAAAGACTATAAAGTAAAATAGGTAGAAAGGGGGAGAATGCTCGCCTGAAAACATTGTCGAAGGTTCATTCGAAGATCGGGTCGACACTCACATCAACTCAATGGCCTTATCCGCGAAGAAGCAAAACACTAGAAGAAACACCAGATGCACTATTTAATATTACGACAGAAGACTGGGCATGATGCATGTATGATGTATGACATGGTAAAGATGCGATGCAATTAGGCAATATTAAGCGAAACCAGAGTCCCGACAATTTATTAGCTGGTTCATGTTGTTTAGATACCCCACAATTTAAATGTTGTCTTAACAAGGCAAAATTATATCACCGATTCGATGCACAAATTTAAATGGGACCAATATTAGACTATATTCGCCCGCATATGGTCTCAATATTTAATTTAGGTGAATCATCTAGATACCTCCAAACACGCAGAATATGTATGCAAACATGTTCATTTAATATGCAACAATATCAATATATATTATAAAAATATGAGGGGTCTCGGATAGGGGTCACACATCGAATGGCGATCTTGGGGTTCTGAGGGTTCGGGGGATCGGTCTTCGGATTGGGGCTTCGGCGTTTCCGGCTCCGAAAAGACGATCTTGGCATTCCACGAAGGTCTTGATGTTCCGGCTTCGTGTAACCTCGAGGTAGGAGTAACTGATGTAGTCGGTATACCACTTGTCGTTCTTTGAAACCTCGACATGCCACCGGAGATCGTAACCACAGGGTAAATACATAGATCACAAGCAGCAAACTGGACCAAAGATCAAGGGGGGATTATGATCATATACACGCATAATAGTACGTTGACGCCATATGTACAGAGGCATGGACAGAACCGTTGTGCACTCACGCTTGCATAGAGGAAGCGGTGAGGTTTGGTGGTGATTGGAGGTGGCAAGGCGACGCACTGACGGTACCCGTGGGAGAGGAGGCCAGACTGCGGCGATGGCCGGACGCGGACGGCGGTTATGGACGCGGCTCAGGGACGCGCACGGGAACGGCGATTGTTGGCGAGACAACGGTCTGCGCGAGACCTGGCGCGGCACGCAAGCTCGAGCGGGGGGGGGGGGGGGGAGGCGGCCTTTGCAACATCGACCTTGGGGGAGGAGCGGCCCTGGCGGCGGCTGGACCAAGAGGTGGCGGAGGGGGTCAGGGTACTGCTGGAGAGGAGGGGCGCCGGCCATGGTAGGGACAAGGACGGCTCGAGGGGTTATTGGCACCAAGGATCTCCTGGCGACGGTTGTTCTCGCACGAGGAGAGGGGAGCGGCGGCCGGACGCGGACCTGGGAGGCCAGCATAGGAGAAGCTCGGGGGCGTAGGGTCTGCTAGCGGCAGAGAACATGGCGGCGACGACTGGGTAGCAGAGAGAGGCGAGGCTCGCGTCGGGGTCACGCGGAGAGGAGAAGAAGCGGTCAGCAGGGTGAGGTCGCTGGTGTGGGGAGAGGGGCCTGGCGAGGCTGATGGGGAGGAGATCGAGCGAGGCTCGTCTTGCTCCTGGCGGCGGTGGTTGTGCGGGACAGGGAGAGAGGGGGGCGCTCGCGATGGGGTGGAACAGGGTAGGTGGGAGCGGGGTCGCGAGGGTGGGCCTGCCAAGTGAGGGAGTGGGGCCGGTTGACGGGTAGGAAAACATGACGGGGTGGGCGATCGCTGGGGTGTGCGCGTGTGTTGTGTGTCGTGTTGGGCAGGGACCTAGGGCGCGCGCTGCGTGCGGGTTGTGTGGGTGGGTCCGGCGGCGGGGACTGGTGTAGGGTGTGTCTAGGTTTGGACAGGTAGGGATCTAGGGTTTCAGTGGGGTGGTAGTTGGCTGGCTGCTGGGCTTTTGGGCCTGGCGGCTGGCTGACTCCCCCACAGGTTTTATAAAACTTTATTTTATTTTATTTTATTTATATAGTTGTTTGATATATTTTATAAAATACTTTTATAAATAGTTTTAGACAAAACAAAATATCCGGAATACCGACTTTTATAATTTGAAATAAAGACGGAGTGTTTGTAGAAAACAGAATAGACATTAATGAAAATGCTTTTCAAAGGCAAAAATATACATGATGATGTCACGATGATGCATGAATAAAAATAACACACGATTTTCTAGTAGTGGATTTACCCGGGGTGCTACAATTCGACACCACTAACAATGGATCTCGCCCTCGAGATCCGCCTCATGGTATAGGGAAGAAGGCCGATGGTCTGAATTTTCTCGCTTCATGTAGATCTTCACGACACCACTAAGAAGGGTTATTTCTCCATCTTGAAATCGGCGACACCACCAACAATGGTTGTTGTTCCCCTTCATCAAGAGAACACTCCGGAGAACAACAAACGAAGTTAAAGGTAAGGCCACCTCTAATTCCATGGAAGGAGTAAGAATTGCATCGATCCACATTCAATATACAAAAGCGAATGATAAGAGTAGTGGTATGATCGCGACTCCATCCCGCACTCAAAGCATTACTCTGTACACGAACAGACGGATTATGCAACCAACCCTCATAATTCAGACTAAAGATCTCAACAAAGCGAGGTTCGGAAACAAGGGGGATGCAGGTTCATCAGATCTGATGTAGATGATGTTGTCATGTCGGAGAACACCGGAAGATACAAAGAAATTTTTTAGTGGATTTTTGGGTCCACTTAAAGATACAATAGATGAAAGATTCATCAGATAGCGTGAAGGCCGGATGTCGAAGCACCGTTACAAGAGGACGTAAATGGAACCCTGAAGGTACGACGAAAATCCAACCACAAGAAATCCCTGACTCAAAGAAAAGATAAGAGAGCTGATTCAAAACACGTCGAGATGAGAGGAGAATAGCATAGGGGTAAGAAGTAAAAGCAGACCTAATCAGATCTATCCAACCGATTTTCCAAAATAGTTTTGACACTCTACAACGACCGTTAGCTAGGTTATCCTACATGCTGGACCAGTGGGGTATCGTAACTGCTGGGCTCTGATACCACTCTGTAACACCCTCATAATCGGCCCTATGCAAGTTTTAGCGCCTCCCGCCAAACCCGCATAGAAACGATTCAAAGGTGCCCACTAGGCACTTGCGTGCAGGTGGAAAACGAAGTAATACCAGTACACATTAGTCCAGGATGGAACCCACATAACAAATATATACAACAACGACTCAAAGAGTTAAGAACACAGATATATAGTACAAAGATCCAAATCACCTTGAAAACGATACAGCGTACGAGTACAGACAAGATGCAAATTGAGCTAAGATCCCTGAAGAATAACCAATGGCATCCATAACCCTGCCCAGGCCAAGCCGGGAGGGTAACCCTGCTAACGACGTCGATCTCAAAACCTGCTTAAACAAAAGGGGTGCCGACAAAGGGCAAAGGAAAAAGAGAGCAGTCAGTACTGAGGCCAGTACACGACGAGACTAGAATTCGGCGGTCCTCGCCTACATAGGTATGGTGGACTGAAGCGGCAACGCAGCATGCACTAAAACCTATAGAGACTCAATACAACTAGCGGCTATCAGATAGGGATAAGAAAGACCTATTCGGATCCAACCTGAAACTATCACCAAGCATACTCATCCTGGTATTTCCCCCTCGAGACCAAACGAGGAAGTCAATCGAGGAACTCACACAGTTGACAGTTTTATTCATTCTGTTATAGTTGCGGCAATTACTAATCATATTTAGATAGCATGAGTCATCCTGATATTATAAAAAGTAGGCAGTTTTAGTTAACCATTCCGTTGTAGTTGCAGTACTTACTAGTTAGATACATATAGCATGAGGCATCCCAAAACCAGCAGTTGTTGGTACTTTTATTTAGCCATTCCATTGTAGTGAAGCTGATTACTAGTCATTATAAAGTCAAATTTATAGCACTACTTTAGTTATAGTTGTCTATGATCGAGATACTGTGCTCCAAGTCGTCCATAACCGCGGACACGGCTTTCAGAAAGTTTTACCCTGCAGGGGGCACAAATAGCAACACACGCACGATCAACCTCGGGAAAAACCAAATGAAAACCCAACGAGGCATCACGACAGAACATTCACAAGATTCATATTTGATTTCAGGGGGCCACCCCACCAAGCTACCCGCGACGAAGTTGGCCGGCTCCGAGACGGACCCAGAGGTTTGTGCCAATGGCTGTAAACGACTGGGAACCCGAAAGTGTGACTGGGCTTGTCGATACCGCGAAAACATTCCACATTTTTTCCTAAATAGTACAGGCGCTCTACGCGCAATCGTAAATAAAACAGTAAAGCATGGCATAAGTACATGATAGTTATCAAGCCCCAAACTAGTTTGTGGCCCCAAGGAATTAAATACGACTCAAGCTAGGGTTAGGGGGATTCATGGTCCCACATGCGGATAGTGCGAATATTCAAAGAACAGGTATCAAGTACTAAGGGTCCTACGGGACACAAGTGGACGGTTAAAAACCAAATAACATTTATTGCCCACCTGTGCCTCTATATTATTTACCTACTTCAGTTTTAGTTATTAAACGGTAATTAAAGCCATGATCATCTCCAACATTAAACATGCGGCATTACTCCAACAACTGTGGTACTTGACGACACGCAACAACACTTGAGCAAGCGACTACGACACGCAAGTCCAACTATCCACCAAACAATATGTAGTAGGATGTGTCCAAGGTAATATAAGGCTGCAAGGGATATCACGGGTACGAAAACTAGAGCATCGCAACACAGTTAGCAATAGATTAACAGGAGGAAATAAAGACTATAAAGTAAAATAGGTAGAAAGGGGGAGAATGCTCGCCTGAAAACATTGTCGAAGGTTCATCCGAAGATCGGGTCGACACTCACATCAACTCAACGGCCTTATCCGCGAAGAAGAAAAACACTAGAAGAAACACCGGATGCTGTCGTGGTATTGCCGACGAGTACGCCATGGAGGGGTCATCACAGTGCGTGTTTAGAGACGTGGGGTAAGGCGGACGGTTGACGGGTACGAGGTAACACAGCTTACCCAGGTTCAGATCCCACAACGGTGGCGGAATCCTACTCCTGCTATAAATCACTATAAGGGCAATACACCGAGTTACAGAGATAGGTTTGCTGTGCGAGGTTGTGTGTAGTTATCTATGATCGTGCCCTAAAGGATCCCATAGGCCCGACTTATATAGCCGCCAGGTCCTAGGGTTACAGGGAAAAGTCCTAGCCGGACAGGTTACAGAGTCCTACACCGTCTATTACTAGTCTTGTGTATCTTGCACTCCAAGGCTCCGGGTACGCTGGTGACTCCACCGTAGCCTTCCTTTATCCGGCATGGGCCTCCCTTCTGGATCCATCTAACTGGGCTGCCCAGCAGGCCATAGGCCATGCTACCAACTGTGGGCCACCCGGGTTATCCGGATAAGTGACATGCTTATGAGGATACCCATATAGCATATCCCCAACAGTAGCCCCAAGAGAACTCTGAGATCTTGCGCCGTCTTGCCTCCTCATATGAATGCTCCGTCTAGTAGGACGTCGGCAAATCGTCAAGCAATATCTTGTAGTCCTCCCAAAGAACCCTGCAAAGCTTTCTCCGTCTTCAACTTGTAAGTCGGAGAAATGTTGAATCTTCCATCGTACTTTTCTGTAGCCGGATTGGATCCGTCTATGTCGGAATCTTCGATGTGACAGCTCATCTGCCCATGTCATCTAGGACGACGTAGGTTTAGGTCAGCGACGCCTCGTAACTCACACATGCAGAGAACGCAATCATGTCCGATTTTCCCGCGCAAGCAATATGAACCATTGGCGGTGACGGTTGGAGATGTGGCGAAATTTCTGCGCATGTTCGCGAACACGTCGTCTACGCGGCAACCGTCCGATCAAGCTGCATGAATCTTGACACCGATGATGATAAATAGTAACCGTGGGGAAATTTCCACTTTTTACCTCATTCTCCTTGCATCATCTTCTTCCTCCAGTGGCGATCCTCCTTGAGCTCTCCGCGAGAATTCTCGAAAAAACCCGAGCTCCAATCTGCACCAGTCGCACCCAATCCTCGCTCCATGGCTAGCAGCAGCACTTCTCCATCAATGGCGGCGTCGAGCGAAGCCGCGGCGAAGCCGGCGAGCTCCATCGTCGTGCCTCCAGAGGGTCTAGTCATCCCTGCTTCGGCGGTCATCGATTCCACTGGCGGCGACCTTAATCTGGCAGCGCTAGAGCCGTTGGAGGAGGAGCTAGACTCGCACAAGGGCGACTGGCGCGGCTCGGATATCACAGACCGTGATATCCAATAGATGATCGCCGAAGGCTACCTTCCTGCGACGGAGGGGCTTGCCTGGCGGGCGGCGCCAGCCGGCGAGGTGACACCTTCTCCCCAAGCCAGAGAAAAGGTGTACCTCAAAGCCCAACTAGTACGTGGCGTCTCCCTGCCCATCTCCAACTTCTTCCTCTCCGTCTTGAACCATTATAGAGTCCGGCCTCAGAACCTTTCCCCCAATAGTATCTTAGTGCTTAGCAACTACGCGACACTTTGCGAGGGATACTTAGGGATAAAGCCTAGGTTAGACCTTTTTGTGTACTTCTTCACTGTCAAACGTGAAGCCGGACATAGCAAGGAAGAGCTTAGGAACTGTGGCACCATAAGCTTCAAGATTCGAGCTGGCCGGCGGTTCCCCGACATCGTCGGCCACGAGTCCTGCAAAAATTGGCAACGGACGTACTTTTATGGCCTAGACATCCCTCTGGCTGGCCGACAAGTCACGTACCCGGACTTCGTTGACGGAGCCGCCACTGAAGCCTCGTCATGGAGATCCTAGGCCTCCCTTCCCTCCGACATTGAAGCCTCTCACGCCATAAGGCGGATAGAGTGGTTTGTAGAGACGGGTTTGACCGGCTTGGACCAGGCCATGTGCTGGTTCATCAGGCGAATCCAACCTCTACAGCACCGCGCGAAGCTCATGCACGAGTATACGAGCGACAGAAGGGATAACCTCTACATCTCCGTGGACAACTTCTCGAGCGACTCCGTCAAGCTCCGTCTTAAGGACATCGTCAAGGTGAAGGATAAGAAGTGTGGCTTCACCATCACCTATGACATGTTCGTAGACGGCAAGTTCCCAAAGGTAAGTTTTTATTTTCCATGTACGACATATACTCCAGTTCTTCCGTCTTGTAGATATCATCTTATCTAACACAGCGACTCTTCACTTGACAGCTTAGCAACATAGATGAGATGAGCATGGCTCCTGAAATCTATGATCCAAAGATGAAGGAAGTCACGGTCGTGTCCGAGGACGAAGCTCCCTTGGCGCGAAAGCGGAAGATCTCCACCTCTGACGCTGCCGACGGAGGCAAGAAGAAGAAGACGAAGGGTGGAGCCTCCAAAAATACTACCGCCGCCCTGGAGGCGGAAAGAGAAAAGTTACTGGGATCCCCTTTGCCAAAGCACCCCTACTTGTGTAAGCTTGTCATTCTCCGACATTTTCTTTTTATCTATCTTGCTCCTGTACTTATGCATTTTGCACGTTTCAGGAAGAAAGCCACAAACAACCTCAAGAATACCTCCAAAACATCGGGGGCTTCTCGAAATATCAAGGACATGCTGCATCGCGACGTTTCCCCCGCCATCGCCCTTGCCACTCCTGCTATCAAGCCCTCGTCTGCCCCGACAAGCTCACAGGAAGGGGGCATCAGGCCCTTCCGCCATGGAAGTGGATTCTGGCGCCTGTACCGAACTCGCTGTTGTCAGCGAGCAGGCAACACAGGAGAGCACCGCTCAACAAATGGCTGAAGATCCGGCTAAGGATGCCATCGGTGGCGGCAAGGCGGTGGTGGAAGCTGGTACTTCTGCCGTTGGCGGCGCCCCCGCACCCAAGAAAACCATAGTCTATCCGAAGATAGTCTATCCGGTACTTACACCAGGTAGCACTGCTTTGGTCCCTAGTGCGGCGCCGACATCTCCAACGTGCGGTCTAGAGGAGCTCCGCTGGCAAGCAGAAATCTTGCAAGGAAATAGCAAATCCTTTGCCAAGCTGCTGGCCGAGAGTGCTACAAACCTCAAGATCATCGCACTTGTAAGTTTTCTTTGCCTTTTGCATTTCATATGAGTATCCCACTATATCCCCCAAGGATGTAGACGGAAAACCATAGGTTTTGCAACTATATGCTCTAAGAGTGACTAAGTTAGAAAACCTCTCACTGTAGCCCCCAAGCATGTAGATGGAATGAACTATTCCGACTAGATGCTTTAAGAGTAGCATACGCAGTGTTTATAAATTTCAATACCGTAGCCCCCAAGCCTCTAATCGAGAACTGAATTAGTTCCGACTAGATGCTTAAAGAAAAGCTAAGCAAATATCCGAGTTAAAAACTTTATACTGTAGCCCCCAAGCTTCTAATCAAGAACTGAATTAGTTCCGACTAGATGCTTAAAGAAAAGCTAAGCATATTGCTAAGTTAAAAACTCTCGCTGTAGCCCCGAGCGTCCAGGTGGAAAATTTCCGACTAGATGCTCCAAGAAGACTAAACAACGTTTTAACTTTGTTCCTTTTTCCACAGAACGAGAATGCTCGGAGGGGTATGGCCAATGACAAGTACCAGAAGATGCGTGCAGATCTAGAAGCTGAAAAAGGTAAAACTGCCTTCTTGAAGGAACAGATCACCAAGAGCAAGCGTCTGTTTTCTAATGCGCATTCTGACTTGGTTTTGTGCCTATATTCTCCGAGTACTAACTGTGTACTTTTCTTTCTCCGACATGCAGAAACCATCGCCAAGGCCAAGAACATTGTCGAGCAATCCAAGCACATTCAAGAGCTGGATAGCGAGAACAAAATTCTTAAGTAGGAGAGGAAGGACATGCTGAAAATGCATGAGGAGTCGATGAAGGTATTGCAGGACTCCGCCACCGAGGAAATCAACCGCTTGAAGGAGGAGATCGCGATCTTAAAAGATCAGAAGCGAGCTGCCGATGATTAGAATCACCGCCATAGCGAGGCGTACAAGCTCCTCCAACAAGAGAAACAATCCTTGGCATACACCCTCTGGCAAGATGAGGCCAGTATCTTCAGTAAGTTTTCTCCGTCTTGGATTTCTGCAGTCTGTATACTTTGATTTGTTGAACTCATGCGCTCCTTGTCGGAATTTTCAGCTCCAATGGGTTTAACCCGATCACCTCCTCCGGCCAAGGAATGCATGGTTCTTGCCGGAAACTTCATCAACACCGCCATCACCCAAGCCAAGGAGATTTCCAAGCCCCTCCAGATACACATCAAGGCATCGGACTCCATGGCGAAGTACTCAGAGATTCTACGCCGAGCCCCCGAGCATATCACAAGCTAGAAAGCTTCATGTGCACGGGCTGACGCGAGGATGGCGCTGTCGATGGTGAAGGCACACTACGAAGGTGCCAACATCGACACGGTGACCTCTGGCATCCCCGACATCGACGATGATGGCAAAGAGATTAATCATGAAGCCATCTTATCGTCACTCACGGGCTATGACACCAGAGTTGCCGAGTTGGTGGACATCGACGTCTTCGTGCCCATGAACATCATCGACAGTGGCAACCAAGATTCTTCTGAGTCCCACCACAACGCCGACTTCGAGGGTGGCTCTCCGGCTGGTGACGATGCTACCTCTAAGTCACCTGCGCCAAAGGAGTGAAAAACAACTTTGTAATATTTGTTTCACCTTTGGTGTATATGCGGAAAAAAACTTGTTGATGTAACTTAAGGCGGAAAACAATGGTTGTTTATTTCCTGCTTCTTAAGAACTAACTTCCAGCATGTATATATTTTTTAAGCAAGTGCTGGTTTATCCATTACTTTGGTTCTTATGCTTGACTTTTCGTGAGTCGGAAGACTCGTTGTCGGAACCATGCGCTTAGGTGATGATGCCCAATGGCACCGTCAATAACCTGAGCACAAAATCGCCGGCAATAAGTGCCAAAAGTCACTACTCCAGAATCCACATAAAAACGACAAAGAACGTGTAGACCAGAAAACTTAAGCTAACGCCCGTAGGCGGAATTTTCACAAGCGCAAATGCAAAGCTTGTGCATAAAGGTTTTATATGATCTAAAAATGAACACTAAAGGAGGTAAAAGACTCAAAAATATGAGTGAACCAGAGAGCTTTATTTCATTGATCATATAAGAGGTACACAATTAGATAAAAAATGCTAAGTGTAAAAAGGACGTAGCTGTGCTATGTTCCATGGCCGATCAAGCTCCGGGTAGTCATCATCCGAGTCATGTCGCTTACTCTTATGATCCTCATTGGGTCTATCCTTCAGTTCACGATTGTCAACGAGGTAGTAAGACCCATTGAGTAGCGCCTTGCTTATGATGAACGGTCCTTCCCATGGTGGGGATAATTTGTGTGGCTTATTCTGCTTAAGTCGGAGCACCAAATACCCCTCTTTAAACAAGCGATGCCGAATGTGGCGACTATGGTAGCTACGTAGCTTCTGCTGGTAGATGGCGGATCTTTGGCATGCCAAAACGCGCTCCTCCTCGAGAAGGTCCACATATAGGCGTCTAGATTCCTCAGCGTCATCTTCGTCGTAGGTGGCAACTCTTGGTGCATCGTGAAGGATGTCAGAAGGCAGGATGGCTTCTGCTCCATATACCATGAAATAAGGGGTGTAGCCGGTGGATCTGTTGGGTGTAGTTCGTAAACTCCACAACACAGAAGGCAATTCTTCCGCCTAGGCTCCAACTGCTCTATGTAGAGGTGCCTCAAGGCGTGGCTTGATTCCCCGTAGAATTAATCCATTGGCTCGCTCAACCCGACCATTGGATTGTGGTTGTGCCACATATGCAAGGTCAAGTCGGATGCCTTTCTCCCAGCAATAAGCCTCCACTTCTCCGATTGACAAATTGCTACCGTTGTCGGTGATAATCCTGTGTGGGAGACCAAATCTCACCACCAGATCCCGGACAAACCTGAGGGCAGTTGCCCCATCAAGCTTTCTAATGGGTTTAGCTTCTATCCATTTAGTGAATTTGTCAACTGCTACAAGCAGATGCGTAAATCCACAAGGTGTCGTATATAACGGTCCCACCATGTCTAGCCCCCAGACTGCAAACGGCCAAGTCATTGGTATTGTTCGCAGTTCTTCAGCAGGAATATGTGGTTGTCGGGCATAATACTGGCATCCCATGCATGTCTCAACCAGCTTGTCAGCGTCCGCCTTCGCGGTCAGCCAGTAGAATCCTTGCCGGAAGGCTTTCGCGACCAACGATCGAGGAGCGGCGTGATGCCCGCAATCTCCGAGATGTATTTCGTGTAGGATTTCTATACCTTCTAGCTGGGAAACACACTTTAGGTATACAACAGTAGTTCTCCTTTTGTAGAGTTGCCCATTGATTATGGTATAACCCTTTGCTCGTCGTACTATTTGCCTTCTTTCGACTTCATCGTCGGGTAAAGTTCCGTGTTCGAGATATTCCATGAACGGTTTTGTCCAAGACGGAGGGACCTTAGTCACCATGTTGACGAAAGAGTCCGCTCTATCCGGGTTGTCTATGTCGGCTCTCTTCTCGGATGGTGTGCGCAAGTGCTCTAGGAAGACTCCTGGCGGAATTTGTTTGCGCCCTGATCCAAGCTTAGATAGCAGATCAGCCACCTCATTTTGTTCCCTAGGTACATACTTGACTTCGTAGCCCAATAAGCTTTTGGCTATCTCGTCCACTTCGTCTTGATATGCCGCCATCATAGGGTTCCGCGCATTCCAGGTGGCAGCCACCTGCTGGGCAACTAAGTCGGAATCTCCACAGCAAACTATGCGCTTGATGCCAATATCCTTGGCTACACGCAGTCCATGAATGAGTGCTTCATACTCCGCCATGTTGTTTGTAGCCTCGAAGTGGATCTGCAGAACGTAGTGTAGCTTGTCTCCAAATGGTGACTATAGCAATACACCAGCCCCCAAGCCGTTGAGCAGCTTTGATCCGTCAAAGTGCATCACCCAGTACTCTGGCTCCGGCAACGGAGTAGCATCTGGCATCTCCGTCCAATCTACAACAAAATCCACCAATGCTTGTGACTTGATAGTGTCGCGTCTCTTGTAGGTGATCTCGAAGGCGGCAAGCTCAATGCCCCACTTCGCGACCCTTCCTGTAGCGTCGCTATTATTGATAATGTCGGATAGTGGAGTCTTGCTCACCACTGTGATTGGGTGCTCCTGAAAGTAATGCCTCAGCTTCCGAGAAGCAAGGAATACTCCATAAGCTATCTTCTGGTAGTGAGGGTAACGCTGCTTGGACTCTGTCAAGACCTCGCTCACATAGTACACTGGTCGTTGAACTCCATGGTCATAGCCTGGTTCCTTCCGCTCTACCACGACGACGATGCTGATTACCTGGTTGGTTGCCACCATGTAGATTAACAGGGGCTCTCCAGGTTCGGGTGCTGCAAGGATGGGCGCTGAGGAAAGAATCTCCTTGAGCTGCTTCAATGCTGCATCTGTTTCGTCCGTCCACGTGAATTTGTCTGCCTTCTTCAGCAACTTGTACAGCGGCAGGGCCTTCTCTCCAAGTCGGCTGACTAACCGACTAACTGCTGCCACACAACCTGTTAGTTGTTGAATGTCCTTTAGACATGTCAGACGGTTTATGTTTAGGATGGCCTTGATTTTCTCCTGGTTGACCTCGATTCCGTGTTGGGAAACGATGAAGCCCAACAATTTGCCGGCTGGAACCCCGAAGACACACTTCTTAGGGTTAAGCATCATGTTGTATTTCCGGAGATTATCAAAGGTTTCTTTTAAGTCGGAGATTAAGTCGTTTGACTTTTTAGACATCACCACAATATCATCCACATAGGCGTGAACGTTCCGACCAATTTGGTCGTGGAGGCAATGTTGCATTGTCCGCTGGTACGTAGCACCTGCGTTTTTCATCCCAAAGGGCATCGTGACATAGCAAAACGTGCCGTATGGGGTAGTGAACGAAGTGGCCAATTGGTCCGACTTCCTCATCTTGATCTGGTGGTATCCTGAGTATGCATCGAGAAAACACAAAAGTTCCGAGCCAGCCGTCGAGTCAATGACTTGGTCAATGCGAGGCAAAGCAAACGGACCTTTGGGACATGCTTTGTTCAAGCCGGTGTAATCAACGCACATTCTTAATTCATTGGTTCCCTTTTTGGGGAAAAGTACAGGATTGGCCACACATTGGGTGTGAAGGACTTCTCGGATAAATCTAGCTTTAAGCAACCTAGCTATCTATTTTCCAATGGCGCATCTCTTCTCATCTCCAAAGCGTCGTAGAGGTTGTTTCACTGGTTTACATTTTGGATCAATGTTTAAGCTGTGCTCGGCAAGTTCCCTAGGTACACCTTTCATGTCGGCAGGTTTCCAGGCAAAGATGTCCTTATTCTCACGGAGGAACTCGACGAGCGCGCTTTCCTATTTGGGATCCAGGTTCGTCCCAATGGCAGTGACCTTGGAGGCATCGCCTACCACAAGTTCCATCGGCTTGGTCTTGATGGCGGCCTTGAACGTAGGAGCGGAGTCGGAGATCTGCTTCTTCGACGCGGGCATCTCTGAGTCATTGACCTTGCTCTAGATCTCTTTGAATTCTTCGCTGTAGAGGACAGCTTCTGCAATGGTTGCTTCATTGATCTCACAATCCCTTGCCTTAGTAAAGCTTCCGGATACGATGATGACACCGTTTGGTCCGGGTATCTTGAGTTTGTTACAGACGAAGCATGGCTTGGCCATGAACGTGTGGAATATGTCGCGGCCGAATATGACATGGTACACGCTCTTGAAGGGGACCACCTCGAAGTTCATGCGCTCTTGGCGGTAATTGTTAACATCGCCAAAGGAAACCTGAAGTGTAATGCACCCAAGGGACCGAGCCTCCCGACCAGGAACTATGCCATGGAAGATGGTGTTGGTCCGCCTTAGGTTTGCCTCCGTCAAGTTCATCTTCTGCAGTGTATCCAGGTACATGATGTTGATGCTGCTTCCACTATCCACCATCCACTTGGTGAACTCCACGCTGTCAATCAAGGAGTTGATGACCATGGTGTACTGGTTCTCCGTAGGTACAAGGTCTGGGTGGTCCGTCCTGTCCCAAGTTATTGGAACCTCCGACCAGCGCAGGTACCGGGGAACTGGGGGGAGAGTGGCCATCAGGATCCTCAGAGAGTTCTTATGTTGTCGGATGGTGGGGGTGCCAAGGAAAGTGTGGTAGACTGGAGCCTTCTTTGCGAAGGGGTTCTTGCCCTTGTCGTCGCTCTTGGCGGTGTGCTTGGGGTCAATGTCTTCGTCCATGTCACTCGAATCCTTGGACTCCTCCTTCTTCTTCTTCCCCTTGACCTTGCCCCGCGGTCTGTTTTTCCGACTTCGCTTGTAGCCGGACTCCGGGTCTTCCTTGAGGTTGTTGACGAATTTGCAGTGTCAATTGGTATGGGTGGCCTTGCCATTGGCGTTGAGGTGTAAGAGGCACGACATATCGCGGTATTCTTCGTAGGTTTGGGGAACGCGGAGCGGCGCCGAGGTTGTTTCACTGCCTCGTTGCTGCCCACGACCCGCTCCCCTTCCTCGGCCACGTTGCCCGCCATCACCTCGTCCTGCAAAAGTCATGGCGACCATGTCGATAGATTGCTTTTCTTCTGGAGCGGTTTTCCGCTTTGTACTGCTGTTCCTCCGAGCTTGAGTTGGAACGGCTGTTGCCGACAAGGAGCCTCAAGCATCGTCGTCGGCAGCTACGAACTCAGTAGCCAACTAAATCATATGGTTCAAGTCAAGATGGTGATTGTACTACAAGCGCTTCAGCTTATGTCGGAGCAACGTGCCTCTTTCCAACCCGTCGATGAAGGCGGCCATGGCGGTCTGAGCGTGCACTCCTGCGCAGGAATTCTTCATATCCAGCCAGCGAGAGAGGTAGGCGCGAGATGTCTTGTCTTTCTCTTGCACACACCGCTGTAGATCGCCCACAGTGCAGGGACGCTTGTATGTACCCTCAAAGTTCTTGGTGAACGCTTCTTGCATGTCTAACCAGTTGTAGATAGATTTCGCTGGCAAGTCGTCGATCCATTGATGGGCCGTGCCCACCAACATTAATGGGAGGTACTTGACGACGACATTGGGGTTGCCTCTGGCAATCTCCATCGTGTTGCCGTAGTCTTGCAACCATGTGGCTGGCTTGGCGGTGCCGTCATAGGGCTTGATGGTCTTGTCAATCCGGAAACCTTTGGGGTAAGTTGCGGAACGTATTGCAGGTCCAAAGCAACGTGGTCCCAGGTATGGTCCTTCCTGGGCCTCGTAGATCTTATCGATCCGCAAACGTGCGTTGTACGGCTCTGGGTTCTTCTTCTTCTTGTCAATAGGGGATGGGATGCGTGAACGACGCGGGCCTCCTCCGCCATGGTGACTGCTTGGTGGTGACGGAGGCGGAGGTGACAGTGGGTTAGCCTTCTTGCTGTTACCCTCCTGCGACGCCTCATGCCTGTCACGGTTGCTTGTCAGACACGGAGGGTCATGGCGTGACCTGCTCTTGTGTCCTTGGTTGCGCTCTTCGTCATGACGGGTCTGCTCCATGTTGTCGCGGATGATGATGCCACACTGCTTTGGTGGGGGCATATCCGTACGATGGTGAGCCTTGTAATCTTCGCGATGTCCGGGGGATCGGGGCGGTGGCGATGGGCGACGAGGTCGGGCCTTTTCTCCATGGTCGGAGGATATGGGGATAGCATCCTTCCTGTTGCGTGCATCCCTCCATCATCGTTCTGATGAACCCGTCTAGGACCCGACATCAAGAGGAGATCTGTCCCTTGGTGGCTTGTACTGGCTAGATTGGCAGAGCGCTGGGTCAGACTCAAGCCTCTGAGAGGTGGCCTTTTCCTGCCGCTTCACCGCCTTGGCCACTAGGTCATAGACCTGTTCCACTGCCTCAGGGGATCTATCCTGCTCCAGAAGGGTCTTGGCGACGACGAGGTTAAGGAGTGGGGTGGGCATCACCTGCTTGCCTTCACTGTCAATGTATGGCTTGGCTTGTGCCGGCTTAGAGGGGGCGCATCCTAGGTTACGCCACACACCAGGATCGTTGACGCGAGCTGGAGCTTTCTTAGCCTTCTGTTGCTGCTGCAGTAAAGTCTTGTACTCGGCCTCCATTGCTCTAGCTTTCTCTATGGACTTTTGCGCGTTGACCAGATATCGATCTAGTTTAGCTCCTTGATCCGCGATGGCCTGCGCTTCCTCCAGCAGCTGCTGGCGCTTCTCGTCAAGCTGGGTCACGTTCCGAATATGAGCAACGGTCAGTGGCTCGACGAGGAGGTTGCCGTACATCACTCTATCAGCTGGAGTAACTTGGGCTGCTGCAGACGTAGATGCTGGAGGCGGCAAGTTTGCGGTGTTGTTATTGCTCGGGCCGGTGCCGAGTTCCTGCGGCTGCTCCACTGGGTTAGTCGGAGGAGGCATGACTTTTGCGCGATCATCGTCAGCAGCAATAAGTGGCCCCTTCCCCTTTTCCAGCGCTGTAGGCGGAGCTTGTCCGGGTTGATCTTCATCCATCACCGTCCCAATGGTGACGAACACCCCTCGAGACGTGACGACATTGTTGTCTTGCTCGTCGCGTGAGTACTCCTCCTCCATCTCCTGCATAGCGGAGTCTAGCTCTTCTGGACTAAAATCTATCTCCTCTGAATCTGCACTGAAATCAGCATAGAGCGCGTCAATGACAGAGTCGGAGGGTGCCAGGACTTCCTCGATGACGGGCGGTGGAGGTGCAGCGGCCTCGACGATGACTGGAGGTGGTGGTGCTGCTGCGACGATGGCGACGGGAGGCGGTGGTGGCGGTTGCTGGATCGGAGGTTCTCCTTCCCTGAGTGCAAGCGCCATCTGGGCTGCTGCGTCAGCTTCCGCGTAGTTGTTGACGGTGCTCACCATCTCTTCGAGGGTAAGACGTCCTGTTGCCTGCTGCCATCTTAGAGAATGTCGAAGAAGCATGCCACGGTCCAGTCCTTCCATGAAGTGATACAGAGCGTTATCATCGGGGTAGTGGGCCAGATCGGCTCGTATACGGAGCCACTGGCCAGGTAATCGCGGGGGTTTTCTCCTTCTCTCTGAATGCAGCGCGCCAGATCGAAGATGGTAACCATGCCGACGAACTTGGATTTCTGCTGTCCAGACGCACGGGCGAAGCCGGCGGATTTGCAGTGGTCTTCCACCTTTATATCCTACATAGGGGCGGTTTGGGTGGGCCTTGGATTTTTCCGATCTTTGCCGGCAAACTCCGAAGAGAGATCCAACATCGATCCTTTCGCGAACGTATCCTGCCCGTAGGCGGTCCGAGCGGGCCTTGATGTTTTCCGATCTTTGCCAGCAAACTCCGAAGAGAGATCCGACAT
The DNA here is from genome assembly GCA_916181665.1 of Avena sativa. Lineage (NCBI taxonomy): Eukaryota > Viridiplantae > Streptophyta > Magnoliopsida > Poales > Poaceae > Avena > Avena sativa. Next base: position 61,011,281 of record OV702283.1, on the reverse strand, counting down.
CGATCCTTCCGCGAACGTATCCAGCCCGTAGGCGGTCCGTGCGGGCCTTGATGCTCCTCCGACTTCCAGGGAACTAGTGCCCGAGTCGGTTTCGCCGATGAAGAGGTGGATGTCTCCGATAGGAACGATTGAACACCGCGTAGGGTTCGTCTTTGCCGGGATCAAGAACTCGTCAGGAGGGACGATCGAAACATTGCCGGAGAATAGAACACGGCCGATGGCTACAGTTTCGCCGATTCCCGCGAAGATCTTGGTCCTCGCCCGCTAAAGAGCCTGAAGCGCCTCTTGCCCCACGGTGGGCGCCAACTGTCGTGGTATTGCCGACGAGTACGCCATGGAGGGGTACTCACAGTGCGTGTTTAGAGACGTGGGGTAAGGAAGACGGTTGACCGGTATGAGGTAACACAGCTTACCCAGGTTCAGATCCCACAATGGTGGCGGAATCCTACTCCTGCTATAAATCACTATAAGGGCAATACGCCGAGTTACAGAGATAGGTTCGCTGTGCGAGGTTGTGTGTAGTTATCTATGATCGTGCCCTAAAGGCTCCCATAGGACCGACTTATATAGCTGCCAGGTCCTAGGGCTATAGGGAAAAGTCCTAGCCGGACAGGTTACAAAGTCCTACACCGTCTATTACTAGTCTTGTGTATCTTGCACTCCAAGGCTCCGGGTACGCTGGTGACTCCACCGTAGCCTTCCTTTATCCGGCATGGGCCTCCCTTCTGGATCCATATAACTGGGCTGCCCAGCAGGCCATAGGCCATGCTACCAACTGTGGGCCACCCGGGTTATCCGGATAAGTGACATGCTTATGAGGATACCCATATAGTATATCCCCAACAGATGCACTATTTAATATTACGGTAGAAGACCGGGCATGATGCATGTATGATATATTACATGGTAAATATGCGCTGCAATTAGGCAATATTAAGCGAAACCGGAGTCCCGACAATTTATTAGCTGGTTCATGTTGTTTAGATACCCCGCAATTTAAATGTTGTCTTAACAAGGCAAAATTATATCACCGATTCGATGCACAAATTTAAATGGGACCAATACTAGACTAGATTCGCCCGCATATGGTCTCAATATTTAATTTAGGTGAATCATCTAGATACCCCCAAACACGCATAATATGTATGCAAACATGTTCATTTAATATGCAACAAGATCAATATATATTATAAAAATATGAGGGGTCTCGGATAGGGGTCACACATCGAATGGCGATCTTGGGGTTCCAAGGGTTCGGGGGATCGGTCTTCGGATTGGGGCTTCGGCGTTTCTGGCTCCGAAAAGATGATCTTGGCATTCCACGAAGGTCTTGATGTTCCGGATTCGTGTAACCTCGAGGTAGGAGAAACTGATGTAGTCGGTCTACCACTTGTCGTTCTTTGAAACCTCGACATGCCACCGGAGATGGTAACCGAACTGGACCAAAGATCAAAGGGGGATTATGATCATATACACGCATAACAGTACCCTGACGCCATATGTACAGAGGCATGGACCAGAACCGCCATGCACTCGCGCTTGCATAGAGGAAGCGGTGAGGTCTGGTGGTGATTGGAGGTGGCAAGACGATGCACTGACGGTACCCGCGGGAGAGGAGGCCAGACTGCGGTGACGGCCGGACGTGGACGGCGGTTACGGACGCGGCTCAGGGACGCGCACGGGAACGACGGTTGTTGGCGAGACAGCGGTCAGCGCGAGAGCTGGCGCGACACGCAAGCTCGAGCGGGGGGGGGGGGGAGGAGGCGGCCTTTGCGACGTCGAGTTTGGGGGAGGAGCGGCCCTGGCGGCAGCTGGACCGAGAGGTGGCGGAGGGGGTCGGGGTACCGCTAGAGAGGAGGGGCGTCGGCCATGGCGGGGATGAGGACGACTCGAGGGGTGATTGGCACCGAGGAGCTCCTGGCGACGGTTGTTCTCGCGCGAAGAGAGGGGAGCAGCAGATGGACGCGGACCTGGGAGGCCAGCACAGGAGAAGCTCGGGGGCGCAGGGTCCGCTAGCGGCGGGGATCATGGCAGCGGCGACGACTGGGTAGGAGAGAGAGGCGAGGCTCGCGTCGGGGTCACGCGGAGAGGAGAAGAAGCGGTCAACGGGGTGAGGTCGCTGGTGTGGGGAGAGGGGCCCGGCGAGGCTGACGGGGAGGAGATCGAGCGAGGCTCCTCTCGCTCCTGGCGGTGGTGATTGTGCGGGACAGGGAGAGAGGGGGGCGTTCGCTATGGGGTGGAACGGGGTAGGTGGGAGCGGGGTCGCGAGGGTGGGCCTGCTGAGTGAGGGAGTGGGGCCGGTTGACGGGTAGGAAAACATGACGGGGTGGGCGATCGCTGGGGTGTGCGCGTGTGTTGTGTGTCGTGTTGGGCAGGGACCTAGGGCATGCACTGCGTGCGGGTTGTGTGGGTGGGTCCGGCGGCGGGGACTGGTGTAGGGTGTGTCTAGGTTTGGACAGGTAGGGATCTAGGGTTTTAGTGGGGTGGTAGTTGGCTGGCTGCTGGGCTTTTGGGCCTGGCGGCTGGCTGACTCCCCCACAGGTTTTATAAAACTTTATTTTATTTTATTTATATAGTTGTTTGATATATTTTATAAAATACTTTTATAAATAGATTTTAGACAAAACAAAATATCCAGGATATCGGCTTTTATAATTTGAAATAAAGATGGAGTGTTTGTAGAAATAGAATAGGCATTAATGAAAATTCTTTTCAAAGGCAAAAATATACATGATGATGTCACGATGATGCATGAATAAAAATAACACGCGATTTTCTAGTAGTGGATTTACCCGGGGTTCTACATTCCCGCAGGGCTTAGCCTAAGCTAGAGCGAGTATGGTGGAGTAGAAGAGGGCCTCAGCGATCTAGGTTTTAAATGCCGAGGGAAGAGGGCAGCCAGAGGCTAGGGTTTAGGCTAGACGACAATGGCGGTTTAGAGGTGATCTAGGGCGCCAACGGCTTGGGGGGCAGCGGCGGCCTAGGGACTGGGTCTTAGGCGCCTAGGGCAAGGGGGATTTGACCTTTTCAAACTGCCTTTTTGACTTTCAAACTAGAGTTTAATTTCTCTCTTCCAAGTATAACATCCCAAAAATATTAAACAAGATTATCAAGTTCTAATCACCCAAGTTTAGGGGTAACAAAAACTTTTATTATTAAAATAAATATGAATGCATGTGTGTGTGTGTGATTAATGCATGAATGAGTGCAATTGCCATGTTTGATTGCTATGAATGACAGGGATTAGTTTAAAGATAAAAACAATATCATCTAGATCATTTCCAAGCAGAATCAAATGAAGAGAAAATCAAAAATAAGAAATATGAGCAAATGGTCATTTTGGCCAAACTTGTTCACTAGACTACTTTGGGTGTTCCTAGTCAAAGATTTCTAACAGAAACAAATCCAATTATTTTCACCCCTTGATAGACCAAGTAAAGGTGAACCCAAGCCCACCATACAAACCAACAGAAACAAATTCCAAATCTATTTAAAGAACAATTCAAAATTGAATCAAGTGTAGGTACTAAGATCTCCATTTCTCAAAAAACCAACTAAACCACTTCACATTGGCAAACCCAACTAACCTCAGACTAGCAAGCTTATGACCAGAGCACTCACCAAAATTCATCCAAAAATTCAAACTTTGAATTCATGCGGCCATTTCATTAAACACCCGGTGAGCACAGATCAAACTTGCCTAACTTATACTGTTCTAGATCAATGCCTTGTCCACTACTTGTCGCCACTACTAGCCCTTGTATCCCCCAGTGCCCAACATCGCATTGAACAAACTCACCCTTCACTGCTTGCACCAGTGTCGTGCCACCCGAGCCACCATTGCGGGCCGACTGTGGAAAGCTCGCAGGAGGAAGCGCCGCGCCCGTCCATGATGTCTGGGAGACAGGCCACCATCCACCGCCACTCCCTGTCCACCCCTCGAGCTCATCCAAGCCATGGACCACACGAAAATCGCCGCGCCCCCATCTCTGCAATCATGCCGAGAGCGTGCTAGAGCGTCGCAGCCGACACGCTCGCACACGCTGCGCCTCGCCCTCACAGCGCTTAACTGCTTATGCCATGACCCTAGCTACCTCCCAGACACGACCGTTCGCCGCCGCGCGACACGAAGCACCTATACACCGTCTCGAACACCGCCGTCCCCACGCAGGGCACCGACCCGTCCCAATCATTTATGATCTCCCTTTGCCACGCCATTAAGCCAGTGACGATCGCTAGGAGACACCGCACCGTCCTATGCCATTCTCCATGCCCGTAGCTCGCTGTATCATTGTCATCAACGAGCCCTGACCATGCCGCACTGCCCCTCTCGCCGATGTATAAATAGAGGCCACCCCAGTCCTCATTCTCCACACCATCTCACTCCCCTCTCTCTCAGAACCACCCTTGACCCTTCCCTGGAGCAAGGCGAACACCAGGCCGCCGGAATTTCACCGGAGTCCGCCACTGCAGAGGAGGAGAGGAGCCATTGATTGGAGCCACACCAGGAGTTGCCGTGACCACCGTTCGAACCGCCGTCATTGACAATGTCATTCGCCCCCATCGCCGACCCTAGCTAGAGCCCTGGTAAGCCACCACGTACCCTCATTGTCGTTGTTAAGGTCCCTTCTCGTCGGAGCTGTGCGATGGAGACGGTGAACCACGACCGTAGATCCTAGTCTAATCGCACGGCCTAGATTGAAACATACGACTTCGGGATAACTAAGCCGCTGACACATGGGACCCCCCTGTCAGCAGCCCGCTGCGCTTGCGCTGTGCAGCTGGGCCGGCCCATTTCCTTTCCCACGCGTAGCCCAGAGATTCAAACAATCTTTTTCCATTTTATTCAAACCCTAGTTCAGTCAGTAACTTTGAAATTCAATTCAAGGAGATGTACTAAACCAAATTGCATGATTCCAATTTTGTTAGAAAGGTATTGAAATTATCAATCCAAGCCCATTGTATTCAAATCATTTGAAGTTATAGATCACCTATAGTAAAAATAACAAGACATAGACTTTTACACATTCAAACATTTTTCAAAAACAACCATAAAGGCTTTGAGTTGATTCCAACTCTCAAAAATCACATTTTACAAGATCTTTCTGAATATGTAAAAATATTTAGGTTTACATGGGGTGATCTTGGACTAATATTAAAGGAATGCTACATAGGCATTTCTAGTCACTTTAATTATTTAAAATAGTAATTTTAAACTTTATAAAAATATGACCACCACTTTAAATCACATTCCCATGTATTAAAATATGTGGTGATGACATGTGTCAACATTATCCCATATTTTAATTGGAGAATATTAAATCTTAAGTAGTTTTCAATGAGTAGAAATTACTTTTCTAAAATAAAATAAATAAGAGTAGGTCTTTATTTCATGTGATGATTGTGATGATGCTAGATCATCTAGTGTGAAACTTTGTGTGCCAAATAGAAGTAGTTAAGTATTGTTTGGTGATTGTGTACCTCATTTATAGACGCTAGTACCGACCAAGGCTACGAGGAGGAGGAGTACTACGAAGAAGAAGAAAACTTCAACCACTGCACCAATCAAGGCAAGCCATCCTATGCAAGCTAACCCTTGCAAGCTAGAACTTTGCATGCTACTTATGCAAGTAACCTATGCAAGATACATCAGGCATGCTTTGGTTATGCAACCTTGGTCATACCAAATCCCAGTTTTACCTGCAATATTTTTTCTTTTATGTTTACCATAGTTCTTTATTACTTTGAGTTAGTGCTTTGTGAGTTTTGGAAAAATAGTATAGGTTGCATAAAGAGCATAAAACTAGGCCTAAGTAGTTAGAACTAAATGTAATACTAAGGCATGAGACTAGATTTGGATAGTCGCACTTGATTAGCACCCCCTCATTAGTGAATACCCTCAATCTTAGTGGCTAGTGCTAAGCATAAAAATTGATCACTTTAGATGAGAACACTTGGTGAAAATGATTATGAAAACCTTGGAATGAAGATTCATTCGATTGAAATGTTTTGACATGTGTTGTGAACACAAGATGATTTGATGATAAAAATGTTGAGGCATGATCCTGGGCCCTTTATAAAAACTAATGGTTGGGTTCGGATGCGATACCATTCCAAGTTTACCGTACAACCACAATACCCGAATTTGGGTAGGGCTTAAGTGGAAGTTTATATATCTTAGTATGGGTTCCCTTGCGGAAGAGGTTTGAGCTGAGGCTACCTCATGATGAATGTACACCTGTGCAGTTCCCAAGATGATAGATGGTGATGGTTGGGAGGCCAAACTCATAGGGGAGGTGCCTATACTAGGGTGTGTAATTGAAAGGTTAGGATTGATTATCCGCATACCAAGTATGATGATTCAGGGTTATCCCTGACGGATGTATCGAATGTTGTGGTGAAAGTGTACAAGATCTGCAGAGTGTCAAACTATTCGAATAGCCGCGCCCGTGGTCATGGACAGTTGGAGTGGCCATATTGTTCCGTCGTCAGATGTTTTCATAATGACTTGTGAAATTAACTATGACTTTGACTTGACCATAATAGGGTTGCGTTGTGAATATGAAAACTAACTTTCCACTTAGGTGTTGTAGAACATTAAACTAGTTTTCTTTACTTCTAAACTTGGTTTAAGGTAAACCTGGCTTTTTGCAAATAAACCTAGAGCTTTGGATTCCTACTAGAACTACTTACTTGTTAGTGATAGTTTGCGAGTACTTAAAGAGTACTCATGGCTTTGTCCCTGGATATTCCTATGGCCAGACTATGAGGAGGACTACCAGGATGATGTACAACATGAAGTCTATGACAACTAGGATCATCTCCCATCATCAGCATTGCCAGTGACCCTAAAGATGGAGCCTCTACCATGCTACCTTTATTATTCAGTTGTGTTGATTGTATTAAGACTGGATCATGAGATCCTTTATTTGCAAGACCTTTCTTATGGTTTGTAATGGATGATGAACTATGGTACCAATCTGTTTTGTATCGCAAAAATGGTAATCCTGGGATCGCGATGTATGGCATAACAGGCATATGGGATTAAAAATCTGGGTGTTGACAAGTTGGTATCAGAGCCATCCTGACCATAGGATACCCTAGTTAGAATGGATGCTCGAATCTTAGTTTCAAAACAAAATAAGTGAGTATTTATGAAAACCTATTCTCATTCTTATCACTGAGATTCTTTCAAGAAAATTTATGTTCCTAAAAAATTCTTGCAATCCTACATAAAATTTGACACACTTGATCACCTCACTAACTTACTCATCCTACATTCTTATAGATGGAAGTCAAGTATAGCAAGTTCTACCAGTTGGGCAATGGAGGAGAGCTCATCTTCGAGGGCGACTTAAGCCAACTCTCAGAACTTCTAGAGAGCCCGCACCCCGAGTTCTTCGGAGCACAACTCAATGATCAGCAAGGAGGAGAGCTACAATGGCTGATAGTTGGAAATCTCAGAGGCAAGATGGAGGCACCCACCTCAGAGGGGACCCAATTCAACTTGATGGAGAACAATTGGCTAGACGGACTCGCCAGGGCTATGCAGGGGCTCTTGCCCATCTGTGTGGGCAGAGCATCAACTAGATAAATGGCACTCACTTTGCTTACTACGCAAGGCGTGATGCTATGGGACAGCCATTGGAGGTACCAGGTCATCCGGAGCTGAAGCATCAGGTGGATCATCTCAACTTCATGCTGTATGACAGGCAGAAGGAGTTGGACAACGCCCGTGCCTACGCCAACCACAACTATGCCATTGCAGTCAAGAAGGACCATACCCTCGCCATCCTCATGAAGGAGCGCAAGTCACTTCGCCGTTTGCGTGACAAGAAGGATAGCATCATTGCCCGCCTTCGTCACAAAGTGTCAGACTTGGAGGAGACCATCCATGAGCAGGACATGCAACTTGAGGAGAGGGAGAACGAAGGTGAAGTTATCCGTGGAGATCCCTACTCCTACCTCAGTGATGATTATGACTACCTGGAGGATCTCGACATGGATTTCCACACTAATGATGATGATTCCGCCTTCATTGATGATGAAGAAACCACCGGTTCTGATGAGTAGTAGCACTTGAGCACTATCGTAGGTGTGAGTTGTATCCGGTCCCACTATATCGTAGCTTCCCAGAATAGTTCTTAAAACCATCTGTTACCTTAGTGTGGTGTGTGTTTATATTGGGTGCTATGAATGAGTGAATGAAAAGAAAGTTGCTAGTTGGCACAACCAGAGTCAGACTCAAAGTTTAAAAGATTTTTTTTAAAAAAATCCCTGAACCTTAGAAATTTCCCTCTTGTCTCATGATCTATCTCAATCTCCAGATGCCTCGCGGAGGGAGCAGTTCATCTCAGGACCCAATGCTGCAAATCTTGCAAATGTTGGTTGCTGACAATGAAGCTGGAAGAGCTGAACGTCAAGCTAAATTAGCCACTCTTCAACAGATAGCTCAGATGGCCCATAATAATCAAGGCCATGGAAACCAGGACAACCATGGATCCAAGTTCAAGAACTTTCAGAACACCAATCGACCCATATATTGTAAGTCTGGAGAGCCATTAGATGCTGATGACTGACTGCAAACCATGGAGAACAACTTAGAAGTCGCAGGAGTGGAGGCCAATGAGAAAGTACTGTTTGCCACCCATTATCTGGAAGGTGATGCAAGATCTTGCTGGAATAGCATTCGTACCATGAATGGAGGACATATGATGGCTTAGGATGAATTCAAACTCAAGTTCAGCCGAACCCATGTGCCACCGGGTTTGATTCTATGGATGAGGGATGAATTCAAGGAGTTGAAGCAGGGAAGAATGACTGTGGTAGAGTACCGTGACAAATTTCTATCTCTGTCTAGGTATGCCCCTGATGAGATTGGTACTAAAGCCAAGAAGAAGGAGAGATTCTTGAATGGTCTGCATGATGAGATGCAGACAGTGCTGTTCAACACTCCCTTCGCTGACCTTGAAGCCTTAGTGGATTCTGCAATCCAGATGGAAGGCAAGATCAACCAAGCCAATGAGAATCGCAAGCATCGAATGATGCATCAACCAGGATCCCACCATACCCCGAAGTACCGCTCCAACCCGTCTGCTGGATATGCCCCGAGGAACAATAGACCCCCTATATCTCGTCCGAACTATCACAACCGTGGAGGAGGAAACCCAAGGCCCGGAGGAAACCACAACCCCGGAAACTCTAACAATTTCAACCGTGCACCGCCCAAGTCCAACTACACCAGGCCAACAACGCCAATACTGCCCCAAGGACTGGAAGCAATGTCGTTGTAACATCCCAAAAATCATGATTTATAAAGTTTGCATATCATTCATGCATTCATAAGCATTTGGATCATTTTTCAAATAAGATTTCAAAACAGAGGTAAATTGTTGCCTAATATTTTATGTAAGCAAGACAATGGCTTCTTTTCTACTCTCTAAAATGAGAATACTTTGTTTTAACCAGAAAAGGTTTGATTATAGGTTTGAATGTTGGTCCAAAAGCTTGGTCAAAATTTCTAAACAAAAATATAAATTCAAAACCATTCATATGCCTATTATAAATAAATAATTAAGGCATGGTTTTATTTTAAACTTCAATGGGCCAATGTATTTTTTGAGTGAACATCAATGTTTTGTATTCAAATATGTGCATGGTTCACTTTACAAAAATCTAGAGAAAGTTTGAATTCAAACTCATTTGAAAAACATTTGAAAATTAAACCAGAAAATCAAAACAGAAATGAAAAAGGAATAAAGAAAAGAAAAAGGGATGGAGCCACCTATTCGGCCCACTAACAGAACCAGCCCACCCGGGTTTTCCCCTCTCCCTCTGTTTCTCACCCACGCGAGCACACCCCTCTCGCTGATGCCTCAGACCCACCTGCCCCATCATCGTCATCCCCAAAATCCCGCCCACGACCTGGCCTCGCCGTTTCTTCCTCCTCACAAGCTAGCTTTGATAAGCACAGCTCGGGATCATCTCACAAGCGTTCCCATCATGATGATAGTGGGAGTTCTGGATCCCACAAACATGGAAAGTACAACAACCACCACGGCCACAACCGTCATCATGACAACACGCATCACCGTAGTCATGATAATGACAAGTATAAGAACCACAAGAGTGGACACAAAAACCACCATAGTGGAGGTGGAAGTGGAAGTCAGCCTGCAAAGAGAGATATCAGTCAGGTTGAATGCTTCAAGTGTAAGAAGATGGGGCACTATGCAAATGAGTGCCCAGAAAAGAAATTCGAAGGTGCCAACAAGCCCAATCCCTTCCAAAAGGGACAAGTGAACCACATCAATGTGGAAGAAATATATGAGGAACCTGATGTTGTAGCTGGTAAGTTCAAACTCAATTCTGTTCCAGCACTTCTTCTTTTTGATACTGGCGCATCACATTCATTCATATCAAGAGCATTTGTTGATAGAAATGGACTTCCAGTGGAAACTATTGGGTGTCCTATAAAATTAAGTTCTCCTGGTGGAGAAATGATAGTGAACTCAGGATGTCATGACCTAGTGATAGAATTTGGGAAGTATAAGTTTCCCGTTAATTTGATAATCCTAAATTCCCAAGGATTGGATGTCATTTTGGGAATGGATTGGATGACTAAGTACAAGGGAGTGCTAGATTGTGCCAATCATACTATCACACTCACAACCCCGGATAATAAATGGATTAGATTCAAGACTAACTTTGAATCGAAAGGGAGTAAGCTAAATTCTCTTAAGGGGGTTAGCATAGATAGTGTGCTAATTGTGAGATAATATCCGGATGTGTTTCCGGAGGAATTGCCGGGAATGCCACCAAATAGAGATGTGGAGTTTCTGATTGACTTGCTGCCAGGGTCAGGACCAATAGCAAAGAGACCTTGCAAGATGTCCGTTGATGAGTTGAAAGAACTCAAGAAACAACTTGGAGAACAGTTGCAAAAAGGATTTATTCAACCAAGTTCTTCATCTTGGGGAGCACCAGTTTTGTTTGTTGAAAAGAAGGATAGAAGTCAAAGGTTATGCATATATTATCGTTCACTCAATGAGGTGACTATCAAGAACAAGTATCCTTTGCCCAGAATCAATGACTTGTTTGATCAGCTAGAAGGAGCCCGTGTGTTCTCAAATATTGATCTTCGATCAGGTTATTTTCAGCTAAAGATAAGGGAACAAGACATACCTAAGACTACTTTCACCACTAGGTATGGATTGTATGAGTACACCGTGATGCCATTTGGTTTGACAAATGCACCAGCTTACTTCATGAATATGATGAACAAGGTGTTCATGGAGTTTCTTGACAAGTTTGTTGTCGTTTTCATCGATGACATTTTGATCTACTCCAAGAGCAATGAAGAGCATGAAGGACATTTGCGATTGATACTTGAGAAGCTTAGAGAGCATAAACTGTATGCCAAATTCAGCAAGTGTGAATTCTGGTTGAATGAGGTCGGATTTCTTGGACACATTGTGTCAGGAGATGGTGTAGCAGTTGATCCCGCAAAAGTGTCAGCTGTAACTGAGTGGGAATCTCCTAAGTCAGTGAAGGAAGTTCGTAGTTTCCTTGGCTTGGCAGGATACTATAGGATATTCATTGAGAATTTCTCAAAGGTAGCTAAGCCAATGGCAGAGTTACTTAAGAAAGACAAGAAATTTGATTGGACTGAAGGATGTGAACTCAGTTTCCAAGAGTTGAAGAAGAGACTAGTGACAGCACCAGTCTTATGTCTGCCAGATTTGGAGAAGGATTTCCAAGTGTATTGTGATGCATCTCACCAAGGATTAGGTGCAGTTCTGATGCAATAAGGGAAAGTTGTGGCTTATGCCTCGAGACAACTCAAAACTCATGAAGTGAATTATCCTACTCATGATTTAGAGTTAGCCTCTGTTGTCCATGCACTCAAAACATGGAGACATTATCTTTTGGGAAAGCGATGTGAAGCGTTCACAGATCACAAGAGTTTGAAGTATATCTTCACTCAGAAAGAAATCAACATGAGACAAAGACGATGGCTAGAACTCATCAAGGACTATGACTTGAGTTTGCAATACCACCCCGGTAAAGCAAATGTTGTAGCAGATGCATTAAGCCGTAAGGTATATGTGAATGGCCTTACTAAAGGAGAGTTGCCAGATGATTTGTGTGCCCAATTCAAAGATCTCAGATTGGAGATAGTGCCTGAAGGACATCTCATGACATTGGATGTTCAACCCACCTTGTTGGACAAAATCAAGGAAGCCCAAAAGACGGACAAGGAAATTGAAGAGATTAAGGAAAAGATTGGTAAGGGAAAAGCCAAAGGATTCCATGAAGACGAACAGGGTACTTTATGGTATGGAAAACGTATCTGCATTCCGCAGGATCCGGAGCTTCGGAAACTGATTTTACAGGAAGCACATAACTCACCATATTCAATTCATCCGGGTAACACTAAAATGTACATGGATGTGAAGGAAAGATTTTGGTGGAATAACCTCAAGAAGGACATCGCCGAACATATTGCTTTGTGTGATGTATGTAGCAGAGTAAAAGCAAAACATCAGAAACTAGCAGGATTGTTACAACCACTACCTATTCCTGATTGGAAGTGGGACAAGATTGGCATGGATTTCATCACTGGACTGCCAAGGACTAGATAAGGGTATGATTCTATTTGGGTCGTAGTAGATCGCCTAACTAAAGTGGCTCATTTCATACCCGTGAAGACAACCTATACAAGTGCTAAGTTAGCCAAGATCTATATGAATAGGATTGTGTGTCTACATGGAGTACCTAAGAGTATTATGTCTGATAGGGGAACTCAATTCACTTCCCATTTTTGGAGGCAACTGCATGAGTCATTGGGAATGAGATTGGAATTCAGTACTGCTTTTCATCCCCAGACTAATGGACAGACAGAAAGGACCAACCAGATTTTAGAGGATATGTTGAGGGCATGTGCCCTAGATTATGGTGCTAGTTGGGATGAAAGTATGCCTTACGCGGAATTCTCTTATAACAACAGATATCAAGCCAGTATTGAGATGGCACTGTTTGAATTTCTCTATGGGAGAAAGTGTACTACACCATTGCTATGGAATGGTGTTGGAGAAATAAACTTGTTCGGGCCAGAACTAATCAAGGAAGCTGAAGAGAAATTCAAGTTGGTAAAGGACAGATTGAAGATAGCACAGTCCCGACAAAAGAGCTACGCAGATCCCAAGCGTAGGGAAGTCACCTATGAAGTGGGTGATAGAGCTTATCTTAGAGTATCACCACTTCGTGCAGTGAAGAGGTTTGGAGTCAAAGGAAAATTGGCTCCAAGATATGTTGGACCATTCAAGATTCTGAGCCGTAAAGGAGAAGTGGCATATGAGATTGAATTGCCGGAATCATTGTCTGTCGTTCACAATGTGTTTCATGTGAGTCAGTTAAAGAAATGCCATCCGGAGATGGAGGAGACTTCTTTGAAGGATACTATACCTTTGGAAGAGTTCCAATTGGAAAGTGATCTCACTTATGAGGAAAAACCTATCAAGATCCTCGAGACTGCAGAAAGAGTTACTCGGACAAAGACTATCAAATTCTGCAAAGTTCAGTGGAACCATCATTCCGAGGAAGAAGCAACATGGGAAAGAGAAGATGATCTTCGGAAAGACCACCCTCACCTATTTGCTAGCCAATCCGAATCTCGAGGGCGAGATTCGCCTTAAGGGGGTTAGATTTGTAACATCCCAAAAATCATGATTTATAAAGTTTGCATATCATTCATGCATTCATAAGCATTTGGATCATTTTTCAAATAAGATTTCAAAACAGAGGTAAATTGTTGCCTAATATTTTCTGTAAGCAAGACAATGGCTTCTTTTCTACTCTCTAATATGAGAGTACTTTGTTTTAACCAGAAAAGGTTTGATTATAGGTTTGAATGTTGTTCCCAAAGCTTGGTCAAAATTTCAAAACAAAAATATAAATTCAAATCCATTCATATAGCTTTTTGTTATCACCATATTTTGGCCAAAGGAGGAGATGGGCCGTAATCAAGATGGGCTTGGAAGATACATATATGCAACGTGTTGTTGAATCGGCCTTGTGAGTGGATTTGGGCTAAATTGCCCGTGTATCTTATATTGTAGTAGGTTACGTTTCGGTTTAAGTAAAGAGATAGGATTGCTAGGTTCATTCCAAAGATAGAAAGTCTCCGGACTATAAATATGTACCTAAGGTTATTGAGAAAGGAGGACGATCACGTTCACAACAAACACAATCTCGGCGCATCGCCACCCCTTGTTTCTAGGGTTTCTTTCGGGTAAGTGTCATGCTGCCTAGATCGCATCTTGCGATCTAGGCAGTATCTGCTTATGCGTTATTTGGTGTTACTCGTGCTGAAGCCTTGTTGATGGCGAGTAATACTATTATCATAGATTTGTTTAGGCTAGCATCGGTACTTTTTTCTATGATTGTTTAGTTATGCTACCTCTAGTTATCTCGCTGCCTTTGCACCTTTTCCCGGGTGTAAGGGTAGCATCTTGCTTGATCTTTATTCAGTCAATTTGATCCGTTATAGTTTTGCCTTGTTTTCCAAGGTTTAGTTTGATATCCACGTAGTCAGGCCTTGCAAACGGGTTGAACGATCCAGTAGTATGTAAGGATATGGTTTGCTAATTCAAGAGGAGTTGTTCCGGGAATTGACTTTACGTCAGTTGTTAGGCCTTCCCTAGGGTTAGTTTTCTATCATCTTTCGTGTTTACCAGGCTCAATTACACGTAGGATGTTCCAATTACGTGGTGAAAACGTTAAACTGTCGTAGATCGATTTAACTTGTATTGATGAAGCAAAACCCCATGTTATCATAGATCTAATGCAGAACCATGGGATAATCGGCTCCAGGAGCCGATTCACAGGGAAACCTGGGAGCTGGTCGCGGCTCGAATTTTACGTATGTTTGTTTGCCATGCAGGAAACCAATCGAAGCAATCCATCACCTTCCTGACCAGGTAGAGGTCAGGTGGCACGCCCTTGCACCAGCCAGGACGTGTGCCGGAGTTTTGCGGGCTGTTGCCTGAGGGACCAGGGCCCACCAGCAGTTCTGGGAGCCTCCCGGCTCTCCGTGTTGCCCGTCGCTGCTCGCCGGTGGGTTTTGGCAGGCAACACATTCTGGCACGCCCGGTGGGACATTCAACAACGTCTACATCAACATCCGACGCTGCGATGGAGAACAGACCGGTCACGTACGACGATCTGCCTGAGGAGCACAAGGCGAAGTATGATGATATCAAAGCTCTCGTCGAAGCTGATCTCATCGGCTCTTTTGAGAGGACCCGTAAGCATGGCATCAGGTGGAAAGGGTTCTCACCCGAAGGTGCTCTTGACGAGGTGGATCTGTCTGTTCCTTCAGAGGAGCGCACCAGGGCTCTGCGACAGGAAGTCAATTACATGGTGGCTCATTCTCTTCATCGCCATTCTGAGAGCCTAGTGAACGCTTTTGAGCGCGTCGCGGTTCGCGTAGTTCAGGAGATCATGAAACATCAGTACTCTCCATCGGGGCCTACTCTAGGGACTCACCAGGGAGAAAGACCGCTCCAGACTAGGCCACAGCTGCCATTCACGCTTGCAGCTCCGGAGCCGCCAGGGGCACCGGCGTACGTCGTCTACAAGGTTGGAGGTGACCCTGGCGATTGCCAATTCCTGTTTGAACCACCTAAAGAGATCCGACATGGATATGTGTGCACCTACGTGCCGGACTGCAATAACCTGACGCGCACGAACCAGGTGGCAACTGCAGGGATTGCTGGGGCAGGAGTTTCTGGAGCAGGGGCTTCGGGGGCAGGTATTTCCGGAGCAGGGATGTCTGGGATGGACGCTGATAAACAGGCATGACTAGCCAAGTACGCCACCGGAGCGAGTTCTGAGAATTTAGCCCCTGCAGCTCAAACGGTGGAGCAAATCCGTACCATCTTGAGAGACCAGTTCGGCTTCGTGCCGAAGAGAAGGACAATCGGCTATTCTAAGCCGTCCAACGAGTTTGATCTAATTCCGCTGCCACCTAAGTATCGGCTCCCTGAGTTCTCAAGGTTTAGCGGATCAGAAGGGTCGAGCTCGATCGAGCACATGAGCCGATACCTGGCACAGTTAGGCATGATTTCAGCATCGGATCAGTTACGCGTAAGGTTCTTTGCGCAATCTCTGACAGGACCAGCTTTTGGGTGGTACACCTCGTTGCCACCGGATTCGATCCAGACCTGGAAGCAACTGGAAGAACAGTTCCACATTCAGTATCATTCAGAAGCTACCGAGGCTGGCATTGCAGATATGGCGCAGGTGCGGCAAAAGCGGGGAGAAACGGTAGCTGAGTACATTCAACGTTTCAGGACTGTCAAGAACCGATGTTATTCGGCTCGTTTAACTGAGAAAGAAGCGGTCGAGCTGGCAGTGTTGGGTCTCTCAGCACCTATCAAGGATCTGGCCTTCCAAGTAGAGTACAATTCATTGGCGCACATGGCCCAGAAACTGACAATGTATGAACAGCGCCACCCTGAGTTGTACCAAGACAAGTTCAAACGTCCGATAGGCCTGGTCGATACAGAAGAAGATGATCCTACACAAGACCAGGAGGTGGCCGTGGCTGAATGGGCTCGGGGGGCAGATCCTGTGTCCTGCAAATGGGTGAAGCAGCAAGGGCCTGCAAAAGGGTTCGACTTCGATGTGAGCAAAGCTAAGCAGATATTCGATTTACTGCTGAAAGAAAAGCAGCTGAAGTTACCCGAAGGCCACAAAATCCCTACGGCTCAAGAGATGAACGGGAGACCATACTGCAAGTGGCATCACTCATTCACCCACACCACCAATGACTGCAAAGAGCTACGTCGCCAGATCCAAACGGCGATAGAACAGGGCCGTCTGATCCTTGGGCAATTCTCCATGAAAGTAGACACAAACCCATTTCCCGGCGTCAACATGGTAGAACACAGCCACTCCACGAGGCGTCAGTTGGATTTCTCGTTCGATGTTAATATGGCAGGACCTGTGTACCACCATGGCACATGTAAGGAGGAAGACGGTCGCTCTCGGGGCAAAGAAAGAGAGGAGGCCGGTCCACGTGACCGGCCCCGTTATGATGACAGGCGGTATTTAACCGAGGAGCAAGTGAGAAGCGTGCGATATCAGAAGCCACACTCCACACATCTCCTTAACAAGTATGAGCGTCAGTATGACCGACGTCGCCGGCACGATAGAGATGATGAAGGATATGAGCACCTCGCTAGCGAAAAGTCAAAGGAAAAGGAAGGCATGGACAAACATTGGGATTGTCCCTTCTTCAAGTATTGCTGGGATGCCGGAATGAGCCGATTGCCTACAATCGACAACTGCCCAGAATGTGGACAGCAGAAGGATGACACAGGTCCAGTCTCAGTGTTCAAGCGCCTAGGGCCTCTCCCTCCTCGAGCAAAAGACCTCGAGGAGCCAATGGGTGGAAAATAAGAAGACAGATATCACCGGCCAAGGTGGTGTCCCGATGGACTCAGACACACCCAAAAGCGTAGAGTTCAGCGACTGCGTAGCCTGGAGGAAGCCGAAGCACAGTACCTCCACGCTTTAAGGAAAGCACGGCCCGATCTGGCCGTGAAAGTTCGGCAAACCTTGGGAACGGAGGCTCGTCCGAAAAGGAAAGAGTGGCGCCCCAAACCAGTAAAAGCCGATGCGAAAACATCGGCTGGCACAAACATGGTGTTCACACTTCCGTCAGAGTTTTGCGCTCCAAGAGCCAAAGAACTACTAGTGGCGCAGTTTGACTGCGGCCCATGGCCGGTTATCTTTGAAAAGCCACAAGAGAAGGGCTACAAACATCTGAAAGCTCTGTACCTGCGAGGTTATATCAATGAGCAGCCTGTCCGCAAGATGTTGGTTGACACCGGAGCGGCAGTCAATATAATGCCATACTCCATGCTACGGCGTTTGGGACGCTCCACTGCAGATCTGATCAAAACCAACGTCACGTTAAGCGACTTCAACGGCCAAACTTCAGAGACGCAAGGCGTTCTGAATGTGGACCTGACCGTGGGCAGAAAAACCATCCCTACGTCATTCTTCATCGTTGACAGCAAAAGCACCTACGCCGTCTTGCTGGGGAGGGATTGGATTCACGCCAACTGCTGCATTCCATCCACGATGCACCAGTGCCTGATACAGTGGGATGGAGATGAAGTGGAGGTCATTCATGCAGATGATTCGATCGAGATCTCCATAGCTGGCATGAACATCTAGGAGGCAGGAGACCAAGAGCCGATCTCTGGAGTCAGTCTAGACGGCTGTGAGCGCATTGAAGCTACAAAAAACGGGGTGAGGCTAGTCTTATCCACTGGCCTGACAGAGTAGCAAAGTCCACGATAGTACGTGGTATGGCCGATCCCTGCGATCGGCCACAAAAAATAAAAAGCAGCAATCTTACGACAAACAGGTCATGCAGT
The DNA here is from genome assembly GCA_916181665.1 of Avena sativa. Classification (NCBI taxonomy): domain Eukaryota; kingdom Viridiplantae; phylum Streptophyta; class Magnoliopsida; order Poales; family Poaceae; genus Avena; species Avena sativa. The sequence continues at coordinate 60,992,829 of OV702283.1, read as the reverse complement.
CGTAGTAGGGAGGTTCCCTGCCATTGTAGAGCACAGATAAGTTGTAAACCTTCCTTGACTAATGCAATCAAAAAGGGGGCCGATTCCGGCAATCGGCCCAGATTACCTTTGTTATCCTCACCAACTGTTTGCCCCGTGTTTAGCATCGATTTAGCAGGTGACGGAAAGCTAGGGTATGGGTTTACCTCCGCTGATGAGCTAGAGGAGATTGACATCGGTCCTGGGGATAAGCCACGACCAACATTTATCAGCAAAAAGTTAGATCCGAATCTGCGGGGTCCGATGATAGCTTTGTTGAAAGAGTATCCAGATTGCTTTGCCTGGGACTATACAGAAATGCCCGGGTTAGACAGGAGCATCATTGAGCATCGACTCCCGCTTAAAAAAGGGTTTCGGCCGTTCCAGCAGCGAGCACGACAGATGAAGGCCGAAATTTTGAAAGAAGTCAAGAAGGAGATCGAGAAAATGTTGACAGCCAAGTTAATCAGGCCATGCAGGTATGCTGAGTGGATTTCTAGTATCGTACCTGTAGAGAAAAAGGATGGCCGCTGGCGTGTTGCCATTGATTTTCGGGATCTCAATAGAGCTACTCCGAAGGATGAGTATCCGATGCCGGTAGCAGAGACATTAATCAACGCAGCTGCTGGTCATAAGATCTTGAGCTTCATGGATGGCAATGCCGGTTACAACCAAATTTTTATGGCTCCGGAAGATATACACAAGACTGCATTCAGAGTCCCAGGTTCGGTGGGGTTGTTTGAATATGTAGTCATGACGTTTGGACTAAAGAATGCCGGCGCCACATACCAAAGAGCCATGAATTACATTTTCCATGATCTGATCGGCAAGCTGGTGGAAATTTATATCGATGACGTGGTGGTCAAGTCTGCTTCAGTACAAGGACACTTGGGCGACCTGCGGCGCGTCCTGGACCGAACAAGAAAATTCGGCCTACGGATGAATCCAAAGAAGTGTGCCTTCGGTGTAACGGCCGGTCAGTTCTTGGGTTTCTTGGTCCATGAACGCGGAATTGAGATCGGCCTGAAAAGTCAAGAGGCAGTGCGAACAATGAAGCCACCTACCACGAAGAAAGAACTGCAGTCTCTCATCGGCAAGATCAACTTCGTCAGAAGATTCATCTCCAATCTGTCAGGAAGAATAGAGCCGTTCATGGGACTGGTGAAAATCAAATCTGATGAAGAGTTCCGCTGGGGGACAGAACAACAACGAGCCTTCGAAGAGATCAAAGAATATCTAACGAAGCCGCCAGTATTGGTTCCACCCCAGCCGGATAGGCCGTTCTACATTTACTTGTCAGTAGCTGACACGTCCATCGCCTCGGTGGTGGTGCAGGTTTATGATGGTCTGGAGCGAGTTGTGTTTTACATCAGCAGAAGGATGCTGGATGCAGAGACAAGGTATCCTGAGATCGATAAGTTGTGCCTCTGCCTGTTTTTCACCTGCACCAAGCTGCGCCACATATTGCTCTCAGCAGAGATTGTCATTATATGCAAATCAGATGTCATAAAGCACATGCTGTCGGCTCCTATGTTGAAAGGCCGACTCGGCAAATGGATGTTTGCATTATCGGAATTTGATATCCGGTATCAGCCCGCGAAAGCGGTTAAGGGTCAGGTATTGGCCGACCTTATTGCTGAAAGGATCAACACTGATATAGCAGCGCTGTCTATACGAGCGTGGGCTATGTTTTTCGATGGATCGGTTTGTGATGATGGTTGCGGCATTGGCATTCTACTCGTGTCGCCCCGGGGGGCAACATATTACTTCTCCATCAGGCTAGCTACCCCTCGCACCAACAACGTCACCGAGTATGAGGCGATACGCAAGGGAATGGAGTTGCTCATCGAAGCTGGAGCAGAGGCAGTGGAGATTTTTGGAGACTCCAAATTGGTGATTTCCCAACTCACGGAGGAATACAAGTGTGAGAGCGAGTCGCTCTTCCCATTATGGTTGCAATGCCGTGAGCTCATGGCACAGTTCCGGTACATAAACTTTAACTGGATCCCGCGATCGCAGAATACAGAGGCGAATGATCTCGCACAAATGGCTTCAGGCTACAAGGACGTAGCAGAGGGAACTGATGTTCAAGTACAGTTCCTGGAGGCGGACGACTGGAGAGCCGATATCTTCAATTATTTGAAAGATTCGGCTCGGGGGGCACCTAAACGGATAAGGTACAAGGCCATGAAGTATGTGCTTATCGGGGATGACATGTTCTATAGGACTCTGGAAGGGTTACTGCTCAAATGTCTGGGACCAACCGATGCCAATCGGCTCCTACACGAGGTACACGAAGGCGCCTGTGGGACTCACCAATCGGCTCACAAGATGAAATGGTTGATCAGGCGATCAGGGTTTTATTGGCCCACCATGCTGGAGGACTGTTTTAAGTACTACAAAGGGTGTCAAGCATGTCAGAAATTTGGAAAAATTCAGACGGTACCCGCGTCAGCAATGAACCCCATCATCAAGCCTTGGCCATTCCGAGGTTGGGGCATGGATATGATTGGCAAGATCAATCCTCCGTCAAGCAAAGGCCACATGTGGATTTTGGCCATTACGGATTATTTCACTAAATGGGTGGAAGCCGTCCCTATGAAGTCAGTGAGCTCGAAGGATGTTATCGATTTTGTGAAAGAACATGTCATTCATAGATTCGGGATTCCCCAAACGATCACGACCGATGGAGGTTCGGTCTTCACTTCTTACGAGTTTAGAGAGTTCTGTGAGGACACGGGAATTAAGCTGATCCGATCATCTCCATACTATGCTCAAGCAAATGGGCAAGCTGAAGCGTCCAACCAGAGCCTTATCAAGCTGATCAAGAGGAAGATCGATGAGCACCCTAGGCGTTGGCACGAGGTTTTGTCAGAGGCTTTATGGGCTTATCACATGTCATGTCATGGAGCGATAAAAACCTCGCCATACCATCTAGTCTATGGACAAGAAGCCGTATTGCCCTGGGAAATTACGGCTGGATCGAGACGTGTCACTTTTCAGAACGATCTAACAACTGAAGAATATACGGCCCTGATGAGTGATAGTGTTGAGGATTTAACTGAGCTTAGGCTGTGGTCGCTTGAGAAAATCAAAGAGAACAAGGCCAAGGTAGCTCGTGCATATAATAAGAAGGTGAGACCGAAGGAGTTCCACGTTGGCGATCTGGTATGGGAAGCTGTATTGCCATTGGGGACTAAGGATGCAGCATATGGTAAATGGTCTCCAAATTGGCACGGGCCATACAGGGTCGATCAAGTTTTAAGAGGGAACGCATACATGCTTGAGGAGCTAGACGGCGTGAAATTCCCAGTGGATGTCAACAGTCAGCATCTCAAGAAATATTTCCCAAGCATGTGGGACGATGGACAGTGAAATATGGGGGCCAATGCATGAAATCGGCCAAATAAAAACTAAAATATATATATATATATATAGCCGATGCACAGCCATCGACTCTAGAGGTTCAAACTGTTACGAGCAGGTGCCAGTTTACATGAATGAGCTACTGAAGGAATGCCTCGAAGGCGTGGAGGGCGTCAGCACGGACACGATCCACCTCGGCGATCTCGGCTTCGTCGTCTTCGTCCTTGCCCGTCACTAGCTGCTTGTTCAAGGCACGTATTTCCGCCAGATCGGTCTTCAGTTGAGCTTTGAGGCCTTCTGCTTCGTCTTGGGAGCGGGCGATGAATGCTTCTTTGTCACGAATGAGCTGTTTAGTCGCCCGGACCTTCTCTTCAAGATCTTCCAAGTCCTTTTTCAAGGACGCGAGCTCGGCGGTACTGACAGAGGTGTCAGTTTTGGCATCCAGAGACGCCTTTTTCTCGTTGAGCTGCTGACATTTGTCGGCAATATTGGCCTTCAGCGGGAGTTGGGCGCGGCGCAAGGTAATCCTCTCACGAGCCAGCTTCACCCTTGACCCGTAGAAAGACAGAGTTACAACTGGCCAGAGCTTCACCTGCAATGCTACCGGGAGTTGGTCCTTGATTTCAGCAAGAACACTCTTCACCTCTTCAGAACCCTCGATCAACTTCTCGATCGGGGAGGACAGCAAGGCTTTGAGGCGCTGGAATTGAGGTAGAACAACCCTTGCTCGTGGTTCATCGTTGGCAACAGGGAGGGTTGGTTCGATGGATTCAGGGTCGAACGTCAGCAGGCCTGAAATATCGCAACCCTGGCAGGCCGAAATGGCGTCAGTATGCATCTAACATGGAAGGATGAGCCGAACGAGGCGAACGTACCTCTCCTAAGATCAAGGGGATAGCAGATGACGAGACAATCGGCTTGTGTGTTGTCACTGGGGGCTCGACTAAAGTGGTAGCCGTTTCATCTACACCGTCAGGGATTACTAGATCCGGCCTTGCGAGAGACACCGGCGCTGCCCCGGCTTTCCCACTAGGAGTGTCAGTCGCCTGCATGGAAGGTGCTTGCCTATGTAAATAGTGATGAATCGGCAGATAAAAAAACAATTGGTAAAAGCATGGAGGGTGATGTTGCGGAACCTCCTGGCTCGACGAAGAAGTTTGCAGTCCCTTGCGAGCCCTTTTGGGGCTCATGACTGGCCCTGCCTCGACTGATGCTCGGGGGGCAGCAGGTTCAGGAAATGGCCTTTTCCTGGGAGCCGATTGTGGCAAATCTGGCTGACTCGGTGTGATGGTCCTCTCAGAATCTGTTGGACCCAATTCTCCTCGATTGGATTGTGTGTCCTCGCTGGAGGTGTCTTCGACGGAAGCCTGTAAGAAAGGAGAGCTAGTAAGCACGAGCGTGTTTACAAGGATGAAAGAGATCAACCAAGGCATGGATCAGCGTACATGCGAACTTTCTGGAGAAGGGCTCCGGCGCCTCGAGGTCTTCCTGGCAGCTACCTTCCTCACCATCGTTCTTGTTTTAGTTGGAACTCGAGAGGCGGTTGGCCCAGAAGTGGCTTGGATCTTGGAAGCCGATTGTGGTGATATCGACAGGTTCTGCATCACGACCTTTTTAAAAGGTGGCGAATTTTTGCAGAAAAGGACCACAGGAGCTGGTGGGAAGAATTCGAAGGGGGAGCCATCATCGTGTGTAGGTTCAGGACCATCTTGTCGCTACAAGGAGACAGAGCGGGATATTATAAGAATCATTTGTGAGTTGCATCAAGAAAATTAACAAGTAATTGTACCTGTTCTACAGGGATATCATATTCAGCATCGAGCTGTTCCAGCAACGGTCCCAGAGCTCTCCTGAAGGCATGAGTCTTCCACATCGACCACCAGTTCTCAAAACCATCGGTTGATGAAGTAAAGATGAGGTTGTTGGGAATTGGGATGGTCAGAGCATCAAAGAAGGAATAACACCTTTGACTGGTGAGAGGATCGGGCAGGTCAGCTCTGCTCTCTGTAAGATGGTGGAGAAAGAAATGGGGAGGTACTTGTCCAAGGCCAAATTGCCAAGCCACTACGACTGGCTGGTAGAATTCATATCCAGGCTTGATTATTCTATTGGATGTGCTCATGCCAACTGGAAGAAAGCAGGGACGAATCGCAGTGGAGAATAGCTGCCGAGTGCTGGTGTCATCGGCAAAGTTGTCTAGCCTGAAGGAGATTGGATTTTCGAAATGTTCCGATTCTTCCGTGTAAGGAAAGAAGATAGGATTATCCAGGCCTTGGAAGAAAATGCTGAACCATTTGGATGCTTCCTGAGGGATCAATTTGCTACCTGGCAGTCTGTACAGAGCTTGGCCATAGCTGGTGCATCGGATCTGCTTCCCTTTGACATTTGGAAAGGTGCAACTCGGCAAAAGGGGGAAGTTTGGGGCATGGTTTTGAAAATACAGCTGGGCCCATAGCTGAATGAACCACCAAGGACCTCCTGTTTTGACTGCTAGGCCGGAGAATAATTTGACAGACATCAACTGGAGATATCGATAGACTTCTCCAAGGAACAGTTTGCCGATGCCAAGTTGAGTGCCTTTGGCAAGTTCGTAGGCCAAGGAGAGGTAATTCTTGGTTGGAGCCAGGGAAGGGCCACAGAATATGAAATGTTCCAGCCAGAAGTTGAGGAAAGCCGTGTGTTCTTTCTCTGTGACAGGGCCTTTAGTTTTCATGTGTTTTTGAAGATAGGCACCCCAGTTCGTGCAGTCTGTTTTGGAAGAAAGCTTGTAGGGGACCTTTGTCAGCTTAAAAGCAGAGGGGCTGGGTGATGTAACGTCCAGACCAGTAATCATCACCACGTCTAACAGAGTTGGTGTCATGGGGCCATGACCAAACATGAAGCAGTTCAGAGCATCGGACCAGAAATAGCCGATGGTTTTTAGAAGATTTTCATGTTTCTCCAGGGGAGATAATGACAAGTGCAAGGCATCAGCTATTCCCGTGGTTTCCATTGAGATTGGTAAGCTCTGGCTACCCTGCTGAACCAAGAGACCCAATGTTCAGGAGGATTAGGCCAGGCTCGCAGGCAGTCGGTCCAAGAATTCAAATCTAGGTTTTGGCTTACGAAGGGGATTCTGTTTGCCTCGCAAGAGATCAGATGGGCAGGACTAGATTCTGTACGGGGGCCAAGACAGAGAGAATTTGGGAGAGAAGGATGCGGCAGCAGGATGTCTGAAACCTAAAAAATTTAACGGTGGGATGAAGCATTAATTCAGGTGTTTGCTATTAATTCTAGCACCGTGTTCAGACTGCGAGGAGCAGGCGTACCTTCAGACCAGAGACCGCTGCGCTGGTATTGGACGATTCCGCCATCTAGTTTGCCGGCGGAGATGGATCTATGCGATTGGGGATCGAGGGTTCTTGTCGCTGTAAGCTCGATCTATGCGGTGAGGAAGTTGGAGATCTGGTTTAGCCTTTTTGAAGAGAGTCGCAGACTACAGTTTGAAGTTGGAGAGTGGCCGCTCAGATTTATCTCAATATGCGACCAAAGTTGATTTTGTCAACGTTTGTGGGGAAAGTCGATGTGTTACCATCGGCTCGTTGGGCTTTGACTTGGTTAACCATATGAGCTAGTATGGTGAAAGCCGATACATTGCTATCGGCTTCTGGAACGTTGACCTATTTTGACTATCGGCAAAAGCGAATTGGAAAAGCAACCTTTGTTGATTCAAAAGACGATTATTTACAATGGAGCCGATTGCTTACAAAAGGAAATCTACTGCTAAGTACTACTACTACTAGTTCCTAATCTAGAGGCCGGTGTCGTCGCCGCTGTCCTCGCCGTCGTCGTCCTCGCTGTCATCAGCGCTGCTGCCGGCGTCGTCTTCGTCGCTGCTGCTGAGGATGTCAGCGGGGGCCTCCTCGTCCTCGTCGTCGTCTTCGGTGTCCTCGCTGGACCCGGCGCGGAAGCGCTTCACCGGCGGGTATTCATCGGAGGAGGTGTCCTCCTCCGCTTCCTCCTCCTCGTCGGAGGATTCGACGCCATCCCAGGACCAGGCGTCGTCGGAGCTCTCCACCTCTAGTTCCCCGTCGACAAGGAACTGGAGGCCCTCCTCGCCGTCAGTCAGGGACTCGTCGTCCTCCGACCAGGCGGCGAAGTCCCAGCCCCTCTTGTCCCACCAATGTGGGGCGAGAGCCTCGTACGCTGCCATTGGCGGGTGCTCCGGCGTCGGCTCTCGGCTGCTCATCGTGTTGGAAGATTGGGAGGAAAGGGCGGATGATTTGGAGGAAGAAGAGGAGGCCATGGCGGAGGAAGAGGGTTTTTTCGGCGGAGGAAGAGGGTTTTTTGGCTAATGGAGGAAGATGGGGGCTGCAAACTGCTCAGATGAATTTAAATAAGGGGAATAGTGGGAGACGGTTCAATGCCATAGCAGTTTCCATAATGTGGTGCCAAAACGGTCAAATCATGCACTGCGGAGGAGTTGAGAAGACAGGGCATCATGATGAGGGGGTGGCGTGACGATTCTGCTCTGCAATGCGTAACCCGATACAAAAAAAAGGGAAGAAAAAACATCAGCAGAGTGGTTTTGGAATTGTTATTGCCAAAACCAGGGGGGCATGTGTTATCACCATATTTTGGCCAAAGGAGGAGATGGGCCGTAATCAAGATGGGCTTGGAAGATACATATATGCAACGTGTTGTTGAATCGGCCTTGTGCGTGGATTTGGGCTAAATTGCCCGTGTATCTTATATTGTAGTAGGTTACATTTCGGTTTAAGTAAAGAGATAGGATTGCTAGGTTTATTCCAAAGATAGAAAGTCTCCGGACTATAAATATGTACCTAAGGTTATTGAGAAAGGAGGACGGTCACGTTCACAATAAACACAATCTCGGCGCATCGCCACCCCTTGTTTCTAGGGTTTCTTTCGGGTAAGTGTCATGCTGCCTAGATCGCATCTTGCGATCTAGGCAGTATCTGCTTATGCGTTATTTGGTGTTACTCGTGCTGAAGCCTTGTTGATGGCGAGTAATACTATTATCATAGATTTGTTTAGGCTAGCATCGGTACTTTTTTCTATGATTGTTTAGTTATGCTGCCTCTAGTTATCTCGCTGCCTTTGCACCTTTTCCCGGGTGTAAGGGTAGCATCTTGCTTGATCTTTATTCAGTCGATTTGATCCGTTGTAGTTTTGCCTTGTTTTCCAAGGTTTAGTTTGATATCCACGTAGTCAGGCCTTGCAAACGGGTTGAACGATCCAGTAGTATGTAAGGATATGGTTTGCTAATTCAAGAGGAGTTGTTCCGGGAATTGACTTTACGTCAGTTGTTAGGCCTTCCCTAGGGTTAGTTTTCTATCATCTTTCGTGTTTACCAGGCTCAATTACGCGTAGGATGTTCCAATTACGTGGTGAAAACGTTAAACTGTCGTAGATCGATTTAACTTGTATTGATGAAGCAAAACCCCATGTTATCATAGATCTAATGCAGAACCATGGGATAATCGGCTCTAGGAGCCGATTCACAGGGAAACCTGGGAGCTGGTCGCGGCTCGAATTTTACGTATGTTTGTTTGCCATGCAGGAAACCAATCGAAGCAATCCATCACCTTCCTGACCAGGTATAGGTCAGGTGGCACGCCCTTGCACCAGCCAGGACGTGTGCCGGAGTTTTGCGGGCCGTTGCCCGAGGGACCAGGGCCCACCAGCAGTTCTGGGAGCCTCCCGGCTCTCTGTGTTGCCCGTCGCTGCTCGCCGGTGGGTTTTGGCAGGCAACACTATTATAAATAAATAATTAAGGCATGGTTTTATTATAAACTTCAATGGGCCAATGTATTTTTTGAGTGAACAGCAATGTTTTGTATTCAAATATGTGCATGGTTCACTTTACAAAAATCCAGAGAAAGTTTGAATTCAATCTCATTTGAAAAACATTTGAAAATGAAACCAGAAAATCAAAACATAAATGAAAAAGGAATAAAGAAAGAAAAAGGGCCGGCGCCACCTATTCGGCCCAGTAACAGAACCAGCCCACCCGGATTTCCCCTCTCCCTCTGTTTCTCACCCACACGAGCACACCCCTCTCGCTGACGCCTCAGACCCACCTGCCCCGTCATCGTCGTCCCCAAAATCCCGCCCACGACCTGGCCTCGCCGTTTCTTCCTCCTCTTTCACTGCCGCGTCTTAATTTGATTAAATGTCGTTGATTTCGTGCGCAATCCTCGCCCCTAATCGGGCTACTTAATCCCCTCCCCCTCGCGGCCATTTCCCCCAACTCAGCCAGCCAGAAGCGCCGCCAGGCTCCGCGAATTCTCGCTTGCACCGCCGCAGCACCGAGAAGCTCCGGCGACGTATTCCGGTGAGTACAGTGCCTCCCTTCACCTCAGGATCATGCGAGCCTGTTGGTCTGGTTCATGCGCATCATCTCATGCCATTTGTTTGCTCTGCCTTGCACCAGGACGTCGCCTCCGTCCATCTCTGTAAACAACAGAACCGCCGCCCAACTCCGTCAAGAAATCCGGGTAACCTCCGAGCGCCCCTTGTCTTCTCCTTGACACTGTCGTGTTCACCGTGACCTTGCACACCTCGTGACAAATCTGGTTTGTGCTAGGGCGATCCAGAGCATCGGCAACAACTTCGTCTGCAAGGACCCGACGCCGCCTGCAACTCCGAAGAGCTCTAGCCCCCGCTAGAGCACGCCCCTGCCCCAACCACGACCACGCTGAGCTTCCTCGCAGTCGTGAGACGCTGGTAATACCAACCACTGCCCCTAGCCCCTATGGAATCGCCAGAACACCATCGCCAATAGCGCCGCCGTTGCTAGCGCCGCCCATCCATGGTCGTGTGCTCAGGAGCGTTGGATCTAGATCTAACGCGTAGGATTAGATCACTTAACGAAGGGGTACGAGTGGATCTGATCCATGCGATTTCATTTAGATCGTGCTGCTCACATTGATCGATCCGTGCGAATCGGTATCATCCAATAGAATTATTCCACGTGGCCTAGCCTGTCTGTCTAAAATTCCAGAAATGATTTTTGAATGTTTAAACTTGTAAACTCAATAAATTTTGTTCTGTTTATCCAAAAAATACAAATAAGATATAAATGGAATTACAAAAATAAATCCTACACATCTTTGGACTTAGTTTTGTATTTTGTTTCTCATAAAATATAAATTTTTGCAGAGACATTTGTAGGCCTATTTTGTGTATAGAAATTATTTGGAAAATGTTTTAAAAGCCAAATTAAGTTTATTTGGTGTAAAAATGTTTAGTTTATTGTTCAGTACTGTTTTACTTGTCTTTTTTGATTTGGAAAAATCATCACATGGCATTTGCATGCATTCATATATTTTTGCTTGATTATTTGAAATGTGAATTTGGTGCTATCATTTTATGTGTAGATTTTGGTGCTAGTGGTGATTGTGACTGTGAGGATTGTTGTTACTCCCCCAACGACCAAGTCAATTGGTGCTTCATATTTTTGTCCTAATATTTTGACTATGCATTAGAAATATTTTGTATAGGGCTTGCATGATAAATCTTGCTAAGTATCTATATGATATGCTTGGGAAATCCTAGTAGTTGTAGAATTGTTAGATTTTATCTAAGTTAAGATACTTGCTATTGCCATGCTTAGTCTAGCTAGTAGCAACCAAGGGTGGATTATATACATGCTATGTAAAAATATTGCTAAGTCTTTGACTTATGTTTTTGCTTAATAAAACAACTAAGTGAATGAAACACCTGGGTGGAATGGTAATTGCTTGGTCTTTATTGAGTGGTTACCAGGACCCATTATTCAATGGTCTACCCTGTGTATCTCACTTGTGGAATGCCACCCAGGAACAAAGGGATTTGAGATGCCATATGTTAAGAAGCTTCTAGTGCAACCACATGGCATTATGGGCTCTGCCTTGATCATATAGGTTGCAATAACTTAGCCATTTGGACAGTTGGTGGTAGGGTGATAGGTTTGGAACGCGTCCATTTTGGTCTAAGGGAAGGCTTCTGAAAGGTCTTGTCTTGATGAAAATCATGTCTTGTGGGGAAAGTGCACCACCTCTGCAGAAGGAAGAATCTAAGTACTTAGCCGTGTCCCCGGAAAGGGACAATTTGAGCATCAAGACATGGAAGCTATCAAGAATCTCCTCATCCCAATTTATAAGTTAAAAACTTGTGGTTGAACAAGGGTGAAGGTTCACCAATGTCTATTGGTGGTTCCTTGGGAGTTTTTGTAACTTAGTGTTTTCAACTAATAGGTAAAACCTATTTTGAGCAAAGCAAGCCTAAGCTACACTTAGCAAAATTCATGTAGAAACTACATACTATTATTCTACTAAGGTATCACTTGCCAATACTATTCCAATGTATTGACCCACTGTGGCTGTAACTTGTGATGTTGCAGGTTACTCTAATGAGGATTAGGGTTATGAGTCTACACTCAACATGCTTGCCTGTGGCACATGAAGATGAAGACTTTTATTTATATTGTTAAGTTAAACTCTTGTCCTAGCCTATGGCTATGGAGTTGTAAAAGACTATGTTATCTCTGGAATGACGATGTAATAATGACCTTTGTTTTTGTGTACTTCATCTTACTGTGAATGCTAGCAATTGATCCAGGGACTAGCATTGCAATCACATGGACCTTTACCTTTATAAAGGTGGGGTCTTACAGCCGTGCCTGTTGCAGGAAAAGACAAGTCTTTGATTACTTGTTTTGAATGCGAAGTTAAGGGTCACTACTCCAACGAGTGCCCCAAGAAGCTTGAAGCATCCCCCAATGTGAATGCACCAGCGCAGCAGCAACGTCGTGTTCAGCCTGGATAGAGATTTGCCCCAGGGAACTCGCTCAACCTCAACGGCCGTCTGTTTCACATGAATGCTGAAGAATCTCAGAAACTGCCATATGTTGTGCTGGGTATGTTTTCTGTTAACTCAGTACTTGCAATAGTGTTGTTTGATTCTGGAGAATCGCACTCGTTTGTTACAGAAGAATTTGCATGCACTAGTAAGATTCAACCAACAAAATTGAAGCATGTTATGATAGTTCAAATACCTGGTTCAACCACCAAAGCTAGACAAATTTGCAAGGCCGTACCTATCAAAATCCATGGAATAGATTTTTATGCTAATCTAATAGTACTTGGAACCAAATGTTTGGAAGTAGTACTACGAATGGATTGGATGTCGAAACATAAAGGATTAATCGACTGTGCCAAGAAAGCCATAACCATGACTAGTACCACTGGAGTATTAGTAGAGCATGTATATGAGACTTTGCCCCGTCAATTCAAGTGCAACAAGAGTCTATCCCAACCAACCATTGACCAAGTCAGAGTAGTCTGTGAATACCCCAACGTATTCCCAGATGAATTGCCCGCTATGCCCCCAGATCGGGATATCGAGTTTATCGTTGAACTAATCCCTGGAACTGGACCCATAGATCAGAGACCTTATAGTATGAAACCGTCTGAATTAGTGGAGCTAAAGAAGCAACTGGATGCTATGATGGAGATAGGTCTGATTCAACCAAGTGTGTCGCCATGGAGATCACCTGTTTTGTTTGTGGATAAGAAAGATGGAGGTAACCGTTTGTGCACAGATTATCGGAAGCTGAATGATGTCACCATTTGTCACATCCCAAATTTTAGATTTGGTCTTGCATATCATTCATGTCATTGCATCATATCTTTCCATGCAAACCGTCGAGTAGAAAGGTTCGGCGAAACGCCACCTTCAAAACCCTATTTTGTTTCGCTACGAGTTTCCTGCGGGAGGCTTTAGAAGGACTTGCGACAACCACCCCTGTAGGTTCGAGTTTTCGCGCAAACTTCGACTGAAGGCTGTTCCCCTCGACGATACGAACCCGTAGGCGCGAGAATCGCTCCAATCGGAGTTCGTATGCAAAAGACTCGGACGTTTTAGTAAACCGCCGGAAAACGGTCCGAAAATCCGGATTTCCGAGTTGAAGTCAGTTTCTGGACCGATTCTGAGTAGAATTCGCGCATGGTACTACTTAAAGAGGACCCCACCTGGGCCCTCGTTTCCTGTGCCCCACGCGACCCCAGCCCCGCGACCCCGGCGCCATCTTCCTGTCGCGCACGCCGCCCGAGGCGATCTCGCCTCCGCCGCCGCCAGGCCTCCCGCTCGCCGCCGCCGGCTGCCGCCCTCGCCGCCGATCGCCGCCCCCAGGTGCGCCGCGCGCCTCCCCCTCGCTCTCCTCTCTCGATTCCCGGCCATCACCGCCGCAACCGCCGCCCCTATCTGCGCGCCTCCGCGTCTCCGCCATGGCCTCGCTGCGCCGCTGCGAGCCGCTGCCGCTGCGCGCTGCCGCATGCGCTATGCACACCCGCACGCACGTGCGCGTCATCGCATGCGCACATGCACGCACACATACACGCACGTATGCGCGCCGTCTTGCGCGCGATGTATTTTTCTCGACCCGTAGTGACCGTGTGTACGTCCGTACAGGAAGAACCTCGCCGCCGAAAGAGATCGCCACCGCCGTCCGGAGCTCGCCGCACCTTCCGGAGTCCGTTTCGCCATCCGTTTCCGGTAAGACAGCAGCCACCGTCAGATATCAGATCAGCGGCTTAGATCGTTCGTTGACTGGTCAGCATCCCAGGCGTTGACTAGTCAGACGCCCAGTCAGCGCCCAGTCAGCAGTCGCTTGACCAGTCAAACAGACACAGTTGACTGGGTCAATTTCGTTAATCCTATTAGATGGCAGATTTCGGTAAAATCTTGTAAATTGCGTAGAAATTAAACCGCTTTTAAAATTGCAAATAAAATATGTACGAGTTCAGTGAGTCGTGTAGAATCTCGCTGTAGCTTTGGTTCAGACTTTTACTGTCAGGTTTAGTACAGTTTAATCGAACTAGTTAGTGGTCTTTTCGGAGTAATAAATTCGTAGGAAAAGATCCGTAGCTCCAAAAATCACGTGTGATATGTCCCTGAACTCGTATGAACGAGGGGAATCTCATCGTGAATTAAAAAGGTAGGCTTACAGTAAAAACTTCTGCAGTATTTGTCTAATGGCTTTCTGCAGTGTTTTAATTACTCGGGAAGTTCTATAACTCCTTTTTGAGTAATTCTAATTGGTACTGTTTCTATTCAGCGATGCCTATGTGGTAGAATTTTCCCAAGATTTTACAAACAATATACTACCGGTAGCGAATTATTTAAGTTCTAGCTCTAGTTGTGAGCACTACTTTTGGTTAATAGTTTCCCTAGCGCCAAATCTATTTTTCCATGCATGTATTCGGTAGTATTATGGATTAGAATTATGTGGTGCAGCTGTAGCACCAATTCACTTGCCGTTCTTGCATTCACGCATCATCTTTGTTGCATATGCTTGTGGATTGTTTGTTTATGAATGCAATTGTGTCGTGTAGATTGTGTTGAGTGCAACGCTTGCTTGTGTGAGGATTGTGCTCCAGACCGCTACAACCAAGGCAAGTAGATGCTACTTTGTTCATGATATCGTCCTACTATTTTCAATGCATTGTCGTGTATTTTGTAGATGCATGTGTAGGATGATACTATCGCTATGCTATGTCCTATTATGTGGTAGGACCCTCTTTGTAGATGAACCACCGTTGGTAGATGTGCTTAGCCATGCTTGATGAACGAGGGCTGGGTTACATCATTGATACTTGTTTTATCAAAGTATTGGTTTGTGAAAACTAAAACAACTTAATCAATGAACCCTCTGGGTGTGATGGTATTGATAAATTTTGGTGGTTTCATTGTGGAAAGGCACCCAGGTATCAAGAGAGAATGATTGGCTTCTTTATTGTGTAGCTTACGTGTACAACCATGTGCCAAAAATGGAATGGGCGGTTGGTTGGACTTAGTAGGTTGTGGTAACTCGAACCCGCGTATCCAGAGATGTAGAATTTTGGTAGGTTGGACCGGTGCGCGTCGGGATTGAGGAGCTACTTCCTGAACAGTCTCTTCTTGGCCTTCTCCCTATCATCACCCAAAATGAGAGTGATGGTACGAGCTGGGCTGGCCAAGTCACATGGGTAAAGTGTACTAACCTCTGCAGAGTGTATACTCTAATCGATTAGCCGTGTCCCCGGTTATGGACATCTGAGTTGCTAGATATTGATTCCATGACATGTTTCTCGCTCATTCTAATTTCATAATTGCTTTAACATTGTTGGGTTAACTTAATTGGGATCTTTTCAAAGAAAATTGAAAACTGTTTATGAAAGTAGGACAAATGTATTTGCAAATGCAAGCCAGACACAACTCCACTTGCCAAATATGCATGTATATGTTAGTACTATTGTCTCCTTTACTAGCTCTACTTGCCATACATTCCATGTATTGACCCTTCGGGGCTGCTACGTTTCATGTTGCAGGTTATTCCGATTCTGATTGATCGTTATAGGCCACGGTACTCCACTCGGCACTTGTTCACTTGTGGGCAATTTGAAGATTGGAGATTTTATTCGTTTTTGTTGCTACCTGAATAATTTGAGCTAGCTTTATGCTAAGCTTTCATTGTAATAATGGTACTCTGGATCTTTGTAGATCATGATACACGGTTATTTGCTATGATTATCTATCTTACTCTATTGTGGGCCAATGAACCGATCCAGGGATTGGCATGTCACATAGAGGCCACGGTCTTTTCAGAACCGGGGTGTCACAGGATGGTATCAGAGCCCGTGTGTCGACTGTAGGATCGTGACCTAGGATTGGATTAGAAAGCCATAGAATTACTAAGCCTATATTAACTCTGTCTTTCATCTTATGCCTTTCACCCTCGTATATTCTTACCATATGCTATTCTCACACTTTCCTCTTTTACTTGATAGATGGGAGACGTCAGGACTGAGTATGTTACCATGGAGTCACCAAGGCCCTTTGCAAGGCAGTTAGCTCAGCTCTCTCAGTCATTGGGATTGCCGCTGCCTATGTTCAAGGGAAGAAGGCTGTACACCTATGGATATGGAGAGGATGCATGGGAGATCACTACCTTCATATTCAGAGATGCCGCCTTGCCAAACCCCGCGCACTTGGTCTACACCAAGATATACTGCAACTGGGGACTTGGAATCAACTTGGCCATACATGAAGCCCTGTCTCGCCAGTGCCACTATGTCCGACACCTACTGCCTGCAGATTCACCTTACCGTGACTATGGAAGGCGTGATGAAGAAGGGAACATTGTGATTACCCCGGGCGACAGGAACAACATGCCGCCCCGTCGGAGGCACATAGAGGACATGGAAAGAGAGAATGGAGCTCTAGCAGAGAAGGTGAGGATGTTGAAGGAGATTGCAGACTTTACTAGCAATGGAATGGTGGTCCAAGGACAGGAAATAGACACTTTGCATGAAGCTGTGGGAGTTCTGGAGACTGCCCTGATAGCTAGATATGAAACCATAGCACATCTTCATGGCACTGTGCAAGAGAATACCCAGAACATACAACAATTGCAAGGGACCGTCCAGGAAAGGGACCAAACCATTGAAGCTATGACAGCCCAGATTGCCGCTCTCCAAGTATATCTGAATCCACCCTCTGATGATGACATTGGAGATGATGGCAACAATGGGGATGATGATGACAGTGGAGATGATGATGATGAGGACGAGGAAGATGATGATGGAGACGATGATGGTGGAGGAGATGAAGCTGTTGCTGTAGCAGCTGAAGATGAAGAAGAAGAGGAGGATCCCGAAGAGGTGGAGTATGAGGTCTCAAGTGATGGTTCAGGAGAGGTGTACACTCCGCCGCCATGGTTGTACCGCGAGCCGAAGCGCCAACGCATGACCGCAAGGACCTACCTCAATCTCTTCAAGAAGTAGATAGAAGTCCACCAATTAGTCCACGTTAGGAGAATTCGTTAGGATTAGTCTCGATCGTTGTGAAGCTTAGTTCGTGTTAGTTTAAAGGTGTTTAGTTGCTTATTTGTGTACTCCAATATCCCAGGATTTATTTGTGCGAATTTTATGAAAGAGTTATGGCAATTTGGTTATCATCTGTGTGTTTTTCGCTGTAGTTTTTCTGCTGATACAGCAGTACTGCGCGATTTTTCATATTTTTCTGGTAACTCGGAAAAATCTGAAAACAATTGGGCTGATGCGAAACTCTCTGTGCCATATGCACAAAAATTGTCTAATTTTTATGACGAGTTTAAGTCAGGTGGAAAAATTCGTGAACGCTGCTGGACTGTTCTGGCAGAATTGCTGTTTTGTTGATTAGTTGATCTATTGTTTAGTTAACCATTGCCAACTCTTGCAAAAGTATTTTAGTAGGTATATACTGTTAGGACAACACCTGGGATGTTGCTGGACTGCTTGTTTGTTGACGTGTTGCTTGCTTGTGATTGTCTGCCATTGCTTGTTGTTGTTTGATCATATGCATGGGTAGAATCCTATTATCGTAGTTGATTCTTTCTAAACTTACCTATGCTGAACCGCAGATGCCTCCCCGCCGCCAACCCACTGAGATGGAGCAGCTCATGGCAGCTCAGGCACAGCTGACCCAAGTGATGACCCAGTTCATGGCGAATCAGAACAACAACAATGGAAACAATCAGCCTCAGGGAGATGCTCTCACCAGATTTCTGAGGTTAAGGCTAGCTAAGTTCTCTACTGCAACGGAACCAATGGTTGCTCTCGACTGGTTGCGTTCAGTCAACAAGGATCTGGTAACCGTTGGATGCACTGATGCTGAGAAGGTGAGGTTTGCCGCTCACCTACTGGAGGGACCAGCCGCTTCTTGGTGGGACACATTTCAGATCACCCACCCGCTGGATACCGTGACTTGGGCAATGTTTGAGGAAGGTTTCAGGACCAACCACGTGTCTTCAGGAGTTCTGAGCCTGAAGAGGAAGGAGTTCCACAACTTGCGCCAAACCAATCGTTCCGTGGCCGAGTACATTGAGGAGTTCAACAACTTGTCCCGTTATGCACCTGAGGATGTTGACACTGATGCCAAGAGGAGGGAGAGATTCCTGGATGGCCTCAGTGATGAGCTTTCAGTACAGCTACTGGTGGTTTATTGCCCCACTTTCCAGGAGCTTATGGACAAGGCCAGGATCTTGGAGGGGAAGCACAAGCAAGTGGAGAACCGCAAGAGAAAGAACAATAATCACCACTCTGGTTCACACCACAAGTCTCGCACTTCATATGATGGATACTCCAAGCATGGAGGAAGTGACCATGGGAGCCATGACCGCCGCGATGGACATCGTCATGACAACCATAGGAGCAGCCACCACAACCACAAGGGAGGACACTCTCACCACTCTGGAGGACACGGTGGACATGACCGCAACCGTGATCGCAACTTCGTGAAGAAGGATCTGAGTGAGGTGACGTGCTTCAAGTGCAAGCAGAAGGGGCACTATGCTGACAACTGTCCGGAGAGGAAAGGACTGAAGCCAACCAACGGCGAGAAGTCCACAGTGAACCACATGAATGTGGAGGAGATTCCAGATGAGCCAGACCTTGTGATTGGTAAGTTCCCAATCAACACTTACCCTGCACTTATACTTTTCGATACTGGTGCATCGCATTCATTCATATCAAGGGCATTTGTGGATAAGTATAAGTTACCTACCGAGTCTATGAAGAGGTCTATTAGAGTGAGTTCACCTGGAGGAGATATGATAGCTAGTGCGGGATGCCGCGACTTGACTGTGAGGATTGGAACACACAACTTTATTGCACATCTAGTAGTGTTGGATTCACAGGGATTAGATGTTATTCTGGGTATGGATTGGATGTCCATGCACGGGGGACACATAGATTGTGCACAGCGAGATGTTTCACTCAAAACCCCGGATGGTAAGAGGATTAGATTCAAGTCGGCTGCACGACCGAGAAGGTGTAAGTTGAATTCTCTTAAGGGGGTTAGCATGGATACTGTGCCAGTGATTAGGGATTACCCCGACGTGTTTACGGAAGAGCTGCCAGGTATGCCACCTGACAGAGATGTAGAGTTTCTTATCGACCTGCTGCCGGGAACAGGACCAATAGCAAAGAAACCATATAAGATGGATGTCGATGAGCTGAAGGAATTGAAGAAACAGTTGAAGGAGCAGCTGGAAAAGGGATTCATTCAGCCTAGTGCGTCGTCATGGGGAGCACCTGTTCTGTTTGTGGAGAAGAAAGACAGCACCAAGAGATTAGTGGTGGACTATCGTTCGCTGAATGAAGTAACCATCAAGAACAAGTACCCTCTGCCAAACATAAATGATTTGTTTGATCAACTGGAAGGAGCAAAGGTGTTCAGCAAGATTGATCTACGATCTGGCTACTTTCAATTGAAGATCCGGGAGGAGGATGTACCGAAAACCGCCTTCACCACTAGGTATGGTTTATATGAGTATACAGTTATGTCTTTTGGACTAACGAATGCCCCGGCATACTTCATGACCATGATGAACAAGGTATTTATGGAGTATTTGGACAAGTTCGTGGTGGTGTTTATTGATGACATACTGATATATTCCAAGGATGATGCTGAGCATGAGAAACATCTGAGAATGATTATGGAGAAGCTGAGAGAACACAAGCTGTATGCCAAATTCAGCAAGTGTGAATTCTGGCTTAACACCGTTGGGTTTCTTGGACACGTAGTGTCAGGAGAAGGAATTGCTGTTGATCCAAACAAAGTGACTGCAGTAACAGGGTGGGAAGCGCCCAAGAATGCAGGAGAGATTCGAAGCTTTTTGGGACTTGCTGGATATTACCGGAGGTTCATAGAAAACTTTTCCAAGATTGCTAAGCCGATGACTGAACTTCTGAAGAAGGAGAGGAAGTTTGAATGGTCAGATGTATGTGAAGCCAGCTTTCAGGAACTGAAGCGTCGATTAGTGACCGCGCCTGTTCTGTGTTTACCAGATCTTCAGAAGGATTTCCAAGTGTACTGTGATGCTTCACGACAGGGACTTGGGAGTGTGCTGATGCAAGATGGGAGAGTAGTGTAATATGCCTCGCGACAACTCAAGCACCATGAGCGGAATTACCCCACACACGACTTGGAGTTAGCGTCAGTGGTTCACGCGCTCAAGGTATGGAGGCATTACTTAATGGGAAAACACTGTGATGTGTACACCGACCACAAGAGCCTGAAGTACATATTTACACAGAAGGAACTGAACATGAGACAAAGGAGATGGTTGGAGCTTATCAAGGATTATGATATGAATCTACAATATCACCCAGGAAAGGCCAACGTAGTAGCAGATGCTCTGAGCCGGAAGGTTTATGCCAATGGATTGACAATTGGTGAATTGCCTGAGGATTTGTGCAAGCAATTCAAGGATCTTAGACTGGAAGTAGTATCTGAAGGATACTTGGCTACAATGGAAGTCCAACCAACGCTACAGGACAGAATCAAAAAGGCTCATGTAGGAGACAAGGAAATAGAAGAGATAAAGGAAAAGATAAAGGAGAACCGGGAAAAGGATATTCGCGAGGATGAATATGGTACCTTGTGGTATGGAGATCGTTTGTGTGTGCCCAGCGACCCGGAGATAAGGGAGTTGATTTTGCAGGAGGCTCATAACTCGCCATACTCCATACATCCGGGCAACACAAAGATGTATATGGATTTGAAGAGCAGATTTTGGTGGAACAACATGAAGGGAGATATCGCCAAGCATATTGCCCTATGTGATGTATGCAGCCGAGTGAAGGCAGAACACCAGAAGCCAACAGGATTGCTACAGCCATTGCCCGTGCCAGATTGGAAGTGGGATAGAGTGGGAATGGACTTTATCACAGGATTGCCCAGGACCAGGTCAGGATATGACTCTATTTGGGTAGTGGTCGACCATTTGACCAAGGTAGCCCACTTCATACCGGTAAAGACGACCTATACGAGTGCAAAGTTGGCCAAGATTTACATGGACAGGATTGTGTGCCTACACGGAGTTCCCAAGAGTATCGTATCTGACAGAGGCACCCAATTTACCTCACACTTCTGGCGCCAGCTGCACGAGTCACTTGGTACTAGACTGGAGTTTAGCACAGCGTTTCACCCACAGACTGATGGACAGACCGAGAGGGTGAATCAGATTTTGGAGGACATGCTAAGAGCCTGCGCCTTGGCTCATGGATCCAGTTGGGATGAGAATTTGCCGTATGCGGAGTTTTCCTACAACAACAGCTACCAAACCAACATCACGACGTCACCGTTCGATGTGCTGTATGGAAAACGATGCCGTACCCCATTGCTGTGGGATGGAGTAGGAGAACATTAGCTGTTTGGACCTGATTTGATCAAGGACACTGAGGAGAAGGTCGCCTTGATTAGAGATATGCTGAAAGTAGCACAATCAAAGCAGAAGAGCTATGCTGACGCCAAGCGCAAGGAAGTGGTGTATGAGATAGGTGATAGAGCATACCTTAGAGTATCGCCGCTTCGTGGAATCAAGAGATTTGGAATTAAGGGTAAGCTGGCACCTCGATTTATTGGACCGTATCGGGTCTTAGCACGCAAAGGAGAAGTTGCTTATCAGTTGGAGTTGCCAGAGGCTCTGTCTGCTGTTCACAACGTGTTCCACGTATCCCAGCTGAAGAAGTGCCATCCGGAGATGGTGGATACACCGTTCAGAGACACTGTACCGCTAGAGGAGGTTCAGCTGGAGAATGATTTGACCTATGAGGAGAAACCAGTCAAGATTCTGGAGACAACAGAAAGGACTACCCGTACCAAGACAATCAAGTTTTGCAAAGTACAGTGGAGCCACCACACCGAAGAGGAAGCCACTTGGGAGCGTGAGGATGACATCCGAGAGGACTACCCACACCTATTTGCTAGCCGCGCCGAATCTCGAGGACGAGATTCATCTTAAGGGGGTTAGTCTTGTCACATCCCAAATTTCAGATTTGGTCTTGCATATCATTCATGTCATTGCATCATATATTTCCATGCAAACCGTCGAGTAGAAAGGTTCGGCGAAACGCCACCTTCAAAATCCTATTTTGTTTCGCTACGAGTTTCCTGCGGGAGGCTTTAGAAGGACTTGCGACAACCACCCCTGTAGGTTCGATTTTTCGCGCAAACTTCGACTGAAGGTTGTTCCCCTCGACGATACGAACCCGTAGGCGCGAGAATCGCTCCAATCGGAGTTCGTATGCAAAAGACTCGGACGTTTTAGTAAACCGCCGGAAAACGGTCCGAAAATCCGGACCGATTTCCGAGTTGAAGTCAGTTTCTGGACCGATTCTGAGTAGAATTCGCGCAGGGTACTACTTAAAGAGGACCCCACCTGGGCCCTCGTTTCCCGTGCCCCACGCGACCCCAGCCCCGCGACCCCGCCGCCATCTTCCTGTCGCGCACGCCGCCCGAGGCGATCTCGCCGCCGCCGGCTGCCGCCCTCGCCGCCGATCGCCGCCCCCAGGTGCGCCGCGCGCCTCCCCCTCGCTCTCCTCTCTCGATTCCCGGCCATCACCGCCGCAACCGCCGCCCCCATCTGCGCGCCTCCGCGCCGCCGCCATGGCCTCGCTGCGCCGCTGCGAGCCGCTGCCGCTGCGCGCTGCCGCATGCGCTCTGCACACCCGCACGCACGTGCACGTGCGCGTCATCGCATACGCACATGCACGCACACATACACGCACGTATGCGCGCCGTCTTGCGCGCGATGTATTTTTCTCGACCCGTAGTGACCGTGTGTACGTCCGTGCAGGAAGAACCTCGCCACCGAAAGAGATCGCCACCGCCGTCCGGAGCTCGCCGCACCTTCCGGAGTCCGTTTCGCCATCCGTTTCCGGTAAGACAGCAGCCACCGTCAGATCTCAGATCAGCGGCTTAGATCGTTCGTTGACTGGTCAGCATCCCAGACGTTGACTAGTCAGACGCCCAGTCAGCAGACGCTTGACCAGTCAAACAGACACAGTTGACTGCGTCAATTTCGTTAATCCTATTAGATGGCAGATTTCGGTAGAATCTTGTAAATTGCGTAGAAATTAAACCGCTTGGCCAAAAATTGCAAATAAAATATGTACGAGTTCAATGAGTCGTGTAGAATCTATCTGTAGCTTTGGTTCAGACTTTTATTGTCAGGTTTAGTACAGTTTAATCGAACTAGTTAGTGGCCTTTTCGGAGTAATAAATTCGTAGGAAAAGATCCGTAGCTCCAAAAATCGCGTGTGATATGTCCCTGAACTCGTATGAACGAGGGGAATCTCATCGTGAATTAAAAAGGTAGGCTTACAGTAAAAACTTCTGCAGTATTTGTCTAATGGCTTTCTGCAGTGTTTTAATTACTCGGGAAGTTCTATAACTCCTTTTTGAGTAATTCCAATTGGTACTGTTTCTATTCAGCGATGTCTATGCAGTAGAATTTTCCCAAGATTTTACAAACAGTATACTACCGGTAGCGAATTATTTAAGTTCTAGCTCTAGTTGTGAGCACTACTTTTGGTTAATAGTTTCCCTAGCGCCAAATCTATTTTTCCATGCATGTATTCGGTAGTATTATGGATTAGAATTATGTGGTGCAGCTGTAGCACCAATTCACTTGCCGTTCTTGCATTCACGCATCATCTTTGTTGCATATGCTTGTGGATTGTTTGTTTATGAATGCAATTGTGTCGTGTAGATTGTGCTGAGTGCAACGCTTGCTTGTGTGAGGATTGTGCTCCAGACCGCTACAACCAAGGCAAGTAGATGCTACTTTGATATCGTCCTACTATTTTCAATGCATTGTAGTGTATTTTGTAGATGCATGTGTAGGATGATACTATCGCTATGCTATGTCCTATTATGTGGTAGGACCCTCTTTGTAGATGAACCACCGTTGGTAGATGTGCTTAGCCATGCTTGATGAACGAGGGCTGGGTTACATCATTGATACTTGTTTTCTCAAAGTATTGGTTTGTGAAAACTAAAACAACTTAATCAATGAACCCCCTGGGTGTGATGGTATTGATAAATTTTGGTGGTTTCATTGCGGAAAGGCACCCAGGTATCAAGAGAGAATGATTGGCTTCTTTATTGTGTAGCTTACGTGTACAACCATGTGCCAATAATGGAATGGGCGGTTGGTTGGACTTAGTAGGTTGTGGTAACTCGAACCCGCGTATCCAGAGATGTAGAATTTTGGTAGGTTGGACCGGTGCGCGTCGGGATTGAGGAGCTACTTCCCGAACAGTCTCTTCTTGGTCTTCTCCCTATCATCACCCAAAATGAGAGTGATGGTACGAGCTGGGCTGGCCAAGTCACATGGGTAAAGTGTACTAACCTCTGCAGAGTGTATAATCTAATCGATTAGCCGTGTCCCCGGTTATGGACATCTGAGTTGCTAGATATTGATTCCATGACATGTTTCTCGCTCATTCTAATTTCATAATTGCTTTAACATTGTTGGGTTAACTTAATTGGGATCTTTTCAAAGAAAATTGAAAACTGTTTATGAAAGTAGGACAAATGTATTTGCAAATGCAAGCCAGACACAGCTCCACTTGCCAAATATGCATGTAGATGTTAGTACTATTGTCTCCTTTACTAGCTCTACTTGCCATACATTCCATGTATTGACCCTTCGGGGCTGCTACGTTTCATGTTGCAGGTTATTCCGATTCTGATTGATCGTTATAGGCCACGGTACTCCAGCCGTCACTTGTTCACTTGTGGGCAATTTGAAGATTGGAGATTTTATTCGTTTTTGTTGCTACCTGAATAATTTGAGCTAGCTTTATGCTAAGCTTTCATTGTAATAATGGTACTCTGGATCTTTGTAGATCATGATACACGGTTATTTGCTATGATTATCTATCTTACTCTATTGTGGGCCAATGAACCGATCCAGGGATTGGCATGTCACATAGAGGCCACGGTCTTTTCAGAACCGGGGTGTCACACCATTAATAACAATTACCCACTGTCGAAGATAGAAGATCTGTTTGACCAGTTGACCGGTGCCAAAGTGTTTTCTAAGATTGATCTTAGAACTGGTTATCATCAACTCAAGATTCGCGCAACTGATATTCCAAAGACTGCCTTCACTACCAGATATGGATTATATGAGTACACTGTCATGTCTTTTGGACTAACCAATGCCCCTGCTTATTTCATGAACCTCATGAATAAGATTTTTATGAACTTCCCGGATAAGTTTGTCGTTGTTTTTATTGACGATATTCCGATCTATTCCAAATCAGAAGAAGACCATGAGCTACACCTAAGGACCATCCTTGAAACCCTTAGAAAGCATCATTTATATGCCAAGTTTAGAAAATGTGAGTTCTGGTTAAAGGAAGTAGGATTCCTAGGACATATCGTATCGGTAGGAGGAATTACTATCGATCCTGCCAAGGTTAAGGATGTTGAAGAATGGCAAGCCCCAACCACTCAAACCCAAGTTTTCGCATTTCTCGGACTAGCGGGATATTACCGCAAGTTCGTAGAAGGATTTTAGAGCATCGCAAGACCCATGACCCAGTTGTTGAAGAAAGATAAGAAGTTTGAATGGACATACAAATGTGAAGCAAGTTTTCAAGAGATCAAGAAGAGATTGATTTCAGCCCCAATCTTGATCATGCCGGATATGAAGAAGCCTTTTGATGTGTATTGTGACGCATCCAAGATTGGTCTCGGATGTGTGCTGATGCAAGAGGGCAAAGTCATATCCTATTTGTCCCGGCAATTAAAGTAACATGATCAGAATTACCCTACCCATGACCTCGAACTAGCAGCCGTAGTTTTAGCCTTGAAGACATGGCGGCATTACCTCATGGGTAACCGCTGTGAGATTTATTCGGATCACAAGAGTTTGAAGTTTATTTTCACCCAGAAGGAGCTAAATATGAGGCAAAGGAGATGGATAGAGCTAATCAAGGACTATGATCTTGACATCCACTATCACCCCGACAAAGCCAATGTGATAGCATATGCTCTTAGCAGATTGCCGTGTCGATTGAACACCGTGATAAAAGAAGCCCAACCAAGTTTGCATGAGGAGATGGAAAATTTCAGAATGGAGCTAGTGAGTGAAGGATTTTTGGCTAGCATAGAAGTTCAACCCACTTTGATCAGTCAGATCAAGGAGGCAAAGAAAGGAAATGATAGTATCGATGGATCAAACGTCGTATCGGTACAGGGAAGGTACCCGGATTCACCGAAGATGAAGAAGGAGTTTTGTGGTACCAAGGACGTATCTCTGTACCAGCGGATTCCAAATTGAAACAAACTATTTTGCAACAAGCCCATGATACTCTTTATTCTATCCACCCTGGAGGAACGAAGATGTATAAGGATTTGAAGGAGCAATTTTGGTGGCATAAGATGAAGAGAGAAATCGGAAGCTACATAGCCAAATGTTATATCTGTCAGAGAGTCAAAGCGGGACATCAGAGACCCGCATGACTTTTGCAACCTTTGCAGATCCCAGAATGGAAATGGGATTCTGTAGGAATGGATTTTATCACCGGTTTGCCTACATCTAGTAGGGGAAATGACTCTATTTGGGTCATAGTGGATAAACCTTCTAAAGTAGCCCATTTCTTACCGGTCAAGACCAATTATTAGAGCTCGAATCTAGCAGAATTGTACATTGCTAGGATAGTCAGTTTGCATGGAATCCTCAAGAACATTGTGTCGGATCGAGGAACCCATTTTACCTCGAGATTTTGGAAGAAAGTTCAAGAAGGATTAGGAAGCAGACTGGACTTCAACACAACTTATCACCCCCAGACTGATGGACAAACGAAGCGAGTGAACTAGATACTCGAAGATATGTTGAGAGCTTGTGTGTTAGAATATGGATCTAAATGGGAGGACTGTCTGCCTTTCACAGAATTCTCATACAACAATAGTTACCAAACCAGTTTGCAAATGGCCCCATTTGAATTTATGTATGGAAGGAAGTGTCGTACCCCGTTGAATTGGTCGTAAGTAGGAGAGAGTCAGATTTTTGAACCCGACATCCTAAGAGAAGCCAAAGATAAAGTTCACCAGATCCGTGAGCACCTTAAGACCGCCCAATCCATATAGAAGAGTTATGCCGACAAGAGACGTCGAGATCTAGCCTTCACTATCAGAGATTTTGTGTATCTAAAAGTATCACCCTTGAAAGGAATGCAACATTTCCAACTTAAAGGGAAGCTTGCCCCCAGATATATTGGACCCTTCAAGATTTTGAATTACCGAGGAGAAGTATCATATCAACTGGAACTGCCGGAAGAGATGTCAGCCGTGCATGATGTGTTCCATATCTCGTTACTTCGCAAATGCCTAGAAGTCCCGGAGAAGACCGAAGTTTTCAAGAATATTGAACATCAAACCATAGAGCTCAACAAGGACCTAAATTATCGTGAAGTACCCATTCGTATTTTGGAATAAGCCTTCAGAACCACGAGAACCCGGAGTATCAAGTTTCTCAAGATCCAGTAGAGCAACCATACTGAAAAAGAAGCTACCTGGGAGCGAGAAGATTACATTAGGACTGAGTTTCCAGATCTCTTTAGTTCCTAGTTTTCTTTTTTCCTAAATCTCGGGACAAGATTTTGTTTAAGGAGGGAAAGTTTGTAACTACCCAAAAATATTAAACAAGATTATCAAGTTCTAATCACCCAAGTTTAGGGGTAATTTTTGATTAAATTAAATATGAATGCATGTGTGTGTGTGTGTGATTAATGCATGAATGAGTGCAATTGCCATGTTTGATTGCTATGAATGACAAGGATTAGTTTAAAGATAAAAACAATATCATCTAGATCATTTCCAAGCAGAATCAAATGAAGATAAAATAAAAAATAAGAAATATGAGAAAATGGTCATTTTGGCCAAACTTGTTCACTAGACTACTTTGGGTGTTCCTAGTCAAAGATTTCTAACAGAAACAAATCCGATTCTTTTCACCCCTTGCTAGACCAAGTAAAGGTGAACCCAAGCCCACCTTACAAACCAACAGAAACAAATTCCAAATCTATTTAAAGGACAATTCAAAGTTGAATCAAGTGTAGGTACTAAGATCCCCATTTCTCAAAAACCAACCAAACCACTTCACCTTGGAAAACCCAAGAAACCTCATACTAGCAATCTTATGACCAGAGCAGTCACCAAAATTCATCCAAAAATTCAAACTTTGAATATATGCGGCCATTTCATCAAACACCTGGTGAGCACAGATCAAACTTGCCTAACTTCTACTATTCTTGATCAATGCCTTGTCCACTACTTTTCGCCACTACTAGCCCTTGTATCCCCCAGTGCCCAACATCGCATTGAAAAATCTCACCCTTCACTGCTTGCACCAGTGCCGCACCACCCGAGCCACCATTGTCGGCTGATAGTGGAAAGCTCGCAGGAGGAAGCGTCGCGCCCATCCACGATGTTTGGGAGACATTCCACCGTCAACCACCACTCCTTGTCCACCCCTCGAGCTCAGCCAAGCCTTGGACCACAGGAAAATTGCTGCGCCCATTTCTCTAAAACCATGCCGAGAGAGCGCCAGAGCGCCGCAGCCGACACGCTCGCACACCTGGCACCTTGCCCTCACGGCGCTTAACTGCATTCTCCATGACCCAAGCTACCTCCCAGACACGACCGTTCGCTGCCGCGCGACACGAAGCACCTGTATGTGATGACCCACAAGTATAGGGGATTGCAACAGTCTTCGCGGGTAGTATTACCTAGTTTATTGATTCGACACAAGGAGAGCCAAAGAATACTTGCGAGCCTTAACAACTGAGTTGTCAGTTCAGCCACACCTGGAAATAGTTCTTGCTCACAGAAGTTTATCAGTAGCAATAGTTTGGTGGTAGCAACAACAGCAGTAACAGCAACAATGAAACATGAGCAATAGTAACAGTAACGATAACAGTAGGATTCGAGTGCGATAGGCATAGGTATGGATGGACGGGCATTGCATGGACGAGTCTAAACATGTAAATTCAAGATCTAGGGCATTGTAGATAAATAATAACAAGCATCCAAGTACTAAACAATCCTACGCATGTGCTTCAAATATAGTCATACGTGCTTGCAATGAGAACTTGCACAACATCTTCTGTCCAGCCAGCCCGTGGCAGCGAGGCCTCTAGGGAACTACTGGCAATTAAGGTGCTCCTTTTAATAGAGCACCAGAGAAAAGCATTAACACTCCGTGAACACATGTGATCCTCACACCACAGCCATCCCCTCCGGTTGTCCCAATTATTGTCACTTTGGGGCCTTTGGATCCGGACAATGATATGTGTACACAACTTGCAGATAAGATCACAAACAATACTATCATAATGATTCAATAATAAGTTTAGATCTGAGATCATGGCACTCGGGCCCTAGTGACAAGCATTAAGCACAACAAGTTGCAACAAAGTCAAATAGCACTAATAGAGATACTAGGCACTATGCCCTAACAATCTTATTCGATTACATGATAGAACTCATCCAATCCCTACCATCCCCAAGCCTACAGCGGGGGATTACTCACTCATGGATGAGGGAAACATCGGTGGTTGATGGAGATGCGTTGGTGATGACGATGGCGATGATCCTCTCCAAATTCCCCGCCCCGGCAGGGTGCCAGAACAGAGTTTCTGGATCCGAATCTTGGTTTCTGGTGGCGGCGGAGCGGAACTCTTTCTGGAAAACTATCGAACCCCCCTCGGTTTTTAGGTCGAAAGGCAACTTATAGGCGCAGAGGGAGGCCGAGGAGGTGCCTGGGCTGGCCACACCCCTCCCAGGCACGGGATGGGCCCACCCGCGCGTCAGGGGGGGTGTGGGCCACCCAGGGATCCCCTCCATCTCTTCTTCTGGATCCGTGGATCTTCTGGTGAAATATAATTTTTGGCATATTTTCCGGGATTTTTCCTGATAGTTCATTTTCTGCACAAAAACAAAACACCAAGGTAATTCTGCTGAAAACAACATCAATCCGTGTTAGTTGTATCCAAATCACACAAGTTTAGAGAAAAAACAATAACAAAGTGTTCGAGAAAGTAGATACGTTTTGGACGTATCAACTCCCCCAAGCTTAGCTTATTGCTTGTCCTCAAGCAATTCAGTTGAAAACTGAGTGCGATAAAAGAACTTTCACGAACACTTTGATTCATATGATGTAAATATTCTCAGCACAGGAGTAGATGCTTAGACAATTCATAATAAGAAGTATACAACTAAGTCTACTCAATAGTCATTGCAAGCTATGAAGAGAAACCAACTCAATAATAATAAGTAGCATGAAACATAAACATAAGCAACATTGCAATGCTCATAATAAGGTATGATAGAGTGGTATCTCGCTTGCCTTTGTTTGAAGAGCACAATATAAATGCCAAGGCACCTCTGAAGTTCACATGAAGACTAGAAGTAAAGATATCAGAGATACAAGCATCAAAGTCATGACATAATTAACCAAGTTTTGGAACAAACACAAGAATGACAACTATGCTCCCAACAAGGTGCTCATAGAATAAGTGGTGACTCAACAAGGCTGTGAAAACAGTTTTGTGAAGGTTTGAAAGGCTTCCCAATGCTAAAAGGAAGGTACTCATTAGCTTTGAGCTCTCATTGCCCCTATCATAGGCATCTTCATGTGGTTAAGGTGAAAGTGAGGTCCACTCTGAATCATATGCTTGATAGACCATAGACTGGAAATCCCAAGTCCCTTGAGTACGAGGGTCGCTCCGCATGCTACTCAACTTTGGTCACCTGAAAGTTCTTGTCATTGTAAATACATGCATATCATCGAGAACCGCCAACGGGGTACCCCTTGCACATGGTACATGAGCTTTCCAATAACCAAAATGACAAGGCAAGCAGATAATGAGCATCTCAGCAATCTTTTTATTTACCATATGCATAGCTTTTTATTGAGGACGCTTGATAGATGCTCATTATGGTGATGCTGCAAGTTTCTACCATGATTAAGCATGGCTTAGGCTAGCGGCCAAGGCATTTCTCTAACACAATGTATAAACTCCATGAACTCACAACCTCCCCTTTTATTTCACATCGTCGACATCCGTAAACAAAAGAGCAAGGAATCAACTGGATGAGATATCCAAAAAGTGTTGAAAGCGTTCCCCGTGACATCACGGTTCTGCTGACTCCCAATATATAATTAGCAAGCATATAACTTTCATGGACTAGTCACAATGGTTCAGTATTATTAAGCGCAAGGAATAAAGTGTGCCATCAAGTTCGTGAGAGCTTTCCGAACTAACTTTCTCAAAACAGACAAACATTTTATTTGGAAGAAAACAAGGCATAAACAATATGCACTGAAATAGAAAATGATGCTAATAGGTAGGCATGATGGACACAACTGGCAATATTGGTTTTGGGGAGTTGGATGCACAAGTAGAGCTCATACTCAGTGCAAGTGAAGGCTAGCAATAGAGAGGAAGCGACAAACGAGAGAGCAATAATTGTCATAATCATGCTTGCAACAAATCAGGACTAATTATGGCATGAAAGTGATACAAGAACTCTGAGGCAAAATAAATCATCGAGGCTTCCTGACTATTGATTAGTGATATGCATACATGAGCATGTGCCAAGTCAATTCACATGAACAGTCAGAGGAGGATACCCCAATATCATACCAAAATATGAATAAAACAATGCAAGCAAACATTCATATGACATGCTACAAACTATTAGCAAGCTGGAGCTAATCATAGACAAGCAAGAACTACTAATCATCCATCAGTAACACACTCCTTACAATGAACAGACTAAGCATGCTCACAATGATGAGTATATGTACAAAAATGAAAACAAATAGAGTTTGTTACCATCCTCTTACCACTCTTCAAGTTTTCTTAATCTTCATTATTGCCCTTCACTTGTGTGACCTGAATAATAACATGAAACCAAATTCCACTGAGGACGACTGAACCCTGCAAAGAACTCACAAAACCAGAGAAGAACAACAAATATTTTTGGTGTTTTCGATTTTTCTTTTAAAACAAGCAAACCAAGCAAAAATAGACAAAGCAAAAACAAACCAAAACAAAAACTAAGACGCTCCAATAACAACACAACTGTGCATAAAACAATAAAAACGAAGTGTCTAGAAAGACCTGAGATTTTTATTGATGAAGAAGGGGATGCCTTGGGCACCCCCAAGCTTTGACGCTTGTACTTCTTGAATATTTCTTGGGGTGACATGGGGTGGTTTCCCCCCAAGCTTGAGCTTTTGTCCATTCTTCATCTCATTACATCATTCTTTCTCTACACCTGAATTTTTTCCTTCATACAAAACTTCACACAATCTTCATTAGGAACATTAGTGCATTCAAAAGATAATAGACCTTTGGGGTTTTGTTTTAAAACAGCAAAACTTTCAATAAAGACACAAGCTACTGTAGCAATTCCCTCAAAAGCTCAATTTCCCAAAAGAACCCAAAAAGGAATCAATAAGAGGCAAATGCAAATAATGGCAGAAATCTATCAAAACAGACCAGAAGGTAGAAACAGATTTTTTTAGAAGACCTTATGTTAATCAAATCAAAAAATGTTGAACTAACAAAAGTTAGCTAACATACTGGGGGATTTATTCGTAAATTTTCATCTTAATCCGACTTACAGATACTCCTCACTAATTTTTATGGTGGAGGATAGAAATCTATTTCGGGACAGCAACTCCCCAAATCTTACTTCCCTCTCATTAACTTACAAGACTCAAGAAAATTATTGGGTTATCTCCCAAGAAGTACTTTTCTTTAACGCCTTTAAGTTAGGCACGACGAAGAGTAAATATTGGAAAGGAGAAAAATAAAAGCGAGCAAGTAAAACCACTGTGAAAACATTATTTTGTTCATTAAAATCCTTTTGTTAACAAGGTTGATCAAGTCTTGTTACCAAAACAATCTTATATGAAACAAAACTTTGCATTCCACAAGGTGATTATGTTACCTCATACTTGATAGCAATGGTCCCAATCATAATAGTTTCAAAATTTTCTTGTGGAATGGGACAATATATTTTTCCAGCCTTGATACTCTCAATATTTTCAATGGAATTCAGGAAATAGCTTTTAGCAACTTTCTTGGGGAAATAGACAGTATGCTCTTTGTCATTAATATTGAATGTCACTTTTCCTTGATTATAATTGATGACAGCACCTGCAGTATTAAGAAAAGGTCTCCCAAGAATAATAGACATATTATCATCTTCAGGCATTTCAAGCACCACAAAATCAATTAAAACCAAGAAATTATGAGCCACTTAAATAGGAACATCCTCACATATACCAACAGGAATAGTAGTTAACTTATCAGCCATTTGCAAAGATATATCAGTTGGTATCAACTTTTCTAGCTGGAGTCTCTTGTAGAGAGAAAAAGGCATAGCACTAACTCCAGCTCCCAAATCACATAAAGCAGTTCTAACATAATTATTCTTAATAGAGCAAGGAATAGTTGGTATACCTGGATCACCAAGTTTCTTTGGAACCTTACCATTGAAGGAGTAATTAGCAAGCAAAGTAGAAATCTCCTCATTAGGAATCTTCCTTTTATTAGAGACAATATCCTTCATATACTTTGAATAAGGAGGAAACTTAATAGCATCAGTCAAAGGAATTTGCAAAAATAAAGGTTTCATCCACTCACAAAACTTGTTGTAGTGTTCTTCCTCCTTTGACTTGTGTTTCTTACCTGGAAAATGCATGGGTTTCTGCACCCAAGGTTCTCTCCCACTACTATGTTTCTTAGCAATAAAATCTTCCTTTATGTACCTAGTGTTCTTAGTGTGCTTCTCAGGTTCTTCCTCACCTTCCTCCTTATCAGGAGCATCATTTTTATCATTACCAGTCTTAGTTTCAGCATTAGAGACAAATATCCTATTTGGATCTATAGTAGGTTCAAGTGGTTCCTCAACTATGTTGTGTTTATTTTTCTTTCTCTTACGAGGACTACCACTATTCTCACCTTGTTGAGAATCCTGCTCAATTCTTTTAGGGTGTCCTTCAGGATATAAAGGATCTTGAGTAGCTATACCACTCCTAGTTCTAATTACATAGGCATGTTTATCTCCTGAGGCATTAACTAGCATATCCTTTTGTACCTTAGCAAGTTGATCAAGTTGGGTTTGAACCATTTGAAAGTGTTTACAAAGCATTTTAATATCATTAGAAGTTCTTTCCACAATATCTTTCAGCTCATGGATAGCTCTAGAGTTTTCCAATAAATGATTCTGAACTTGTTTATTAAAATGACCTTGTTTAACAATAAAAATGTCAAGTTCCTCTAAACATTGATCTGGAGGCTTACCATAAGGAATATCACCTTCATCAAAGTGTTGGAGAGAGTGTACCTCAATAGTGGATGAGTGGGGAATTGGCTTACATAATTCTTCTATAGGAGGTAGATTTTTCACATCTTCAGCTCTAATACCTTTCTCCTTTAGACACTTCTTAGCTTCCTTCATCACTTCATCATTTAATGCAATAACTCCCCTCTTCTTTGTTGTTGGTGCATGAATTGGTTCAGGAACAACTGGTTCAGGAGTAATAGGCTTAGGTGTATTTAGCTCAGTTGAAGTCCAATCATCATAATTCTTGCTTATCTTGATCATTAATTCTTCAACATCTGTAGGAGTCTTTTTCCTAAAACACAATCAGCAAAGCTATCTAGGTAGGTCCTAGAATCATTAGTTAGTCCATTATAATAAATATCAAGAAGCTCATTCTTAGGTAATGGACATCCAGGATGTGCATGAATCAAGACACAGAACCTTGTCCATGACTCAGGCAATTTCTCTTCTTCTCCCTGTTTAAAATCAAGAAGTCTCTGCAAAGCAGCATGTCTACCACTGAGAGGAAAATATTTCTGGAAGAAAGAAGCAATCAAGCAATTAGGGCTATTAATGGAACCAGGAGGTAATCTATTAAACCAAGCCCTAGATTCTCCTTTTAGTTAAAAAGGGAAGATCTTAGCAACAAAATACTTGCGCATCTTAAAATCATCAGAGAATAAAGCACTCATAGTAGAAAGCTCATTCATATGAGCCACAACACTCTCATTTTCAGTCCCACAAAATGGTTCTTTCTCAACAATATCTAAATAAGATAAATCAAGAGAGAAATCATAATCTTCATCTTTAATATCTATGGGAGAAGTGGCAAACTTAGGATCAGAGGACAACTTAGGCATAATAGTACGTCTAGCAAGGACACTCTTAATAGCAGTAGTACCATGTGTGTTTCGGCACTCTTCAACAAAATCATCAGTGAACTCAATGTAACCATCATTAATATCATAACTCTCACTAGCCTCAGGTGAGCTAACAGGTGTAACAGTGTCTTCAATAGGAGTTTCGGTATTTCCTAGACTAGCCATAATAGCATCTAGAAAAGGACCTAATGAACCACTCGCATCAAGCACAGTAGAAGTAACATCATGAGCATCAAAAGCAGTTTCAGACTCAACAGTAGTAGCAGTGTGTGTAGCATGTGTATGTGGTGGTGGTGTGACAAGCTTACTTATAACAGACGGTGAATCAAGAGTAGCAGAGGTGTTTAGGACTGTACCTCTTCTTGTAGTGGATGGTAAAATAGGAACTTTCCATCATGAGACTTCCCCATGATGAAAGGAGTAGCAGTGAACAATAATAGATCCAAGTGAACTTACAAATAAAGCTATGCTCCCCGGCAACGGCACCAGAAAATAGTCTTGATGACCCACAAGTATAGGGGATCGCAACAGTCTTTGTAGGTAGTATTACCCAATTTATTGATTCTACACAAGGGGAGCCAAAGAATACTTACAAGCCTTAACAACTGAGTTGTCAGTTCAGCTGCACCTGGAAATAGTTCTTGCTCATAGAAGTTTATCAGTAGCAACAATTTGGTGGTAGCAACAACAGTAGTAACATCAACAGTGAAACAAGAGCAATAGTAACAATGACGGTAACAATAGGATTCGAGTGCGGTAGGCATAGGGATGGATGGACGGGCATTGCATGGACGAGTCTAAACATGTAACTTCAAGATCTAGGGCATTGCATATAAATAATAACAAGCATCCAAGTACTAAACAATCCTTGGCATGTGCTCCAAATATAGTCATACGTGCTCGCAATGAGAACTTGCACAACATCTTCTGTCCAGCCAGCCCATGGCAGCGGGGCCTCTAGGGAACTACTGGCAATTAAGGTGCTCATTTTAATAGAGCACCGGAGCAAAGCATTAACACTCCGTGAACACATCTGATCCTCACACCCCAGACATCCCCTCTGATTGTCCCAATTATTGTAAATTTGGGGCCTTTGGATCCGGACAATGACATGTGTACACAACTTGCAGATAAGATCACAAACAATACTATCATAATGATACAATAATAAGTTCAGATATGAGATCATGGCACTCGGGCCCTACTGACAAGCATTAAGCACAACAAGTTGCAACAAAGTCAAATATCACTAATAGAGATACTAGGCACTATGCCCTAACAATCTTATTCGATTACATGATAGAACTCATCCAATCCCTACCATCCCCAAGACTACAGCGGGGGATTACTCACTCATGGATGAGGGAAACATCGGTGGTTGATGGAGATGCGTTGGTGATGATGATCCTCTCCAAATTCCTTGTCCCGGCAGGGTGCCAGTTCGGAGTTTCTGGATCTGAATCTTGGTTTCTGGTGGTGGCGGCGGAACGGAACTCTTTCTGGAAAACTATCGAACCCCATCGGTTTTTAGGTCAAAAGGCAACTTATAGGCGCAGATGGAGGCCGAGGAGGTGCCTGGGCTGGCCACACCCCTCCTTGGCGCGGGGTGGACCCACCCGCGTGGCAGGTGTTGGGGATATGCTATATGGGTGTCCTCATGGCATGTCTCTTATCCGACTAACCCGGGTGGCCCATAGTCGGTAGCATGGCCTATGGCCTGCTGGGCGGCCCAGTTAGGTGGATCCAGAAGGGAGGCCCATGCCGGATAAAGGAAGGCTACGGTGGAGTCACCAGCGTACCCGGAGCCTTGGAGTGAAAGATACACAAGACTAGTAATAGACGGTGTAGAACTCTGTAACCTGTCCGGCTAGGACTTTTCCCTGTAACCCTAGGATCTGACGACTATATAAGTCGGGCCTATGGGAGCCTTTAGGGCACAATCTCAAACGATAACTTAGACTTTCTAGTCACCTCGCATAGCGAATCTAATCTCTGTAACTCGGCGTATTGCCATTATAGTGATTTATAGCAGGAGTAGGATTCCGCCACCATTGTGGGATCTGAACCTGGGTAAGCTGTGTTACCTCGTACCCGTCAACCGTCCGCCTTACCCCATGTCTCTAAACACGCACTGTGAGGACCCCTCCATGGCGTACTCGTCGGCAATACCACGACAGTTGGCGCCCACCGTGGGGCTAGAGGCGCTTCAGGCTCTTTAGCGGGCGGGGACCAAGATCTTCGCGGGAATCGGCGAAACTGTAGCCATCAGTCGCGTTCTCTTCTCCGGCAACGTTCTGATCGTCCCCCCCGACGAGTTCTAGATCCCGGCGAAGACGAACCCTACGCGGTGCTCGATCGTTCCTATCAGAGACACCCACCTCTTCATCGGCGAAACCGACTCGGGCACTAGTTCCCTGGGAGTCGGAGGAGCATCAAGACCCGCACGGACCGCCTACGGGCAGGATACGTTCGCGGAAGGATCGATGTCGGACGTCTCCTCGGAGTTTGCTGGCAAAGATCGGAAAAATTCAAGACCCACCCAAACCGCCCCTGTGCAGGATATAAAGGTGGAAGATCACTGCAAGTCCGCCGGCTTCGCCCGTGCGTCTGGACAGCAGAGATCCAAGTTTGTCGGCGTGGTTACCATCTTCGACCTGGCGCGCTGTGTTCAGAGAGAGGGCGAAAACCCCCGCGACTACCTCGCCAGGTGGCTCCGTATACGGGCCGACCTGGCCAATTACCCCAATGATGATGCCATCTATCACTTTGTGGAAGGACTGGACCATGACACGTTTCTCCGACATTCTATAAGACGGCAACAGGCGTCAGGACGCCTCACCTTCGAAGGCATGGTGAACACCGTCAACAGCTACGTGGAGGCTGAAGCGGCAGCTCAGACAGCGCTTGCGCTCATTGACGGAGCACCTCTGATTCAGCCACCATCACCACCTCCGGCCGCCATCGTCGCAGCAGTGCCACCACCTCCAGTCATCGTCGAGGCCATTGCACCTCCACCGCCCGTCATCGAGGAAGTCCTGGCACCCTCCAACTCTGTCATTGACGCGCTTTATGCTGATTTCAGTGCAGATTCCGAGGAGATAGACTTCAGTCCAGAAGAGCTAGACTCCGCCATGCAGGAGATGGAGGAGGAGTACTCGCACGACGAGCAAGTTAATAACACCGTCATGTCCCGAGGGGTGTTCTTCACCATTGGGACAGCGATGGATGAAGACCAGCCCGGGCAAGCTCTGTCTATGGCACTGGACAAGGGGAAGGGGCCACTAATTGCAGACGACGCTGATCGCGCAAAGGTCATGCCGCCTCCGCCTAACCCAGTGCAGCAACCGCAGGAACTCGGCACCGGTCCGAGCAACAACAACACCGCGAACTTGCCGCCTCCAGCATCCACGTCGGCATCATCCCATGTTACTCCAGCTGATAGAGTGATGTACGGCAATCTCCTCGTTGAGCCACTAACTGTTGATCATATCCGGAACGTGACTCAGCTTGACGAGAAGTGCCAGCAGCTGCTGGAGGAGGCGCAAGCCATCGCGGAGCAAGGAGCTAAACTAGATCGAGATCTGGTCAACGCGCAGAAGTCCATAGAGAAAGCAAGAGCAATGGAGGCCGAGTACAAGACTCTGCTGCAGCAGCAGCAGGCTAAGAAAGCTCCGGCTCGCGTCATCAACGATCCTGGTGTACGACGCAACCTAGGATGGGCTCCC
This sequence comes from Avena sativa, assembly GCA_916181665.1. Lineage (NCBI taxonomy): Eukaryota > Viridiplantae > Streptophyta > Magnoliopsida > Poales > Poaceae > Avena > Avena sativa. The sequence goes on along the minus strand of OV702283.1, from coordinate 60,953,633 downwards.
TCGAAGCCGACACAGGCGAAGCCATACATTGACAGTGAAGGCAAGCAGGTGATGCCCACCCCACTCCTTAACCTCGCCGTCGCCAAGACCCTTCTGGAGCAGGATAGATCGCCTGAGGCAGTGGAGCAGGTCTATGACCTAGTGGCCAAGGCGGTAAAGCAGCAGGAGAAGGCCACCTCTCAGAGGCTTGAGTCTGACCCAGCGCTCTGCCAATCTAGCCAGTACAAACCGCCAAGGGACAGATCTCCTCAGGATGTCGGATCATGGACTGGTTCATCAGAACAAAGACGGAGGGATGCGCGCAACAGGAAGGATGCTATCCCCATATCCTCCGACCACGGAGAAAGAGCCCAACCTCGCCGCCCATCGCCACCGCCCCGATCCCCCCGACGTCAGGAAGATTACAAGACTCACCATCGTACGGATATGCCCCCTCCAAAGCAGTGCGACATCGTCATCCGCGACAACGCGGCACAGACCCATCATGATGGAGAGCGCCACCAAGGACATAAGAGCAGGTCACACCATGACCCTCCGCGTCCGGCAAGCAACCGTGACAGGCGTGGGGCGTCGTAGGAGGGTAACAGCAAGAAGGCTAACCCACCGCCACCTCCGCCTCCGTCACCGCCAAGCAGTCACCATGACGGAAGAGGCCCGCGTCGTTCACGCAGCCCATCCCCTGTTGATAACAAGAAGAAGAACACGGAGCCATACGATGCACGTTCGCGTATCGATAAGATCCACGAGGCTCGGGAAGGACCATACCTGGGACCACGTTGCTTTGGATCTGCAATACGGTCCGCAACTTACCCCAAAGGTTTCCGGATTGACAAGACCATCAAGCCCTATGACGGCACCGCCAAGCCTGCCACATAGTTGCAGGACTACGGCAACGCGGTGGAGATTGCTGGAGGCAACCCCAACATCGCCGTCAAGTACCTCCCGTTAATGTTGGCGGGTACGACCCGTCAATGGATCGACGACTTGTCGGAGAAATCTATCTACAACTTGTTGGACATGCAAGAAGCGTTCACCAAAAACTTTGAGGGTACATACAAGCGTCCCTGCACTGTGGGCGATCTACAGTGGTGCGTGCAAGAGAAAGACGAGACATCTCGCGCCTACCTCTCCCGCTGGCTGGATATGAAGAATTCATGCGCAGGAGTGCACGCCCAGACCGCCATGGCCGCCTTCATCGATGGATTGGAAAGGGGCACGTTACTCTGGCATAATCTAAAGCGCTTGCAGGACAATCATCAGCTTGGCCTTGAATCAGATGATTCAGTTAGCTAGTGAGTTCGCAGCTGCCGACGACAACGCTCGTGGCTCTTTGCCGGCAACGGCCGTTCCAACCCAAGCTTGGAGGAACAACAGTACAAAGCGGAAAACCGCTCCAGAAGAAAAGCAATCTACCGACATGGTCGCCATGACTTTTGCAGGACGAGGAGAAGGCGGACAACGTGGCCGAGGAAGGGGAGCAGGCCGTGGGCAGCAACGAGGAAGTGAAACCAACTCGGCGCCGCTCCGCGTTCCCCAAACCTACGAAGAGTACCGCGATATGCCGTGCCTCGTACACCTCGATGTCAACGGCAAGGCCACCCATACCAATCGACACTGCAAGTTCGTCAACGACCTCAAGGAAGACCCGGAGTCCGCTACAAGTGAAGTCGGAACAACAGACCGCGAGGCAAGGGCAAGGGGTAGAAGAAGGAGGAGGAGTCCAAGGATTCAAGTGACATGGACGAGGACGTTGACCCCAAGCACGCTGCCAAGAGCGACGACAAGGGCAAGAACCCCTTCACAAAGAAGTCCCCAGTCTACCACACTTTCCTCGGCACCCCCACCGTCCGACAACAGAAGACCTCTCTAAGGATCCTGATGGCCACTCTCCCCCTAGTCCCCCAATACCTGCACTGGTCGGAGGTTCCAATCACTTGGGACAGGACGAACCACCCAGACCTTGTGCCCACGGAGAACCAGTACGCCATGGTCATCAACCCATTGATTGACGGCGTGGAGTTCACCAAGTGCATGGTGGATAGTGGAAGCAGCATCAACATCATGTACCTGGATACACTGTAGAAGATGAACTTGACGGAGGCAAACCTAAGGCGGACCAACACCGTGTTCCATGGCGTAGTTCCTAGACGAGAGGCTCGGTCCCTTGGGTGCATCACACTTCAGGTAGCCTTTGGCGACGTTAATAATTACCGCCAAGAGCGCATGACCTTTGAGGTGGTCCCCTTCAAGAGCGTGTACCACGTCATATTCGGCCGCGACATATTCCACACGTTCATGGCCAAGCCATGCTTTGTCTACAACAAACTCAAGATACCCGGACCAAACGGTGTCATCACCGTATCCGGAAGCTTTACCAAGGCAAGGGACTGCGATATCAATGAAGCAGCCATTGCAGAAGCTGTCCTCTATAGCGAAGAATTCAAGGAGATCAAGAGTAAGGTCAATGACTCAGAGATGCCCGCGTCAAAGAAGCAGATCTCCGACTCCGCTCCTGCGTTCAAGGCCGCCATCGAGACCAACCCGGTGGAACTTGTGGTAGGCGATGCCTCCAAGACCGTCGCCGTTGCGACGAACCTGGATCCCAAATAGGTAAGCGCGCTCGTCGAGTTCCTCCGTGAGAATAGGGACATCTTTGCCTGGCAACCTGCCGACATGAAAGGTGTACCTAGGGAACTTGCCGAGCACAGCTTAAACATAGATCCAAAATGTAAACCAGTGAAACAACCTCTACGATGCTTCGGAGATGAGAAGAGACGCGCCATTGGCAAAGAGATACCTAGGTTACTTAAGGCTGATTTTATCCGAGAAGTCCTTCACACCCGATGGGTGGCCAATACTGTACTTGTCCCCAAAAAGGGAACCAATGAATTAAGAATGTGCGTTGATTACACCGGCTTGAACAAAGCATGTCCCAAAGATCCGTTTGCTTTGCCTTGCATTAACCAAGTCATTGACTCGATGGCTGGCTCGGAACTTTTGTGTTTTCTCGATGCATACTCAGGATACCACCAGATCAAGATGAGGAAGTCGGACCAATTGGCCACTTCTTCACTACCCCATACGGCACGTTTTGCTATGTCACGATGCCCTTTGGGTTGAAAAATGCAGGTGCTACCTACCAGCGGACAATGCAACGTTGCCTTCACGACCAAATTGGTCGGAACATTCACGCCTATGTGGACGATATCGCGGTGATGTATAAAAAGTCAAATGACTTAATCTCCGACTTAAAAGAAACCTTTGATAATCTCTGGAAATACAACATGATGCTCAACCCTAGGAAGTGCGTCTTCGGGGTTCCAGCCGGCAAACTATTGGGCTTCATCGTTTCCCAGCGCGGAATCGAGGTCAACCCGGATAAAATCAAGGCCATCTTAAACATAAAACGTCCGACATGCCTAAAGGACATCCAACGACTAACAGGTTGTGTTGCAGCAGTTAGTCGGTTCATCAGCCGACTTGGAGAGAAGGCTCTGCCGCTGTACAAGTTGCTGAAGAAGGCGGACAAATTCACATGGACGGACGAAGCAGATGTAGCATTGAAGCAGATCAAGGATATTCTTTCCTCAGCGCCCATCCTTGCAGCACCCGAGCCTGGCGAGCCCCTGTTAATTTACATGGCGGCAACCAACCAGGTTATCAGCATCGTCGTCGTGGTAGAGCGGAAGGAACCAGGCTATGAGCACGGAGTGCAACGACCAGTTTACTATGTAAGCGAGGTCTTGACGGAGTCCAAGCAGCGTTACCCGCACTACCAAAAGATAGCTTATGGAGTATTCCTCGCTTCACGGAAGCTGAGGCACTACTTTCAGGAGCACCCAATCACAGTAGTGAGCAAGACTCCACTGTCCGACATCATCAACAACAGCGACGCTACAGGAAGGGTCACGAAGTGGGGCATTGAACTTGCCGCCTTCGAGATCACCTACAAAAGACGCGACGCTATGAAGTCACAAGCCTTGGCGGATTTTATTGCAGATTGTACAGAGATGCCGGATGCCACTCCGTTGCCGGAACCAGAGTACTGGGTGATGCACTTTGACGGATCAAAGCTTCTCAACGGCTCGGGGGCTGGTGTATTGCTACAGTCACCAAAAGGAGACAAGCTACACTACGTTCTGCAGATCCACTTCGAGGCTACAAACAACATGGCGGAGTATGAAGCACTCATTCATGGACTGCGTGTAGCCAAGGATATTGGCATCAAGCGCATAGTTTTCTATGGAGATTCCGACTTGGTTGCCCAGCAGGTGGCTGGCACCTGGAATGCGCGGAACCCTATGATGGCGGCATATCGTGACGAAGTGGACGAGATAGCCAAGAGCTTCTTGGGCTACGAAGTCAAGTATGTGCCTAGGGAGCAAAACGAGGCGGTTGATCTATTTTCTAAACTTGGATCGGGGCGCAAGCAAATTCTGCCAGGAGTTTTCCTAGAGCATCTACGCACACCATCCGTGAGGGGCGCCGACATCGACAACCAGGATAGAGCTGATTCTTTCGTCAACATGGTGACAAAGACCCCTCTGGCTTGGACAAAACCGTTCATGGAATATCTCGAACACGGAACTTTGCCCGACGACGAGGTCGAAAGACGGCAGATAGTACGACGAGCAAAGGTTTATACCATAATCAATGGGCAACTCTGCAAAAGGAGCACTACTGGTGTATACCTAAAGTATGTTTCCCAGCTAGAAGGTATGGAAATCCTACGCGAAATCCATCATGGAGATTGCGGGCATCACGCCGCTCCTCGATCGTTGGTCGCGAAAGCCTTCCGGCAAGGATTCTACTGGCTGACCGCGAAGGCGAACGCCGACAAGCTGGTTGAAACATGCATAGGATGCCAGTATTATGCCCGACAACCACATGTCTCTGCTGAAGAATTGCGAACAATACCAATAACTTGGCCATTTGCAGTCTGGGGGCTAGACATGGTGGGACTGTTACAAACGGCACCGTGTGGATTTACGCATCTGCTTGTAGCAGTTGACAAATCCACCAAATGGATAGAAGCTAAACCCATTAGAAAGCTTGATGGGGCAACTGCCCTCAGGTTTGTCCGGGATCTAGTGGTGAGATTTGGTCTCCCGCATAGCATCATCACCGACAACGGCAGCAACTTGTCACTCGGAGAAGTGGAGGCCTATTGCTGGGACAAAGGCATCCGACTTGATCTTGCATATGTGGCACACCCACAATCCAATGGTCAAGTTGAGCGAGCCAATGGATTAATTCTGCAGGGAATCAAGCCACGTCTTGAGGCACCGCTACATAGAGCAGCTGGAGCTTGGGCGGAAGAGTTGCCATCTGTGTTGTGGAGTTTACGAACTACACCCAACAGATCTATCGTCTACACCCTTACTTCATGGTATATGGAGCAGAAGCTATCCTACCTTCCGATATCCTCCACGATGCACCAAGAGTTGCCGCCTATGACGAAGATGACGCTGAAGAATCCAGACGCCTCGATGTGGACCTTCTCGAGCATGCCAAATATCCGCCATCTACCAGCAGAAGCTACGCAACTACCATAGTCGCGGCGTTCGGCATCGCTCGTTTAAAGAGGGGGACTTAGTGCTCCGACTTAAGCAGAAGAAGTCACACAAATTATCCCCGCCATGGGAAGGACCGTTCATCATAAGCAAGGCGCTGCTCAATGGGTCTTACTACCTTGTCGACAATCGTGAGCTCAAGGATAGACCCAACAAGGATCATAAGCGTAAGCGACGTGACCCGGATGATGACTACCCGGAGCTTGATCGGCCATGGAACATAGCACAACTACGTCCTTTCTACACTTAGCATTTTTTATCTAATCGTGTACCTCTTATATGATCAATGAAATAAAGCTCTTTGGTTCACTCATATTGATGAGTCTTCTACCTCCTTTAGTGTTCATTTTTGGATCATATAAACCTTTATGCACAAGCTTTGCGATTGCACTTGTGAAAATTCCGCCTACGGGCATTAGCTTAAGTTTTCTGGTCTACACGTTCTTTGTTGTTTTTATGTGGATTCTGGAGTAGTGACTTTCGGCACTCATTGTCGGCGATTTTGTGCTAAGGTTTTTGACGGTGACATTGGGTATCATCACCTAAGCGCATGGTTCCGACAACGAGTCTTCCGACTCACGAAAATTCAAGCATAAGAACCAAAGTAATGGATAAGCCAACACTTGCTTAAAAAACATATACATGCTGGGCATTAATTCTTAAGTAGCAGGATACGACAAACATTGTTTTCCGCCTTAAGATTAAATCACCAAGTTTTTTCAATGCACACCCCAGAGGTGAAACAAGAATTACAAAGTGTTTTTCACTCCTTGGGTGCAGGGGACTTGGAGGCCGCATTGTCACCAGCCAGAGATTCACCCTCAACGTCGCCACTGTGAGGAGACTCGGGGGATTCAGGGTTGGCGTTGTCAAGAAAGTTTCTGGGCACGAAGACATCGACGTCCACCAACTCGGTAACCCTGGTGTCATAACCCGCGAGTGATGACAGGATGGCTTCGTGATTGATCTCCTTGCCATCATCATCCACTTCGGGGATACCAGATGTCACCGTGTCGATGTCGGCACCTTCATAGTGTGCCTTCACCATGGACAACGCCATCCTTGCGCCAGCCCGTGCACATGAACAACTTGCGAAACGCTCGGGGGCTCGGCGCAGAATCTCCGAGTACTTCACCACGGAGTCCGAGGCCTTGATATAAATTTGGAGGGGCTGGGCGATCTCCTTGTCTTGGGTGATGGCGGTGTTGATGAAGTTACCGGCAAGAATCATGCATTCCTTGTCCGAAGGAGGCGAGCTGGTTAAACCCAGGGGCGCTGCAAATTCCAACAACGATTGCATGAGTTCAAAAATTCTAAGTACCCAGCCTATAGAACTACAAGGCAGAGGATACTTACTGAAGATACTGGCCTTAGCCTGCCAGACGACGTCCGCCAAGGATTCATTCTCTTTTTGGAGGAGCTGGAACGCCTCGCTATGGCGAAGGTTTTGCTCATCGGCAGCTTGCTTCTGATCCTTTAGGATCATAAGCTCCTCCTTCAAGTGATTGATCTCAGCGGAGGTGGAGTCCTGCAGGGCTTTCATGGAATCCTCGTGCATCTTCAGCATTTGTTCCCTCTCCTTCTTAAGGATCTTGTTCTCGCTGTCCAGCTGCTAGATGTGCTTGGACTGCTCGACAATATCCTTAGCCTTGGCGACATGCTCTGCAAGTCGGAGAAAACAAAGTACACAGTGAGTACTCGAAGAAGGAAGGCACAAAAGTAAGACGGAAATACGCAAAAAGAAAACAGACTCTTGTTTTTGATCTGTTCCTTCAAGATGGCGGTTTTACCCTTTTCAGCTTCAAGGTCCGCGCGCATCTTCTGATACTTATCATTGGCCATGCCCCTCCGAGCATTCTCGTTCTGTGGAAACAAATACAAAGTCAAGTCGTTGTTTAGTCTACTTGGAGCCCCTAGTCGGAGATTTTCCATCTAGGCGCTCGGGGGCTACAACACAAGATTTTAACATAGCAATATGCTTAGATTTTCTTTAAAGCATCTATTCGGAGCTAGTTCAGTTCTCAATTAGAAGCTTGGGGGCTACAGTATAAAGTTTTAACTCGGAAAATTCTTAGCTTTTCTTTAAGCATCTAGTCGGAACTAATTCAGTTACAACTAGAAGCTTGGGGGATACAACACTTAAAATTATGAACACTGTGTATGCTACTCTTAGAGCATCTAGTCGGTACAATTCATTCCATCTAAATGCTTGGGGGCTACAGTGAGAGTTTTTTCTAACTTAGTCACTCTTAGAGCATATAGATGTAAAACCAATGGTTTTCCGTCTACATCCTCGGGGGCTACAGTGGGATACTCATATGAAATGCAAAAGGTAAAATAAAACTTACAAGTGCGATGATCTTGAGGTTTGTAGCACTCTCGGCCAGCAGCTTGCCAAAGGAAACGCTGTTGCTTCGCAAGATGTCTGCTTGACGGAGTAGCTCCTCAAGACCGCACGTCGGAGATGACGGCACTCCTCCAGGAACCATAGTTGTGCTACCCAGCGTAAGCACCGGGAAGATAATCTTCGGCAATTCTAAGGGTTTCTGGGGAGTAGAGGCGCCGCCTTCGGCAGAAGTACCAGCACCCACCACCGCCTTACCGCTACCGATGGCATCCTTAGCCGGAGCTTCAGCCATTTGAAGAGCAGCACTTTCCTGCGTCGCCTGCTCGCCGACAATTGCAAGTTCGGTAGAGGCGCCAGAATCCACTTCCATGGCGGAAGGGCCTGGTGCCTCCTGGGCTTGGGAGCTTGTCGGAGCGGAGGAGGGCTTGACGACAGGAGTATTAGGGGCGATGGCGGGGGAATAGTCGCGATGCAGCATATCTTTGATATTTCTAGAAGCCCCAAGAGTCTTGGAGGACTTCTTGAGGCTGGTTGTGGCTTTCTTCCTGAAACGTGCAAAATGCATAAGTACAGGAATAAGACAGATAAACAAGACAATGGCGGAGAATAAGAAGCTTACACTAGGGGGGGCGCTTTAGCAAACATCCCGGTGGCTTTCTTCTTTTCCGCCTCCAGGGCGGCAGTACTCTTTTGGGAGCATCGTCGGACACGACCGTGACTTCCTTCATCTTGGGATCGTAGATTTGGGCGGCCAGGTTGCCCTCCTCTAGATCGCTAAGATGTTAAGTGAGAAATCACCGTGTTAGACAAGATGGTATTAGCAAGACGGAAAAACTGGAGCAATGTCATACACGGAAAAATAAATGTCTACCTTTGGGCACTTTCCGTTTACGAACATGTCGTAGGTGAGGGTGAAGCCACGCTTCTTGTCCTTCACCTTGATGATGTCCTTAAGGCGGAATTTGACGGAGTCGCTCGAGAAGTTGTCCTCGGAGATCCGGAGGGTATCCCTTCGGTCGCCGGTGTACTCGTGCATAAGCTTTGTACGGTGCTGCAAAGGTTGGATCCGCCTGATGAACCAGCACATGGCTAGGTACAAGCCGGTTAGACCCGTCTCTACGAACCACTCGATCCGTCTTATGGCGCGAGAAGCATTGAGGTTGGAGGGAAGAGAGGCATGAGACCGCCATGTGGGAACTTCGGTGGCGGCTCCGTCCACAAAGTCCGGGTACGTTACTTCTCGGCCCGCCAAAGGAATGTCGGAGCCGTAGAAGTACGTCCGCTGCCAATTTTTGCATGACTCGTGGCCGACGATGCCGGGCAACCGCCGGCCATGACGGATCTTGAAGCTTATGGTGCCGCAGTTTCTAAGCTCCTCCTTACTGTGTCCGGCTTCACATTTAACGGTGAAGAAGTAGACAAACAAATCTAACCTAGGCCTAATCCCTAGGTAACCCTCTCAAAGTGCCGCGAAGTTGCTAAGCACTAAGATGCTATTGGGGGAGAGGTTGTGGGGTTGGACCTTGAAGTGATTCAAGACGGACAGGAAGAAGTGGGAGATGGGCAGAGAAACGCCGCGTACCAATTGCGCCTTGAGGTATACTTTCTCTCCGGCTTGGGGAGAGGGGGTCACCTCGCCGGCCGGCGCAGCCCGCCAGGCGAGCCCCTCCGTCGCAGGGAGGTAACCCTCAGCGACCATCTCTTGGATGTCGCAGCCGGTGATGTCCGAGCCGCGCTAGTCGCCTTTGTGCGAGTCTGGCTCCTCTTCCAGGGGCTCCAGCGCCGCCAGGTTATGGTCGCCGCCGGTGGTTTCTATCACCGCCGATGCGGGAATGACCAGGCCCTCTGGGGGCACGACGACGGAGCTCGCCGGCTTCGCCGCGGCTTCGCTCGACGCCGCCATTGATGGGGATGAGCTGCTGCTAGCCATGGAGGAGAGAGAGGACGCGACTGGTGCAGGAAGCAGAGTCTAGGGTTTCTCGAGGTTTTCGCGGAGAGCTCGAGGAGGCGTGCGGCTGGAGGAAGAAGACGATGATGCGAGAGAATGGGGTGAAAAAGTGGCAAGTGTCCCACGGTCACTATTTATCTTACTCTGTGTCAAGATTCGTGCAGCTAATCGGACGGTTGCCGCGTAGACGACGTGTTTGTGAACGTCCACGGTAATTTCGCCACGTCTCCAACCGTCGCCGCCAACAGTTCGTATCGCTCGCGTGGGAAAATCGGATATGATTACGTTCTCTGCATGTGTGGGTTACGAGGCGTCGCTGACCTACAGCCTACGTCGTCATAACTGACATGGTAGATGAGCCGTCCCATCGAAGATTCCAGCATGGACGGATTTAATCCGACAACGGGAGCGTACGATGGAAGATTCAGCATTTCTCCGACTTACTCATAGAAGAAGGAGAAAACCTTGCAGGGTTGTTTGGGAGGACTACAAGATATTGCTTGACGATTTGCCGACATCCATCTAGACGGAGCATTCCACGGGAAGAGGCAAGACGGCGCAAGATCTCGGAGTTCTCCGGGGGCTACTGTTGGGGATATGCTATATGGGTATCCTCATGGCATGTATCTTATCCGACTAACCCGGGTGGCCCATAGTCGGTAGCATGGCCTATGGCCTGCTGGGCGGCCCAGTTAGGTGGATCCAGAAGGGAGGCCCATGCCGGATAAAGGAAGGCTACGGTGGAGTCACCAGCGTACCTGGAGCCTTGGAGTGCAAGATACACAAGACTAGTAATAGACGGTGTAGAACTCTGTAACCTGTCCGGCTAGGACTTTTCCCTGTAACCCTAGGATCTGACGACTATATAAGTCGGGCCTATGGGAGCCTTTAGGGCACAATCTCAAACAATAACTTAGACTTTCTAGTCACCTCGCATAGCGAACCTAATCTCTGTAACTCGGCGTATTGCCATTATAGTGATTTATAGCAGGAGTAGGATTCCGCCACCGTTGTGGGATATGAACCTGGGTAAGATGTGTTACCTCGTACCCATCAACCGTCCGCCTTACCCCACGTCTCTAAACACGCACTGTGATGACCCCTCCATGGCGTACTCGTCGGCAATACCACGACAGCAGGGGGTGTGGGCCACCCAGGGATCCCCTCCATCTCATCTTCTGGCTCCGTGGGTCGTCTGGTGAAATATAATTTTTGGCATATTTTCTGGGATTTTTCCTGATAGTTCATTTTCTGCACAAAAACAAGACACCAAGGTAATTCTGTTGAAAACAGCGTCAGTCCGTGTTAGTTGTATCCAAATCACACAAGTTTAGAGAAGAAACAATAGCAAAGTGTTTGAGAAAGTAGATACATTTTGGACGTATCAGTATGCCATCTCGAACACCGCCATTCCCGCGTAGGGCACCGTCCCGTCCCGACCGTTCTCGACCGCCCCTTGCCGCGCCATTAAGCTAGTGACGATCGCGAGGAGCCGCACCGTCCTACGCCCTTCGCCATGCCTGTATCTTGATGTATCCTCGTTACCGTCGAGCCCTGACCATGCAGCGTTGCCCCTCTTGCCGGTGTATAAATAGAGGCCACCGGAGCCCTCATTCTCCACACCATCTCACTCCCCCCTCTCTCTCTCAGAACCACTCCTGACCCTTCCCCGGAGCAAGGCGAGCACCAGGCCGCCGGAATTTTACCGGAGTCCGCCGCTACAGAGGAGGAGAGGATCCATTGATTGGAGCCACCCCAGGAGCTGCCGCGACCACCGTTCGAACCGCCATTGTCGACAACGTCTTTCGCCCCCATCGCCAACCCTAGATGGAGCCCTGGTAAGCCACCGCGTACCCTCACCGTCTCCGTTAGGGTTCGTTCTCGTCGGAGCTATGCGACGGAGACGACAAACCATAGCCGTAGATCCTAGTCTAATCGCATGACCTAGATTGAAACATACCGCTTCAGGATAACTGAGCCGCTGACGCATGGTACCCCCCTGTTAGGATCCTGCTGCGCGTTGTGCAGCTGGGCCGGCCCATTTCCTTTCCCGCGTGTATCCCAAAGATTAAAACAATATTTTTCCATTTTATTCAAACCCTAGTTCAGTCAGTAAATTTGAAATTCAAATCAAGGAGATGTAATGAACCAAATTGCATGATTCCAATTTTTTTAGAAAGGTATTGAAATTATCAATCCAAGCCCGTTGGATTCAAATCATTTGAAATTATATATCACCTATAGTAAAAATAACAAGACAAAGACTTTTACACATTCAAACATTGCTCAATCCAAGGGCTCGAGCACGGGCATATTTGGCATTCTTGGCGGCAACCTTGAAAGAGGCCATCTCTTGCATAACTTCATTGGAGGTCATGAGGTGGTAGTTATGTCTTCATTGTAGGCTCTCCAAGTCGGTGGGCTCAAAGGTCATGAGTGCACTCACATATTTCTTTTTTATCCAAGCATCATCCACATGTGAGGCACCCACATTTGTAAAAGCGGTGGCGGTGGACTTGAGCCTACGATACATGTCTTCATGATCTTCACCTTACTTCATATAGAAGCCTTCGGCTTCATTGCTTAGTGCATCATACCGGTTCCTTCTCATGCTCTCATTCCCAACATACAACTTTGTGAGAGCATCCCAAGCTTCCTTGGTGGTGTTGAGGAGCTCAATGTGTGGGTAATCTTTTGTACCCAATCCTTGTTGTATCATGTGCAAGGAGGTGGCATTGAGTTGGATATTGACAACTTCTCTTCTTGTCAAGTTGTTTGGATCCCCAATATAGAGTCCTTGTTCAATGATGTTCCATAACTCAATACAAGAGCTGTGCAGATGAGATTTCATTAGAGATTTCCATTGAGCAAAAGTAGATGCATCTAGCTTTGGTGGGTCTCCTCTATTGTTTATATGAGGGTGAGGAATTGGAGGGTCGGGAGAGTACCATCCATGAGAGTCATGGTGCTCTCCCTTCCCACCATCCCTTTTTGTGGAGGAATTAGTGTTGTCTTGATTACCCCCCCCACCACCATATCCTCGGGTGATACCGGGGCATTCACCTTACGTAATACTGATGGAGGTTCCTCTTGAGGAGAAGGGGATGATGAGCCACCTTTATATTTAACAGGTTGCTCAAGTAGTTTGTGCAATTGTTTGATCTCGTTGGCCATGGTGGATCTCAATCTTGTTTTCAAGTTATTGAGATCATCCATGGTCACTGAGGTAGGCTCACCACCTTCCCCATCATTGCTACCCATATACTCTTTGGCGGTAAATCCCGAATAAAGAGCCGAGGCTTTGATACCAATTGAAAGGATCGTATGGGCACCTAGAGGGGGGGGTGAATAGGTGTTACTTCAAATTTTATTCTTTTTTCAAATTAGGGTTTGACAAGAAAGGTAAATTCTCTAGATTATGCAACTAATGGTGAATTTAACTATATGTCAAACAAGCACAAACTAGCACAACACTAAGCAAGAACAAGTAAGTAAAGTGCAGTAAAGGATAGAAGTATCCAAAGTGGTGGATGCGGAGACACAAGGATTTGTTTCCCATAGTTCCTTCCTATTGAGGGGAAGTACGTCTATGTTTGGAGAGGGGGTGGTTTCCAACCACTAACGCCACGAGAGGCCTCCCTTGTTCTCCGATGAACCTCACCCCAAAGGGTTCGATTAACCTCTTCCACTATATCGGAAACCTTCAAGGTGTAAGCCGACACCTTTACAACAAGTCCGGGGCACACCTTTACCGATAAGTACTCTTTTATCGTTCCCGTGATATGTGATCCCTTGTGATCCAGTCACATGCTTGCAAGCCAATTCGATGACATTCCACAGAGAGGGCCCAGAGTATATCTATCCGTCATATGGATGGACAAATCCCATTATTGATCCATGTGCCTCAACACATACTTTCCGAACACTCAATGACACCTTTATAACCACCCAGTTACGAAGTGGTGTTTGATGTCATCAAAGCATCCATCTAGTGATGGTGAGTAACATGATCTCATGGTCGAAGGATTTAGGTTACTATGTATTTGAAAGCTTATAGGAAGTGAACTATTTAAATGACTTGATCTTATGCTACACTTAACTATAGAAGTATGTCCATCACATCATTCTCCTAATGATATGACCTTGTTGTTAATAACATATCAATGTTCATGATCAGGAAACCATGATCATATATTAAACAACAAGCTAGTTTAACAAGAGGCTTTACTAGGTACTCTTTTATGTTTACAAACCACACACGTATTAATGTTTCCGGTTAATACAATTATAGCATGGTATGTAAACATTTATCATAAGTACGCAGATATGATAGTAACCACTTTATTATTGCCTCTTGGGCATATCTCCAACAACATCACTATGCATATCATTAGTTCTCTTTCTTCTATGGACGAAACTAGTAGGTTATTTCTATAGGCGGTTGGGGCGGCAATAACTATTATGGATGCACTTCCCACATATAATTATCTTGTTCTAATAATTACATGCATACTTTATTATTATCTTTTATTCCCATCAGATGTTTTGCACAGCTACTGGTGAAACCTAAATCCCTAGGCCCTCTCTCTCTCTCCATCATCAACAACAACAAAAAGATCACAAACTCTTGGTCCGGTGAAAACATAAAAGGAATTCTAAAACTCCCAGAGGTCCGTTTAAGTAACCTTACTATGCTTTCTGCTTCCCGAGGATTCGATAAACCTAGGTCTACTAGGGAAAAAGAACTATACTACATCCATAATCCGGATCGAAGGTATCTGACGGACGGCGATGGCCGCCAACGGCAGATCAACAGCCGGTGGCGGCAGATCAACAGCTAGAGCAGAGGCAACAGGAGCAGCTCCTCGAGGCACGAATGGGCCACAACCAGGGAGGGCAGGTGCCGGTGCAGGTGCCAGGGAGGGATGTGCGTCCATGGCAGTGTGCGCTAGGGATTGTTGTGTAGGGTTCGCAACATGGAAAACAAAAAAATTCTATCACGGGAACACACAAAAGCCAAGATCTAATCTACAAGATCGATGCAACGAGTTTGTAGAGTACTAACCCTCATAGATCCAAAGCGTTTAACGAGATCAGATTATCGTGGTTGATGTAGTCATTCACTTGCCGATCTCAAGATCGTGTAGATGATCCTTCCGGAGCCACGTTTTGGCAGCGCTACCTCAGTCGGTTACACGTATGGTAGTCGGTGAAGACCTCCCTCTCCCTTGTTCCAGCAGGCAGAGGAGGTAGTAGATCTCCTCAAAATCCCAACAACACGACGACGTGGTGGAGAAGAATCCCTATAGGGCTGCGCCTAGGCTAGAGCAGGGCAATGGAGGAGGGAGGAGGCCATGGGTGGTGGCGCCTAGGGTTTGGGGTGAGAGTGTGTGTGTGTGGGGGGAGGGCGTCCAACCCCTCCTTATATGGGTGGAGGGGCGGCGGCCAGGGTTCCCAGCCCTAGCCAAGTCCTCCCCAAACTCCTCATGACCGGCGGCAATAGAGAGGGAAAGGGATACCTTTTCCCTCAAGTTTCCTTTCCTTCCTCCACTAGGACTTTGACTTCCAAACTAGGATTTGACTTTTCAAACTAGTGTTTGATTCTCTCTTCCTTGTCCTTGGCCGACTTGATCTAGTGGTTTATGCTCCTACCCCATTAGGGTATGGTTCATTCCAAGCACCCCCTACCGGGGTGGTAGACCTTCCAGAACGTTCTAGAAGCTTCCGGTCAAAACACCGAAAACATTTCCGAACCCTGGAAAATAAATTTCCTTATATGAATCTTATTCTCTAGACCACTTCGGATCTCCTCGTGATCTCCGAGATCCAATCCTAGACTCCGAACAACATTCTGTATCCAACTCATATTCCATATCTACTAAACAACATCGAATCCTTAAGTGAGTCTCCCTACGGTTCGTGAACTATGCAGACATGATCGAGACACCTCTCCGATCAATAACCATTAGAGGAATCTGGAAATCCATTATGGCTCCCACATATTTCTACGATTATAATGTGATCAAATGAACCATTTACATACGATACTGATTCCCTTTATCGTGTGATACTTGCGGTGACCTAGCATACCACTACATGTTGTAGTACACTATAGTCATTGACATAACACCAACGAAACACCATTCACTAGTATTACATCCCTCAGAGTGGTACAATATAAACATAGCAGGTCTAAGACATGACTATAGGTTACAACTCGACTCTTTACAAAAGATCTAGAGAACACTCTAGGTTATAGAGATGGAAATAAAATTCTTACAAAGAAGAATCATAAACAACAACTTCTTAACTTATGATGCTAATAAACTAATATCTGAACTATTGGGCTTGCATTGATGCTATTGCAATACTCTATAGAAGTAGGTTCTATGTCTAGAGAGTATATTCCTATCTAATCAGCAACTTCGTATTCACTTTAGTGGAGTTCCTTTCCTGCCGTGTTCGTAGCTCCTTTCCGGAACAGGGAGTAACAAGTTACAGTTCTTACACTCTGCAGAGGTGCGTTACTTTACCCATGAGAGATCTTATTTTTGCACATCCAGGTCGTGAACCCGTTCACACTTCCTTGGTATGAGGCCCAGCCTAAGATCCAAGCCAATCACTGCCCTCTCCGCGTCCCCGCATGTCTGCATGATCCTCCGGGGCAAACTACACCTCCGTTAAGCCCCCTCCCAGGTAAGCTATAACCATGATGAGTTCCCGAAGACTCTATGAGCTGGTGATGCCCTGGCAAGTTCCATATAGGGCAGACTATACCACTAACAGCCACTCATAGATAATCTAGAGACCAAAATCGTGGGGCCTAAGGGTGCCCAACCATATGTTGGATCCTCGCAAGGAAACACAGTGTCATGTTAAGGTCATCTTGCCATAAATATGGAAGGAAAAGGATACCGATGACTTCTCCGCCCCATTCAAAATCTCATGGTTAACACGTGATATACGACGCAAGAATCACTAGCGACATTGGTTGTTAAGTCCTAGATAATATGTTCCTTTACCACCAGAACTTTCATAGTAGGCTATTACCTCATGATAAATAACCTATATTCATATTGTTATGAAAATAGTGTTTTCTTACCTTTTTGAAATGCAGGTGAGGTCAACACTGAATTTGCAAAAAATTTACAGAAAATAATCAAAGGACATGAGCAAGTGTGAACTTGCCTTTTTGTGATTGCAAGATTATGCACTCATGGTCTTCGAGACAATAGAAGATCCAATATCTGAAATCAACATCATTGGTCTGGTAAGGACTAATGTTTAAAGAAGAAATATGCAATTATGCATAAGTAATGCCATGCATGTTTTAAAACTCCCGAAGTGAAATCCTAATAGTCCAAGTGGGTTGAATTTAGGTGATTTCTTTAAGAGTTAGTTTATCATTAACCTTTACTTTACAAGCAAATGTATTTATAAGGAACTTAAATGTTAACAATCCCAAATATACAAGGAAAGTATAAAGTAGTGTGATTATGATTAATTGTCATCTGGTGACTATGATAATAGTCCTTGGGTTGAGTTGTTAATAGTTGAAGGAACTATTATAGTGTTGTTGTTTGAAGTGGCAAAAAGAATAACATTTGAAGAAAAATTTTCTTTTCTAAGGTTTAAACAATCTTTACTATTAATAGAATGTGATCAATGACTTTTGGTGTTTGATTGATTAGTTTGGACTTGAGATGCTTTATGTCTTAATTGAAATATAACAAAGTTAACTATAAAAACATAAGTAGTTTATTAGACATGATGTTTATAAGCTTTGAGGCTAAAGTTAACTTTAAAAGGGTAAATAAACTTAAGGTGTAATATGTTTTACTTATTCCCAAGTTTTAAATTTATGATAAGTATGACTAAGGTGTGGAAGTATTCACTTTATTCTTAAGTGAATGATTAGATTAAATTTATTTTTATATTATGAAGATAATATGCAACTATTCAATGGAAGTATAACTTGGATGATATTATTAATGTGTTAGATTTAAAGTCATGTTAAATATTATTTGGATATTAAGATCATTCCCCCTTATTATCAGTGAATGATGTATGAAGTTATCTTAAAGGTTGTGGTTTTGAATTTTTAATTAGGTTTCAAAAGGGTATTATAAAGTTAATAATTTATATTTAAATTTTATTACTCCCTCCCACCCATAAAAAGTTAATACCAAATACATAATGGCATGTTCAGAATTTCCTTAATTGGTTTAATTCAATTCTCACCCTCTTATACATTGGGCCCGGTTCTTGGGTCAGCCCAGCCCAATACCTAGTCTCGCCCGTATGGTTGGGATAGACCACATGGCTCGGTCGATCCTGTCCCTCACTCGCTTTTGTTCTCCCCTCGGTCGCATCCCCCTCTGTCCTAGGTGACCCACTGGCGTCACCGCCTCCGTTCTCTGATTCCGGCCATCTCTAGCTATATCCGGCGCCGCCGGCCACTGCCATTAGCTAGCGCTGGCTCGCCCGGGTCTCCTTCATCGGTTCCCTGCCGCCTCGATGCCACCCTTCCATGCACGAACCCCTACCCATGGCTAACCCTAGCCATGCGGCTTGGGTCTGTCGGCACGACACCAGCGCCCTAGCGACTGCTTGTCGCACGAGACCTCCTCCGTCCCTAGCTCCTGTTTCCTCATTCTCATCTACCTCAACCCCATCGCCAGAGGGACATCAGCTTGGGATGCAACCCTGACGCCTTTGGATGCACCGCCGAGCTGCCTCACTATGGTGGTGATGTAGTGGTGGTGTTACTGCGAGTATGTGCCATGTCGCCACCTCCATCTCGATGCTAGTGGGATGGTGCTGCTGTAACTATGCAACCTCGACATCGACAACGACTATCGTGACTTCGACATGCCTCCGCTCAGGTGCTCAGCACCCACAGTGAGTTCTATATCCTCTATGATCATCTGATGTGCTGATGATAGCACCTAGTGGCAACTGATCAAAGTTCAAGGGATCTTGGAATTGTTTTGCTACTCAGTTATCTTACTATGGTTAGAGTTAATTTGATAATTGGGATGCAGGTTCTATGTTGGTTTGCAATAGAAATTGTCTGAACTTTAGCTCCGAATCAATTAGGTTCTAAAGTATTGGTTTGATATGTAAGTGGGTTGCAGATGTTGATTTGAATCCAAACCAACTATTGGTTTTAATGGATTCACAATATAGTTCTTTATTGAACAATAGGTTAACCGTGGATTAACAATTGACTTGGAATTGATTTATATTCCTATTGGAAATATTGGTAGCTGTGATTTTGGCTAGTGGCTTTTATTGGCTTTGGTATCCACTACTGTGGTGTTTTTTCCAGTAAGTGTATATTCCAATACAGCTAGATTTATTATTCCAATTAGCTGGCTATGCTAAACCCATGCATAAAATAAATTTGGTGAACTAGATCGATGGTTTAGTGATGAATTTGGCCCTCTCTTAGATAGGTCTACATCTCTTCACATGATTCCTAATAAAATATGGTTAGGAAAATTATTTGGCTATTCTATGTGTTCCATGTGCCTTACTCTATAACTATTAGTCATGCTTGAGACCAGGTGGAGTATTTTGATTTACCTTTGCAATCTGGACAGTGTCCAATGGTCTAGAAATGATTCTTGGGTTCATGGTCTAGGAAAATGATAGATCTGCTCTGGCTAAAACAACTAGTTGGTTAAATGGTGTGACAACTTCCCTTAATGGCTTCTGTTACTGAGACTGCCACTATGGTGCCTACATGTTGGACTGTGCACAGTGGTAGATCTTTCTTGCATGATCTGCTACTATGGGTGTTACTGATGGCTAGATCTGTCCCTGGCCATTGATGCAAAGACTGAGGCTACAGACACATGTTAGCTTATGTATGTGCTTCCTGTACTGTAGGACAAATAACAGTAATGGACTTTTGGTGGATTTTTTACATGATTTCTAAGAATGAAATGATGCCTAGATTTGTTACTAGGAAGATGATTTGAGAAAAATTGATAATTCTGATGATTCTTGTAATCAAGTGATGTCATTTACATATGCAAGCTTTTGTTGGTGCTTGGATGTAATGCTTAGCATAAGATGGGTCTATTTTATGATGAATCTAGTTAGAAATTAATTGTTGGCTTTTCTTTCTTGTGGCAAATGATTTGGACAACTTGGTTAACTATATAACATCTAAATGGATAAATTGTTGTTGTGGTTGAAAGGATCGTATGGGCACCTAGAGGGGGGGGTGAATAGGTGCTACTTCAAATTTTCTTCTTTTTCAAATTAGGGTTTAATAAGAAAGGTAAATTATCTAGATTATGCAACTAAGGTGTATTTACCTATATGTCAAACGAGTACAAACTAGCACAACACTAAGCAAGAACAAGTTAAGTAAAGTGCGGTACATGATAGAAGTAACCAAAGTGGTGGACACGGAGACACAAGGATTTGTTTCCCGTAGTTCCTTCCTTTTGAGGGGAAGTACGTCTACGTTTGGAGAGGGGGTGGTATCAAACCATACGCCACGAAAGGCCTCCCTTGTTCTCCGATGAACCTCACCCCGATGGGTTCGATTCACCTCTTCCACTATATCGGCAACCTTCATGGTGGAAGCCGACACCTTTACAACTAGTTCGAGGCACACATCCACAACTTAATTGGAGGCTCCTGAATACAAGCAAGCTGTCAAACAATCAAAGACAAACTTGTAAGAACCAAATCTAGAACTAGAGTGTCCAAAGAAACACTAGAGCAAGGGCCCCTCAAGTGAATGAGGGGGAAGTGAAGATCTCTCTTGGTGAAGCAATAGATCAAGGGCTCCTCCTTCGATTCTCCAAAGATCAATGACTCTGGATGGTTGAGTGAAGAGATCTTGGCGATTTGGTGGCTCAAATGGAGGTGGTGTTCTTGAGTGGGACGAGCAACCTTCCAAGGTAGGTGAAGGGTGCATTTATAGCACTTGGAGTGGATCTGCCCGTTGGGCATTGAATGCACCGGTACTACCGGTACTCAAGCGGTAGTACCGGACACAACCGGTACTACCGGTCAGGTACCAGACCAGGTACCGGAGATGCACCACACGGATGGCCCAGCCTCAGACACCCCCGGAACAACCTAGCGGTGCTACCGCTAAGCGGTAGTACCGATCATGAGAAGCGGTACTACCGATCCGGGCGGTAGTATCGGCTCCAGGTACTAGTTGGTACTGAGAGGGATGAAGAGCTCTTGTCCTCCCTCATTGTCGCCCGGTATAGCCGAGCGGAACTACCGTTGCCAAGTGGTAGTACCGCTTGGTGCAAGCGGTACTACCGGTTGGAGCGATAGTGTTGCCCCGCGGTACCGGGTGGTACTGAGGATTGACGAGATCTTTCCTTCCCTATCAGATGCGACCAGTACACTGAAGCGGTACTACCGGTGCCAAGCGGTAGTACCGGATGTGAATTCCGGTACTACCGGTCAACACTGGTGCCTTTGGCAAGTGCCAACTGTGGGCAATGTATTTTTCGTGCCACAACCTTAAAGACCTTTTATACACTTAGCGCACAATTAAACCGGTAGGTGTGTTATCATCAAACATCAAAATCATAAGAATATGAAGTGCACTTTCAATCTCCCCCTTTTTGGTGTTTGATGGCAACACACCTTTGCATGATAATATTATGAAGATAAGCATGGTTTTTGGAAAATAGAGACGGGGATCCCCCTGGATGAGTAGGATCAATCTACTCCTCTATTTTACAAACCCATCAAGAGTGCACAAATAAAGATAACAACATTTGGACTCATACCTTTGCACAATAAAGTGTGATGAGAAAAGTATTGGCAATGGATAACGCATATCATCACAAAGATGGATCCATGAAATACCCACATTGTCTCAACATACATAACACGAGTAGTTCCCAAATAGTTAGTACATAGAGTTCACACATAATATGAGGCAAATAAAGTTCACAAGCAATTAAAATATCAAAGCAAGAACGAGCTTGTGACTTTCCCATGCAACACCCGCATGCCTAAGGTGCACCTTCTCCCCCATTTGGCATCAAGACGCCAAAAAGGGACAAGAGCAAGACTAACGCCCCAAAAGTCAATCCTCATCATCATCATAGTCCTCCTCATAGGTTGGTGGAGCACAGTACGAGGAAGAGACATCATCATCCCAGTGGCTGTGCTTGGAGATCCATTGGTCTTCAGGAGTGATGTTGTTCTCAGAACCCGTGGAGATGGTCAATCCTTGAGCTTCCATCATGTCTTTATGACGAGCACAATCTTTCTTGGAATCAACATGAGCCTCATACATGCGCTTTTGATTGTCAACTTGGAAGAAAAACACCTTATTGAGCTTATCCTCAATCCTCTTTGCCCATGATGGCTGGGCATGCTTGCGACGGGAGACAACATAATCAGCATCACAGCCATTGTCTGCATTATCAGAATCTGCCTCAAGCACATTTCTATCTTCATCTACCTCATAACCCTCCACATTGCGAGGCTTAGCATGCCTTTTGATCTTGAGGGCCTTGGACCTGTGCACAACTAGAGGACGAGAGGAAAGGGTCCTAGCAATGGGAGGACACTTGACAACAATGAGAGACATGATGTAGGGAGCGAATGGGGGAACCCTCCGGGAGTGAGCCGCAGCGACCTTCTCATTCCATATAAATTCCATCACATCAAGAGTGGTGTCGGAGTCACGATTGAGAAAGGTATTGAGCAACAGATCAACCGAATATCCATGAGTCTCATCTTTGTTGCTCGCATGAGGAGCAACGGTCTCACAGAAGATGCCGTGGAGAATGTTATAAGTGGGGAGAAGATCCTTGATCTTGCCAACAACACCGCGGCCCCGGATATAGAGAGGGGCAAGAACCTCCTTCTTGGAGGGGTGCTCATGCATGTGACAGCAAAAGCGAGAAGGAATGTCACGGCCGCGATCTTCATATCCCATAATTTCTGCAAATTCAGCAAGAGTGGCCTCCTTAATTTCACCTTGAGTCATCCAAGTGATTTTCCAAACTCGGTTTGTTGAGAAGTGAGCTGTGGCATAAAACTGAGCAACGAGAAGAGGATCATAATCTTGGTGAAATTCCATGATGGGAAGCAATCCAAGGTGAGAGCAGATTTCTTTAGCCTCATGAAAGTAATCAATATGCTTGTTGATGTGGTCCATATCAATCCATAGCCACGGCATAACCATTTGAACATTCTTCATAAGGACTTCATTGTATACGTGCTCTTGGAAGCCGTTGTAGAACAAACTCTCTTCCCTACCCTCATCACGGGCGTGGCCATAGGGATTATCAACCCTTAGGGAGTGGAACTCAGCATCAGATATATCAGACAGTAACTTTGGCCCTAATGGCCCTAAGCTGTAGCTATTGGATCGCCCCGAGGAGGGAGGACAAGGAGGGGGAGCACTGCCACGACCAGCAGACCGCTTGGTGACCCCCCACGACCACCTCGAGAGGCTGGAATCTTCACGCGACCGCTAGGCTGAGGCATGACTTCTTCTTCTTCGGACTCCGACTCTTCCTCTACAATTTCATGACTTGCCTTGGAGCGTTTACGAGTGCCCCTAGAACCACCTGCACCTGTGATAGAAAGAGGGAGAATAGCAAGGGGTGTAAGGGCACAAGAACCCAAAACAAACCAAAAAAAATCCAAGCTTTAGCGATGAGGCGTGGTTAACTGGGACCGGTACTACCGGAGCTGTGAAGCGATAGTACGGCGTGCGAGCGGTAGTACCGGAAATTTTTTCCGGTACTACCGGTCGGACGGATACTCGCACAACCACGGTAGGGCACGTCCCCAAATCGGCCTCAACACGTCCTAAATGAACGATTCTTCTAGGTAACGAGGAGTGTTTGGCGGTACAACCTCAAAACAAGTGACTTTCTTCAAGAATCTAAGGAAACCTAGACCCAATGAAGAAAACAAGAGTGAGAGGGAGAGGGCGGTTGTACCGGAATCCATGGCGGTGGAGAGGGATCGAGAGCCGGCAAGGAGTCCGAATCCGATGAGGATCCGGCGAGAGGAGGGCGCGAAGGGGCTCCGGTGGCGTCAAGAGCTCCGGCGATGGTGGCAGTATGCGTGGGGAGCGGGGGGATAATGAGGCACTGAAGGGTGATCCCCCTGCGCGACCTACCCTATACCATGAAACTCCGACCAGTAGTACCGGTTCATAAACCGGTAGTACCGGTGACCGGTAGTACCGGACATACAACCGGTAGTACCGCTCCTGGAGAAGTTTCCAGGATTTGACCTGGGAACCATGCATGTGCGATAGTACCGCTCCTAGTCCGATAGTACCGGTTCTACCTGATTCCATAGCCAAGGACAATAGAGGGGTTCTTGTGCGGATTAGATGAGGGTTTTTCGAGGAAGTAGAATGGCTTGGGTTGAGATAATCAAACTGTGTGAAGAACATGCAACCTGAAATAAGGATAAAAATATCAACAACCAAAGGAGAGTGCATGAAACTAAGATCAACAAAGAATCAACAAATGACAAACACGAGTAAACGCCAACCTCTTGAATGAGAGAGGGCGGTGGCCTAGGCCACCATTTGAGTATACTCGGCTTGGCACCACGAAGATATATCTTGGGTCCATTACCGAAACTCATCATTTAACCTCACATATCACAAAATGATATTAAGAGGAATGATTTTTATCGCTTTGGGCATAATGGGGGAGGGATAGTCCAATCAATTAGGACCACACCCGTACTCCCCCTATGTCCATGCCTGCACAACCAAATAAGAGGTAAGACATAGGTGAGTATCCAAGGTGATCAAGTCAAGATCCTTGAATCTATGATATTTAGTTCATTCCTCAAGTAACAAAACCTTGCTTCATCAAGTGGCTTCGTGGAGATGTCGGAAAGTTGGTCTTTGGTTGACACATAAGATAGATCAATATCACCTCGAGCAACATGATCTCTAATGAAGTGATGGCGAATCTCAATATGCTTTGTCCTTGTGTGATCCACCGGGTTATAGGCAATCTTGATAGCACTTTCGTTGTCACATATAAGAGGCACTTTGTCACAATGGACACCGTATTACTTTAAAGTTTGCCTCATCCGTAGCAATTGAGTGAAAGCACTAGCAGCTGCCACATACTCAGCTTTGGTGGTAGAGAGATATATACAATTTTGCTTCTTAGAAGACTAACATACCAAGGACCTACCAAGGAATTGGCAAGCCCTAGATATTGATTTTTTATCATCCTTATCACCAGCCCAATCCGAGTCCGTGTATCCACAAAGAGCAAATGTTGAACCTCGAGGATACCAAAGACCATAATGTGGGGTATGAACCAAATATCGAAAGATTCTTTTGACCGCCATTAAATGGCTTTATTTAGGAGCCGCTTGATATCTTGCACACACACCTACACTCAACACAATATCGGGTCTAGATGCACAAAGGTAAAGCAAATAACCAATCATAGACCGGTATACCTTTTGATCCACATCTTTACCATTGGGATTTTGTTCTATATGAGTCTTTGTAGCCATGGGAGTAGGAGCTCCATTTAAATCTTGCACATTGAATCTTTTGAGCATATCTTGAGTATACTTGGCTTGGTTGAAGAATGTCCCTCCTCTAACTTGCTTGATCTCAAAACCAAGAAATAACCTTAACTCCCCCATCATAGACATCTCGAACCTACTAGTCATAAGCTTTGAGAATTCATCATTAAAAGCTTTGTTAGATGAGCCAAAGATAATATCATCAACATATATTTGGCATACAAAAAGCTCCCCATTGACCTTCTTAGTAAAAAGAGTGGGATCAATTTTCCCAACCACAAACCCACGGTCAAACAACAACTCTCTAAGGTGCTCATACCACGTGCGTGGGGCTTGTTTGAGCCCATAGAGCGCATTGTCAAGTTTGTAGACATGGTTTGGGAAGTTGGGATCCTCAAATCCCGGGGGTTGCTTTACATATACCAACTCATTTAAGGGACCATTAAGAAATGCACTTTATACATCCATTTGTTGCAACTTAAAGTTATGATGTGCCGCATAAGCAAGAAGGATACAGATGGACTCAAGGTGAGCCACGGGTGCATATGTCTCTCCATAATCAATGCCTTCAATTTGAGAGAACCCTTGTGCAACCAATCTTGCCTTGTTCGTTACTATAATTCCATGCTCATCTTTCTTGTTCTTGAATATCCACTTGGTTCCTATAACATTGTGGAAATCCTTTGGCTTCTCAACTAACTTCCATACTTTGTTCCTCTCAAAGTTGTTGAGATCTTTCTGCATTGCTTCCAACCAATCTGAATCTTCAAGAGCTTCCCACACTTTATTTGGTTCAATGATGGAGATGTGTGCTTGGTGTTCACTAAACCTATTCAATTGGGCTCTTGTGGAAATTCCTCTCCTTAGATCACCAACCACATTCTCTAGAGAGTGGTCTCTAAATTCCAACATCCTATCCGTTCTAGCTTCGCGACGAGTGTGGATCTCCTCGTTGATTAAGTGTAACATCCCAAAAATTAATGAATTGTAAAAGCATGCATTGCATTCATATCATCGTAGCATCTAGAGCTTGCACAATTTTTTTCTAAGTTTGAAACCAAATAAAACCATATTTATGGCCATTTTATTATTCATATGAGGCACTTTTTTTCAAAAGACCAAGGTGTGTTTGAGTGAACAGATGTATTTGTCACACTTTTGAGTACAAGGTTCATAGTACAAATATCTACAAAAGATTTGAATTAAAACTTGTTTGAATTAGGGTTTCAAATTCATTCCTGAAAATCATTTTGGAAAAAGAAAAGGAGAAGAGAAAAAAATAGAAGCTGCGCCTGCCTTTCGGCCCAGTCCCACTCCCGTGGCCCAGCAAGCCCACCTGGCTCCCCCGCACCCCTCTGCCTCTCTTTCTCACCGCTCGCACCACACCCCCTCTCTGACCTCCTGGTCCCACCGCCACGTCGTCTCCACCGTCCTCAATCATTAGCCGCAAACCTCATCGTCGCTGCCCGTTACCTCACCAATTGATTTCGAATCAATTCGATTGAATTCCATAGTAATCCCTGAACCCGACCCTGCCTACTTAACAACCTCCCCCTCCCGCTCCTTTCCCCTCATGCCACACCCCCGGAGAGCCCCCAGGCTGCCCACACTAGAGCTCACACTGCCGCGATACGAACCTCTCCGGCGAACAATTCCGGTGAGACCTGCCCACCCCTCGCCCTCTGGTTCTTGATATCTTGTTCACCACCCTCGCGTGCATCTAATACTTCTTGCTGTTTTCCTTCTCGTGGTTTCTAGTGTCACCTTCATCGACACCCGTGAACACCCGACGCCGTCCTCAACTCTGGCGAGTAATTCCGTCTAGGTTCGCATGCCCCTTGGCCTCTGATTCAAAACAACTTGTGCGCCTTGTCCTTTTGCATGTTCTGATGCCTTTTGTTTGCACTACGATGACCTAGGTCGTCGTCGTTTGCAACAACCCGACGCCAGCAGCTACTCCAACGAGCTCCCACGACCGCAGCAGCTCACCCCTATCCAAACCAAGGCCACCTTGAGAATCCTCGCATCCGTGCGACGCTAGTAAGCCGCAGCACTATCCCTATCCCCTCTGGAATTGCCAGAGCATCACCAGCAGAAGCGCCGCCGCCAGTGCCCATTTGTGCCAGCCCTCTTTGGTCGCTTGATCTGACACCATTAGATCTAGATCATAAGGCATAGATTAGATCACTAATCGAAGGGGTACCAGTCGATCTGGCCCCTACGATCTGACTTAGATCCTGCGGCTCGCATTGATCGATCCACGTGAAATGGTATTGTCTAGTAGGATTAAGACACGTGGCCAGTTTAGTTCAGACAAAATTCCAGAAAAGGTTTTTTAATGTTTAAACTTGTAAAATTCATATCTTTTGTTATGTTTGTCTAAAAAATGCAAATAATATATCATTGGATTCAGAAACTAAAACCTACATTACTGTGGCCTTGATTTAGTATTTTTCTTTTAAAAAAATAGGATTATTTGCAGAACCAATTATATGCTTATTTTGGCTATATAAAATGTTTATAAAATTGTTTTGAGGCAAATTTGAGTTTGTTTAGACTTTAGATAGATTATTTTGTGTTTAGTACTGTTTGTTTTGAATTGCTTAGTATAGAAAAATCATTTCATTGCATTTGCATGCATCATGTATATTTTTGTTTGATTATTTGAATGTAAATTTGGTGCTATGATTTTATGTGTAGATTTTGGTGATTGTGATTGTGAGGACTATTGCTACTCCCCCAACTATCAAGGCAAGTGATGCTAAATATATTTTGTCCTAATATTTTTACTATGCATTAGTGATATTTTTGAGTAGGACTTGCATGGAATTTTTCTAAGTATATATACTATGCTATGCCTTGGGAAATCCTAGTAGTTGTAGTCTTAGTAGAATTTTTCTCTAAGTTAAGAAACTTGTTATGTTATCATGCTTAGCCTAGCTAGTAGCAACCAAGGGTGGAATATTCATGCTATGGAATTTTGCTAAGTCTATGACTTGAGTTTTTGCTTAATAAAACAACTAAGTGAATGAATCACCTGGGTGGAATGGTATGTTGGTTTGTGTTGAGTGGTTACACAAGGCCCATGTCTATGGTTTACCTTGTGTATCACACTTGTGGAAAGCCACCCAAGAACAAAGGGATTTGAGATGTTTAGTGTTTAGAAGCTTCTAGTGCAACCACATGGCATATGGGCTCTTCCTTGATCATATAGGTTGCAAGAACTTAGCCAGATGGACAGTTGGTGGTAGAGTGATAGGATGGAACGCGTCCATGGTGGTATAAGGGATGCTTCTGAAAGGTCTCGTCTCGATGCATGTCGAGTATTGTGGGGAAAGTGCACCACCTCTCGAGAGGGTAAAACCTAAGTACTTAGCCGTCTCCCCGGCAACGGGCAATTTGGGCATCGAAGACATTAAAGCTATCATGGATCTCCTCACCCCAATTTCTAAGTTAAAAACTTGTGGTTGAACAAGGGTTAAAGGTTCACCAATGTCTATTGGTGGTTCCTTGGGTGTTTTGACAAACAAAAACTTAGTGTTTTTCAACTGATAAGAAAAACCTATTTTGAGCAAAGCAAGCCTAAGCTACACTTAGCCAAATTCATATAGATGTTAGATACTACTATTCTACTATGGTATCACTTGCCAATACAATTCCAAATGTATTGACCCACTGTGGCTGTAACTTATGATGTTGTAGGTTACTCTGATGGAGATTAGGGCTGTGAGTCTACACTCAACATGCTTGCCTGTGGCACATGAAGATGAAGACTTCTAGTTATTTCCTTTATGTTATGAACTCTATGTACTAGCCTTTGGCTATTGAGTTGTAAAGACTATGTTATCTCTGGAATGACGATGTAATAAACGACCTTTGTATCTGTGTACTTCATCTTAAACTACGGATGCTAGCATTTGATCCAGGGACTAGCATTGCAATCACATGTACCTTTACCTTATAAAGGTGGGGTCTTACAGATGGTATAAGAGCACTGTGTTGCCTGTAGGATTATGACCCTAAGTTGGATTAGACTAAGAAAACCACTAAGGAAAAATGAAAATCTTTGCAAATTCCACACTTGTCTTTTTCTTCTTGTAAAACTCTTCTAATCTTCTTTTTCATCTCAATTTGTAGATGGCCACCATCAACGAAGCTATCAAGGGACCACTCATGACCATGACTTTAGAATGTGAGACGGAGTTTTCCAAAGCACTCAAAACCCTTATGGTTAGCTTGGGAATACATGGTGATGCCGTGTACAAAGAATTTCCCATAATGGATGAAGGAGAAGAATATTGGTGGGTGCAACTTCACTTGTACAAAAACAAGGGAGACAACCACAAAGAGTCGGGATTCTACATGGGCACCAACTCAGAAATGTATACAAAATTCTTTGATTCTGCAAGAAATGCAGCTTGGAATGCTATCAAGGAGCTTGGTGAAAGGCTCAAGTGTAGAATGCTCAACACTCAAAATGATCTTAAGGAGGAGAAGAAGTATACCCAAGACTTAGAGACCGCCATAAAACGTCTAAGAGAAGATATCATAGACTTAGCATATGAGTGATAATTGTAATCTACTCCACTAGTTGGACCACCACACTTGTCGTTTTCTCGCAAAATTTGTCTAAGTTATGTTTGAACCTTAGTGCTTGTGGTAAACTTTGTATGCCATGACTTGTATGTTTTATGGATGATGTATGCTCCTTGCTTTCATTTTTACCGTATTGTTTATCTTTTACTTGTGTTGTTCTACTATTTCTCTATCTTATACATTAGATGCCTAGATTTGTGATCAGCACTGCCGAGGAGTTCAATGGAACTCATTTTGGTTCACGTATCATGCAGTTTACTAGTGTGCTCAACCTCCCACTTCCTAGTATCAAGGCACTTCAGCTCAACAAGTTCGAGAGGAAGGATCTTTGGGGCTTTAGAGTCACACAGCCTGGACGCCAGACGGAGCCACTCACGGAGGATATTACCTTCAAGCTATTGCACGATGATAAGGAGAAGGGTCTAGATGTAGTCATGCAGGAGTTACTCGGACGCCTCTGCGAACGCCACACCACCGAGCTCAGGGGCCTTGTAGAGGTCCCAACCTGATAATGTAGAGATCCCTGTGTTTACAATGCTAGTCCCTGGATCAATAGCTAGCATCCACAGTTTAATATGTAATATCAAGAAACAAAGGTCATAATACAACTTTATAACCAGGAATAAAATAATTCATTACATCTTACATAGCTCATTTGGCTATCTCATTACAATGCAGAAGAAATAACTATAACTTGGGGTCCTTCATCTTCAAAGTGCCACGGGCAATCATGTTGGTTGTAGACTTGTAATCCTATTCAACACACTTCACTAACATCAAACAAAACCTACAACATAATAAGTTACAGCCACAAGGGTCAATACATTTGAATTGTATTGGCAAGTGATACTATGGTATAGTAGTGGTATCTATCATCTATATGCATTTGGCTAAGTGGATCTTAGACTTGGTTTGCTCAAAGTAGATTTTCCTTATCATTTGAAAACACTAAGTTTTTGTTTGTCAATCACCCAAGGAACAACCAATAAAATTGGTTAACCTTTACCCTTATTCAACCACAAGCTTTTAACTTAGAAATTGGGATGAGGAGATCCTTGATAGCTTCCATGTCTTGATGCTCAAATTGTCCATTGCCGGGGACACGGCTAAGTACTTAGATTTTACTCTCTCGAGAGGTGGTGCACTTTCCCCACAAGACTCGACATGCATCGAGACAAGATCTTTCAGAAGCCTTCCCTTAGACCAAAATGGACGCTTTCCCAAACCTATCACCCCCTACCACCAACTGTCCATCTGGCTAAGTTATTGCAACCTATATGATCTAGGCAGAGCCCATAATTCCATGTGGCTGCACTTGAAGCTTCTCAACATTTGACATCTCAAATCTCTTTGTTCCTGGGTGGCATTCCACAAGTGAGATACACAGGGTAGGCCATGAAAATGGGGCCCTGATAACCACTCAACAAAAATCCATCCAAGCAATTACCATTCCACCCAGGTGATTTATTCACTTAGTAGTTTTATTAAGCCAAAACATAAGTCAAAAGACTTAGCAAAATTTCCATAGCATGAATATAATCCACCCTTGTTTTCTACTATCTAGGCTAAGCATGATAGTAGTAGGAATCTTAACTTAGGGAAAATTCTACTAAGGCATCAACTACTAGGATTTCCCATGGCATAGTTAACACTTAGAAAATTCATGCAAGTCTTACTTAGAAATATCACTAATGCATAGTCAAAATATTAGGACAAAATGTATGAAGCACCACTTGACTTTTTAGTAGAGAATATAGATTCACTCCCTTGATCTTGCAATTGTCACACTCTTCAAAGTTCAATATAATTCAATTAAGGCACAAATTCAAACTAGCATTCAAACAATTCACCACATAAAATAAAGAAAACAAAACAATGCATGCAAGCATGCAAAAGATTGTTTTATTTTTAAAGGTGGTTTCTAATAGGCTATAAACATTTTAAACACCTATTGGTCATTTATAAAAGTGGTAAAACCATTTGAAATTAAGTTAGTGAAATGGGCCATTTAAATTACTTTTGTTTTGCTTAGAAATGATTTAAATCAAAGTAACAAATTCTAGTGTTAGACAAATAAAATTTTAAACACAAATGTTAGTGATTATTGTCCAGTTTTTAAAAAACAAAATCATTTACAAAAATGTTTCACTCGAAAACCATTTTTAAATCAAGCAACATTTTTATTTTACTAGAAATGCTTTTTATTCAAAGAATAATTACTTAGTGTCACAAAATATACTTTTAAATCCAAAAGTTGGTTTTTATGGTCAGTAGGTTCAAAACAAACCATTTGCAAAAGACTTTACCCTAAAAACATTTTTAGAATAAATTTTATAACCAAAATAGGCCTAAACATGTTTCTGCAAAAAAATTCAATTTTCTAGAAGCAAAACACTAAACAAAGGGCATGGTTGCAAATTTCACATTTTTCTGATTCCATTGATATAAAATTTGCAAAATTTGGACGTGTATATTAAAAGTTATGAATTTTTCAAATCCAAACATCTAATAGACATGTTTCTGTTTTTAAAACAAAACACAGCGCCACGTGTCTGTTTCCTATTCGCTGGTACCGGTTCGCACGGATTGCATTCTGTGGATCGTTGGATCTAAAGTAAATCGCACGGATCAGATCATTTCGTACCCCTTCGTTTAGTGATTCTATCATGTTCTGACGATCAACATCTAACGACTCAGATCCACTGGTCACTAACTGGCGGCGCTAGCGACGGTGGACGGCGGCGGCGCGCTCGGGTGGTGACATTGCCGGCAAAATAGGAAGCGAGAGAGAGAGGGGAGGGGCTCACCAGACTCGCCGTAATGTGCTGGTTCTCGAGGTGGTCGTTGCAGGGACAGGGGAGCACGGTGACGTCGGGGATTGCTCGCCAAAGAAGCTTCTGGCGACGTGCATGCTCGGGTGGTGACGTTGGCGAGGTTACGGTCCATGCTAAGGCAAGCAGAAAGTTGCATTAGATGCGCACGGGGTCGGTGATCACACATGTATCAACGAGAGGGAGAGGGGAAGACGTGGCTTACGGGGAAAGGTCGCCGGAGTGGATGCGTCGTCGGTGGCGCTCAGCCGTCGAAGTTGTCGAGCCTCTGGGGCATGCGCGGCCAAGTGGGAGCTACTGGAGGATGCGCAAGACGATGGGGATCACGCTCGTGGAGGCTAAGGGCAGTGGGGATGGTTGTTCTCGCCAGAATCAACGTTTAAGTCTCCCTGGAGACAGTGGAGTGCAGCGACAAATTCGGGCAGCCTAGGGGCCGAGAGGTGTGGGGGATTGAGGGGAATGAGAGTGGGGGATGAGGCGATTAAGTACGCGTGATAACTAGGCGGAATTAACCAGCCATTGATTCGAATTGACGAGCATTCATCGGCGACAGAAACTGCTAGGAGGGATTGAGGGCGAGGTTAGCGTGGGGTTGACGATGATGAGGTGGCTGTGGGGCAGCATTATCAGCGAGAGAGAGGGGGTGCACGTGGGGTCCTCTGGTCAGTGACAGCGCGGGTCATTTCGTGAGTGAGAGAAAACGGTTCCGGGAGAGAGTGAGAGTGGGCTAGCTGCTGGGCTAGTTGGGCTGGATTGCTTCTTTCCCTTTTTTTTCTCTGTTTCTTTTTCTTTTTCTTTTTCTTTTTCTGATTTCATTTTCTGTTTTCAAATTCAAACATCCATTTGAATTCATATTTCTTTTCAAATATTTTCCAAATATTTAGTAGGTTTTTAAATCTGTTTGTTTATGTATTTTAAAGTCCATTTTAGGATAATTTCTTTTATCCTCTTAGGGTTTATTATTTATTTTAAATAGACATTTTGTCTTTATTAAAATAAGGTTTTAAATATATTTTCAAACTTCTATTTGAATTCTATTTTTTACCAAACCTTTTTCAGTAGGTTTTATTTATTCATTAGTGCAAATAATTCACTTTGAATTATTTAAAATAATTTAATAAGATTTAATATTCATTTAAATTGGCATTTGTCTTTATTAAATATGGTTTTATACCCATATAAATTTTATTCAAATAATTCTTTTATTCCTTTTAAGTTAATTAGTTAAGTTTTATTCCTCTTGGACAATTCTAATTTATTATTTTCTCATGATTTAATCAATCATTTATGTTAAGGATTTTTGTCTTCATTCAAATAGAATTGAATTTGGTTAATGCCATATAATTTTAATTGAATAATATTTATCCCTTTATTTTAGTTGAACTGTCTTTATTCCATCTACTTATGGATTTAATTCAAGATTTAAATTGTCTTCTAAATAATTTTATTGGGATTTATTATTTAGATTAGGAAAATTGTCTTTTTTTAAATAAAATTGAATATTGTTCAATCCTTATGATTTTATTTAAATAATTTTTTACTCCTTTTATTATTCAACAATCTTTTATTTGTTTATGGATTTGGCCAAGATTTACTTTGGCTTCTAAATATTCCTTAATAATTTCTTTCTTTCTTTGTCTTATAAAAATCCATATCTTTTTATTTATAGATCCAAAATTGGTGATTCCAATTTGTACGATATTATTTAATATTTGTTTATCCTTTTAAATCATTTTAGGATTACTTTTCTCAAGATTTGGCATGGATTTAGATAGGAGCTTAATTAGCCTTGGGAATTATTTCTTTTAGCTTTACTAAATTCATAAGTTTTTATCCATGGTTCCAAATTAAATTAATTCTATTGTTTTATAATATTTTTAATTATCATCTTTGATCATTTATAAATGTTTGTTGCTAAATTTTTATATGGATCAAATCCATAGTCTTAGAGAGATCTTGGAAATGAATTATTCCATTAGGGTTTTAGGGTTTTGGTTTAACTTTTCCAAGTGTTTAAATTTTAAGATACATTCATTGATGAAAGCATTTCACTTGATTGAAATTTTGTTGGATTCCCTTTTATTCAAATTTTATTCAGGTAGGGTTTTGATGTTTCTATTTAGAAACAAAAAGTTTCTTTTCACCCTAAATTTCAACAATTATTTCTTAAGTTTCTTTATTTTTCACATTTCAAAATTTGGAAACTTTTGGGATGTGACAGGCCTCTACTTCCACCATTTCGGTAGACGTGACGAGGAGGGAGAGGCATTGGTGTATGAGGGCGCTTCTAGAGAGACGATAGATCCAGTTCGTCTATACCTCCAGGACCTAGAGGGTCTTATTAGACACCTCGACACGGATAGGACCAACGTCATGCTTATCAATGACGAGCTCCAGTTTTAGTTGAGGGAGATGGACAAGCTCTTCGCAGAGTAGGACGAGATCGTCAAGGAGATGGAGGCCAGATTCGAGAGCTAGGACAAGAAGTTCAAGAATCAGGAGAAAGAGTCCAAGACAGAAACAAGAAGATCAGGGACATGAGGGCCGAGATAGAGGCCAAGGACTTTGAGCTAGAGACTCAGCAGGGAGTGATAGAGAGGCTGCGCTCACAGAAGAGAGCCCTCCGGGCGAAGGTCGAGGCTTTGACCACTAGCGTGGAGGAGTACAAGACAGCCATGGAGACAGTCGGACTTACTCTTGTGGACATGGAGGTCGACATGGAGGAGTAGTGTTGACTATTCGAATATCTAGTTATCTATGATCCTTTGATTTATCGAGTCACAATGATCATCCAACATGTGGATGGCTTGCTAGTGTGTTTACTTTTCCAAAACTTGTTGTTTACGTTGTTCAAACTCTATGTTATCTTATGCTTGATTATTTATGATTGTTGCTATGTGATGTATTGTGCATGTTAAGCATCTATGGGTTATATCTCATTACTTATCCTTATTGAAACCACAGATGCCTCCCCGTTGTGCCAATACCAACCAAAACAACAATAACAACAATCCCGAGATGCAGCAGCTGATGACAGCTCAAACTCTGTTGATGCAGATGATGACCCAGTTCATGGAAAATCAGAATCAAAACAACAACAGCAACAACAACAACAACAACAACAACAACAACAACAGCAACAATAAAAACAACACCAACAACAACAACAATCAAAACAATCCACCAGCCTTTGACATGCTTACAAGGTTTTTGAGGTTGAGGCCTGCCAAGTTCTCGGGAACCACTGATCCAATGGTAGCCAATGACTGGCTACATTCTGTGAATAAGGACTTGGTCACCGTGGGATGCACTGATGAAGAAAAGGTCAGATACGCAAAACATCTGCTTGAAGGACCAGCAGCCACATGGTGGGATAACTTCTAGATCACCACTCCTATTGAGGATGTGACATGGGCTATATTTGAGGATGGTTTCCGCACTGCCCATATCTCATCAAGAGTGGTGAATTTGAAGAAGAAAGAGTTCCATAATATTAAGCAATGTCACCGCAGTGTGGCAGAGTATATTGAGGAGTTCAACAATCTGGCACGCTATGCACCGGATGAAGTTGACACTGATGCTAAGAGGAAGGAAAAATTCCTAGAAGGGCTGAACGATGAGATGAACTTGCAGCTATCTGTTTCATATGTTCCAACAGATCAATCACTGTGTGACAAGGCCACCATCTTGGAAAGCAAGATGAAGCAGGTTGAGAACAGGAAGAGGAAGCATCACTTTGATAAGCACAGTTCTGGATCGTCACACAAGCATTCTCATGGTGATGATAGTGGAGGTTCTGGGTCCCACAAGCATGGCAAATATAATAGCCACCACAACAGTAATCGTCACCATGACAATAAGCACCACCGCAGTCATGAAAATGATAGATATAAGAACCACAAGAGTGGACACAAGAGCCACCATAGTGGGAATGGCAATGGAAGTCAGCCTGCAAAAAGGGACATCAGTTAGGTTGAGTGTTTCAAGTGCAAGAAAACTGGGCACTATGAAAATGAATGCCCAGAAAATAAGGTTGATGGAGCCAACAAGCCAAAACTATTTCAGAAGGGTCAAGTGAACCACATCAATGTGGAGGAAATTTATGAAGATTCTGATGCTGTGGCTGGTAAGTTCAAGCTTAATTCTTTTCCAGCACTTGTTCTTTTTTATACTGGCGTATCGCATTCATTCATATCAAGAGCATTTGTTGATAAAAATGGACTTCCAACTGAAACTATTGGGTGTTCTATTAAAGAAAGCTCTCCCGGTGGAGAGATGGTAGTGAACTTTGGATGTCATGATCTAGTGATAGAATTTGGAAAGTATAAGTTTCCAGTTAGTCTGATAATCCTAGATTCACAAGGATTGGATGTTATTTTGGGAATTGATTGGATGACTAAGTATGAAGGAGTACTAGATTGTGCCAATCGTACTATCACACTCACAACCCCAGACAAGAAACGGATTAGGTTCAAGTCTAACTTTGAATCTAAAGGGAGTAATCTAAATTCTCTTAAGGGGGTTAGCATAGACATTGTGCCAATTGTGAAAGAGTATCCGGATGTGTTTCCGGAGGAATTGCTGGAAATGCCACCAGATAGAGATGTAGAGTTTCTAATTGACTTGATGCCAGGATCTGGACCAATAGCAAAGAGACCCTATAAGATGTCAGTTGATGAGTTGAAAGAACTCAAGAAATAGCTTGGTGAACACTTGTAGAATGGATTTATCCAACCAAGTTCTTCGTCTTGGGGTGCACCAGTTCTGTTTGTTGAGAAGAAGGACAGAAGTCAAAGACTATGCATAGATTACCGTTCACTCAATGAGGTGACTATAAAGAACAAGTACCCTTTGCCTAGAATCAATGATCTATTTGATCAGCTAGAAGGATCCCATGTGTTCTCAAAGATTGATCTTTGATCAAGCTACTTCCAGCTAAAGATTAGAGAGCAAGACATACCTAAGAATGCCTTTACCACCAGGTATGGATTGTATGAGTATACCGTGATGCCATTTGGATTGACAAATGCACCAGCTTATTTCATGAACATGATGAACAAGGTGTTCATGGAGTTTCTCGACAAGTTTGTTGTCGTATTCATCGATGACATTTTGATCTATTCCAAGAGCAATGAAGAGCATGGGGAACATTTGCGATTGATTCTAGAGAAGCTCAAAGAGAACAAATTGTATGCCAAGTTCAGTAAATGTGAATTCTGGTTGAATGAAGTTGGATTTCTTGGACACATTGTGTTAGGAGATGGTATAGCTATCGATCCCGCAAAGGTATCAGCTGTAACTGAATGGGAATCTCCCAGATCAGTTAAAGAAGTTTGTAGTTTCCTTGGCTTGGCAGGATACTATAGAAGGTTCATTGAGAATTTCTCAAAGGTAGCTAAGCCAATGACGGAGTTACTTAAGAAAGAAAAGAAGTTTGACTAGATTGAAGGATGTGAAGTCAGTTTCAAGAATTGAAGAAGAGACTAGTGTCAGCACCAGTCTTATGTCTGCCATATTTGGAGAAGGATTTCCAAGTCTATTGTGATGAATCTCACCAAGGATTGGGTGGAGTTTTAATGCAAGAAGGGAAAGTTGTAGCTTATGCCTCGAGACAACTCAAAGCTCATGAAGTTAATTATCCTACTCATGACTTAGAGTTACCCTTTGTTGTCCATGCACTCAAAACATGGAGACATTATCCTTTGGGAAAATTTTGTGAAGTGTTCACAGATCACAAGAGTTTGAAATATATCTTCACTCAGAAGGAACTCAATATGAGACAAATAAGATGGCTAGAGATCATAAAGGACTATGACTTGAGTTTGCAATACCATCCCGGTAAAGCAAATGTTGTAGCGGATGCTTTAAGACGTAAGGTTTATGTGAATGGCCTTACTAAGGGAGAATTGCCAGATGATCTGTGTGCCCAATTCAAAGATCTCAGATTGGAGATAGTGCCTGAAGGATATCTTATGTCATGGATGTTCAACCCACATTGTTGGACAAGATCAAAGAAACCCAAAAGTTAGATAAGGAAATTGAAGAGATTAAAGGTAAAATTAGTAAAGGGAAGGCTAAAGGATTCCATGAAGATGAACATGGTACTTTGTGGTATGGAAAATGTAGCTGCATTCCGCAAGATCCGGAGCTTTGGAAACTGATTCTGCAAGAAGCACATAACTCACCATATTCCATTCATCCAGGTAACACCAAAATGTACATGGATGTGAAGGGAAGATTTTGGTGGAACAATCTCAAGAAAGATATCGTGGAACATATTGCATTGTGTGATGTGTGTAGTTGAGTGAAAGCGGAACATCAAAAACCGGCAGGATTATTGCAACCACTACCTATTCCTGATTGGAAGTGGGATAAGATAGGCATGGATTTTATCACCAGACTGCCAAGGAATAGATCTGGATATGACTCCATATGGTTTGTTGTGTATCTCCTAACTAAAGTGGCTCATTTCATGCCCGTAAAGACTACCTATACAAGTGCTAAGTTAGCCAAGATCTATATGAACAGGATTGTATGTCTACATGGAGTACCTAAGAGTATTGTGTTTGATAGAGGAACTCAGTTCACTTCGCATTTTTGGCGACAACTACATGAATCATTGGGAACAAGGTTGGAGTTCAGCACAGCTTTTCACCCTCAGACGGATGGACAAACTTAAAGGGCCAATCAGATTTTGGAGGACATGTTGAGAGCTTGTGCACTAGACTATGGTGCTAGTTTGGATGAAAGTCTACCTTACACAAAATTCTCTTACAATAACAGCTATCAAGCAAGCATTGAGATGGCTCCGTTTGAATTTCTTTATGGAAGGAAGTGTACTACGCCATTGCTATGGAGTGGAGTAGGAGAAAGAAATTTGTTCGGACCAGAACTGATCAAGGAGGCTGAAGAGAAAGTTAAATTGGTAAAGGACAGATTGAAGATAGCCCAGTCTCGACAAAAGAGCTACACAGATCCAAAGCGTAGAGAAGTCACCTATGAGGTCGGTGATAGAGCTTATCTTAGAGTCTCACCTCTTCGTGGTGTAAAGAGATTTGGGGTCAAAGGAAAGTTGGCACCAAGGTATGTTGGACCATTCAAGATCTTGAGCTGCAAAGGAGAAGTGGCTTATGAGATTGAATTGCCTGAATCACTCTCAGTAGTTCATAGTGTGTTTCATATGAGTCAGTTGAAGAAGTGTCATCCGGAGATGGAAGAAACTTCATTGAAGGACACTATACCTTTGGAAGAGGTTCAGTTGGAAAGTGACCTTACTTACGAGGAGAAACCTATCAAAATCCTCGAGACTGCAGAAAGAGTTACACGTACCAAGACTATCAAATTCTGCAAAGTTCAGTGGAACCATCATTCCGAAGAAGAAGCAACTTGGGAAAGAGAAGATGACCTTCGGAAAGACCACCCTCACCTATTTGCTAGCCAATCCGAATCTCGAGGGCGATATTCATCTTAAGGGGGTTAGATTTGTAACATCCCAAAAATTCATGAATTGTAAAAGCATGCATTGCATTCATATCATCGTAACATCTAGAGCTTGCACAAATTTCAAAGTTTGAAACCAAATAAAACCATATTTACGGCCATTTTATTATTCATATGAGGCATGGTTTTTTTATATTTTTCAAAATACCAAGGTGTGTTTGAGTGAACAGATGTATTTGTCACACTTTTGAGTAAAAGGTTCACATTACAAAAATCTAGAAAACATTTGAATTCAAACTTGTTTGAATTAGGGTTTCAAATTCATTCCTGGAAATCATTTTGGAAAAAGAAAAGGAGAAGAGAAAAAATAAAAGTTGTGCCAGCCTTTCGGCCCAGTCCCACTCCCACGGCCCAGCAAGCCCACCCGGCTCCCCCGCACCCCTCTGCCTCTCTTTCTTACTGCGCTCACACCACACCCCCTCGCTGACCTCATGGTTCCACCGCCGCGTCGTCTCCATCGTCCTCAATCAACGTCCGCAGACCTCGTCGTCGCCGCCCGTTACCTCGCCGATTGATTTCGAATCAATTCGATTGAATGATATAGTAATCCCCGCACCCGACCCTTCCTACTTAACCCCCTCCCCCTCCCGCTCCCTTCCCCTCATGCCACACCCCCGGAGAGTCCCCAGGCTTCCCACACTAGAGCTCACACTGCCGCGGTACCGAACCTCTCCGGCGAACGATTCCGGTGAGACTTGCCCACCCCTCGCCCTCTAGTTCTTTCTATCTTGTTTGCCACCCTTGCACGCATCTAATACTGCTTGTTGTTTTCCTTCTCGTGGTTTGTAGCGTCACCTTCGTCGACACCTGTGAGCACCTGACGCCGTCCTCAACTCCGGCGAGTAATTATGTCCAGGTTCGCACGCCCCTTGGCCTCTGATTCAAACCAACTTGTGCGCCTTGTCCTTGTGCATGTTCTGATGCCTTTTGTTTGCGCTACAATGACCTAGATCATCGCCTCCATCGCCGTTTACAACACACCGACGCCAGCAGCTACTCCGACGAGCTCCCACGGCCGCAGCAGCTCGCCCCCGTCCAAACCAAGGCCACCTTGAGCATCCTCGCATCCGTGCGACACTGGTAAGCTGTGCCACTACCCCTAGACCCCCTCTAGAATCGCCGGAGCATCACCGGCAGAAGCGCCGCCGCCGCCAGTGCCCATTTGCGTTGCCCCTCTTTGGTCGCTTGCTCTTGCACCATTAGATCTAGATCCTATGGCATAGATTAGATCACTAATCAAAGCGGTATCAGTCGATCTGGCCCCTATGATCTGACTTAGATCCTGCGGCTCGCGTTGGCTGATCCGCGCGAAACGGTATTGGCCAGTAGGATTAAGACACGTGGCCAGTTTAGTTCAGACAAAATTCCAGAAAAGGTTTTTGAAAGTTTAAACTTGTAAAATTCATATATTTTGTTCTGTTTGTCCAAAAAATGCAAATAATATATCATTGGATTCAGAAAAATAAACCCTACACTAATATGGCCTTGATTTAGTATTTTTGTTCTGGAAAAATAGAATTATTTGCAGAACCAATTATATGCTTATTTTGGCTATATAAAATGTTTATAAATTTTTTTGAGGCAAATTTGAGTTTGTTTAGACTTTAGATAGATTATTTTGTGTTCAGTACTGTTTTTTTTGACTTGCTTAGTATAGAAAAATCATTTCATTGCATTTGCATGCATTCATGTATATTTTTGTTTGATTATTTGAATGTAAATTTGGTATTATGATTTTATGTGTAGATTTTGGTGATAGTGGTTATTGTAATTATGAGGACTGTTATTACTCCCCAACTATCAAGGCAAGTGATGTTCCATATATTTTGTCCTAATATTTTTACTATGCATTAGTGATATTTTTGAGTAGGACTTGCATGGAATTTTTCTAAGTATATATACTATGTTATTCCTTAGGAAATCCTAGTAGTTGTAGTCTTAGTAGAATTTTTCTCTAAGTTAAGAAACTTGTTATGTTATCATGATTAGCCTAGCTAGTAGATAACAAGGGTGGAATATTCATGCTATGGAATTTTGCTAAGTCTATGACTTGATTTTTTGCTTAATAAAACAACTAAGTGAATGAATCACCTGGGTGGAATGGTATGTTGGTTTGCGTTGAGTGGTTACACAAGGCCCATGTCTATGGTTTACCTTATGTATCACACTTGTGGAAAGCCACCTAGGAACAAAGGGATTTGAGATGTTTAGTGTTTAGAAGCTTCTAGTGCAACCACATGGCATATGGGATCTTCCTTGATCATATAGGTTGCAAGAACTTAGCCAGATGGACAGTTGGTGGTAGGGTGATAGGATGGAACGCGTCCATGGTGGTCTAAGGGAATGCTTCTGAAAGGTCTTGTCTCGGTGCATGTCGAGTCTTGTGGGGAAAGTGCACCACCTCTCGAGAGGGTAAAACCTAAGTGCTTAGCCATGTCCCCGGCAACGGACAATTTGGGCATCGAAGACATTGAAGCTATAAAGGATCTCCTCATCCCAATTTCTAAGTTAAAAACTTGTGGTTGAACAAGGGTTAAAGGTTCACCAATGTCTATTGGTGGTTCCTTGGGTGTTTTTGAAAAACAAAAACTTAGTGTTTTTCAACTGATAAGAAAAACCTATTTTGAGCAAAGCAAGCCTAAGCTACACTTAGCC
The DNA here is from genome assembly GCA_916181665.1 of Avena sativa. NCBI lineage: Eukaryota > Viridiplantae > Streptophyta > Magnoliopsida > Poales > Poaceae > Avena > Avena sativa. Next base: position 60,910,655 of record OV702283.1, on the reverse strand, counting down.
AAATTCATATAGATGTTAGATACTACTATTCTACTATGGTATCACTTGCTAATACAATTCCAAATGTATTGACCCATTGTGGCTGTAACTTATGATGTTGCAGGTTACTCTGATGGAGATTAGGGTTGTGAGTCTACACTCAACATGCTTGCCTGTGGCACATGAAGATGAAGACTTATAGTTATTTCCTTTATGTTATGAACTCTATGTACTAGCCTTTGGATATTGAGTTGTAAAGACTATGTTATCTCTGGAATGATGATGTAATAAACGACCTTTATATATGTGTACTTCATCTTAAACTATGGATGCTAGCATTTGATCCAGGGACTATCATTGCAATCACAGGGACCTTTACCTTAAAAGGTGGGGTCTTACATTAAAAGGCAAAGATTGACCTTAGTATTGATCTAGCACATTACGAGCATTGAGTTGAGCTTGTATTAAGGCATTTTGTATGGATCTTCCTTGTGTAATTGACTTGGCAACACTTGACATTATGGAGATTGGAGACTCAAGCTCTTCCTCACTAGAGATGTCACCTTGATCAACATGTTGAGGGTCCACAACTTGTCTTTGGATTGGTTCATTGTCCTCCTCGGTGGATGGAGCTTGTTGTTGTTGTGAAGATGAGGGCTCCACTTGAGTAGAGCATAGTTCTTCTCGATCCGCTGATACGTCATAAACGTATCTATAATTTTTGATGTTCCATACTTGTTTAGTATCAACTTGGTTATGTTTTGTCTACACTTTGAGGTGTTTTTATATCTTTTCTGGAACTAACCTATTAAGAAGTTGCCACAGTGCCAGTTGCCTTTTTTCCTCTATTTTTGGTTCTAGAAAGGCAAAAAATCAATATTCTTGGAATTGGACGGGACAAAATCCAAAGTCAATATTTTACCGTGGGCGACACGAAGTCCAGAGGAGAGACGGAGAAGCAGTACAGAGAGGTAAAACCCCCTAGGCGCGGCCAGGGTTGGGCCCGCGCCTAGGCAGGGTGTAGCCCCCCTGGTCGCCTCCTAGCCTCGCCTCTTCGCCTATACGAAGCCTCCAACCCAAAAACCCTAAATCATCTGGTGGAAATCCACGAAAACCTCCACAACGTCGCCACCACCGAAGGGGAGATTCAGGGGACAGAGAGTCTATTCCGGCACCCTACCGGGATGGGGAAGTGCCCCTGGAGCCATCTCCATCCATCTCCACCACCATCTCCATCACCGTTGATGATTCCCATGATGAGGAGGGAGTAGTTCTTCCTTAAGGCTAAGGGCTCTACCGGTAGCTATGTGTTCATCTCTCTCTCTATGCATATCTTGTTGTGGTCATGAGCTTTGTAATCTAGTAGATCTACCTTGCTACTCAAGTGCTTCAATAGATCTCTGCTCTCCCCATGTGTGTGAAAGTGACAGCGTGCATGCCATGGTGGTACTTAGGCTAGAGTCTACATAAATACTCATTGTGCTTTAATAGATCTATGCTTTTTCCCACGTGTGTGAAAGTGACAGTGTGCGCGCCGTGTGTGGCACTTAAGCTAGACTACATATATATTCATGAGTTATATTTTGAGTTGGTTGTCTCCATGAAATTGTGGTGTTTGTTGGAACCATCTAGCGCTCAAGGTGACAGTGTGGGGTTATCTAGATTGGGGAAGGCCCTACCGTGGATTAGGGTGTCCAACCAGAGAGTAGTTAAGAGTAGTATCATGAAGAGATGATATTTATATGAGAGTGTGTTCACTAGTTAAAGTATGATCCCTAGGACTTGTTTCTAAACATTAAAACACCGTTTGCTACTAGATCTGTTGCATGTTTGCTTGCTTCCATCAGTTTTCCTTTAGTCTGTTCCTCCACGCCATCAGCTATTTTCTGGCACTCACACACGTTACCCCATGTCTACAACAAGTCAGAAGCTATTTTCTGGCACTGTTACCACTTGTATTTCACTATCTCTTCGCCGAACTAGTGCACCTATACACCTGACAAGTGTATTGGGTGTGTTGGGGACAGAAGAGACTTCTTGTATCTTGATTGCAGGGTTGCTTGAGAGGGATACCTTTGACCACTTCCTCCCTGAGTTCGATAAACCTTGGGTAATCCACTTAAGGGAAACTTGCTGCTGTTCTAAAAACCTCTGCACTTGGAGGCCCAACAACTGTCTACAAGAATAGAAGTGCATAGACATCATCCGCCATAAGGGGTTCCTCAACGGGGCGGATATATCCCACACCCATTCTTCCTATGGCATCCTGAGGCATTTCATCATCTGCATCACAAGCATCAACACGCCCCCCTTGGGGACCATCATATTCTTCGAAGGTCACACTACAAGATTCTATGACGGCTCCGGAGAGCTTATCATAGATTCTATAAGTGTGAGATTCGAGACCATAGCAAACAAAAATACCCTCTAATGCTTTAGACTTGAATTTGGACAAACTAACACCTTTTATGAGATAGAAACACTTACAACCAAACACCCGGAAGTAAGATATGTTGGGCGTGTTACCGGAAAGTGTTTCATATAGAGTCTTGTTCAATTCTTTGCGGAGGTAGAGTTGGTTTGATGCATGGCAAGCGATGGAAATGGCTTCGGCCCAAAAGTTGTATGGAGATTTAAACTCCGCCAACATGGTCCTTGCCATCTCAATAAGAGTCCGGTTCTTCCTCTCGGCTACACCATTTTGTTGAGGGGTATATGCAGCTGAATATTGGTGTCTTATCCCCTCATCACCAAGGAAATCATTCAAGGTGTAGTTCTTGAACTCGGTGCCATTATCGCTTCTTATTATAAACACGGGGACATTGTATTGCCGTTGAACCAAGTTGATGAAGTCGATGAAGGTATTTTGGGTCTCACTTTTCAACTTGAAGAAATATACCCATGAGTATCTTGAAAAGTCATCAACAATCACCAAACAATATTTCTTCACACCAAGACTTTCATGAGATGGAGGACCAAAGAGATCCACATGAAGGAGCTCCAAGATCCTCGTTGACTTGATGCGGTTCTTTGGCTTGTGGGGAGCATCATGCATCTTTCCTAGAACGCAAGCCCTGCAAACACGATCTTTGGCACAGGAAACATTTTATTTTAGTCCAACAATATGGCCCTCCTTGTGGAGACTTTGCAAAGTTCTCATATTGACATGGGCTAGTCGGCGATGCCATAGCCAACCCACATAGGCCTTTCCGAATAAGCGCATCGCACTTGTAGTGGTTTGCCCCGAGAAGTCCACCACATACAAGTCATGTTCGACGTATCCAACGAAAGCGACCTTAAGAGACTTGCTCCACATGAGGACCACAATATCATCATCAATAAAGATGACAAAGCCCATTTTTCCAAGAGCACGGACTGAAAGTAAATTGTAACCAAGGGTCTCAACAAGCATGACGTCCAAGAGTGTAATATCATGAGCAACCACTACCTTGCCGAAACCCATTACCTTAGACTTTGACTTGTCGGCATATGTCATGGATATTTGATCATCATTTGGCCTTAATTCCTTGACAATAGACGAGCTTCCGGTCATATGACTTGTGCAACCACTATCAAGCAACCACTTTGACCCTCCGGAAGCATATGTCTACAATAGATCAAGCTAATTTTTTAGGTACCCATTTTTCAATGGGTCCTCTTTTGTTAGCAACAAGGGTCTTGGGGACCCAAATAGACCAAGCAATATAACCATAATATTGGCCAACATATTGTGCATACACATCACCATAATAATCACGCATTAGAACATAGTGAGGGTTAGAACTTCCCGCAAAATCATCATGAGACATAGTTTTACCACTTGTGGTCTTACTATCCACAATGGCCTTGTTTTTCTCTTGTGCGGGCTTGGCCTTCTTCTTGTTGTTGTTCTTCTTCTTGGCTTTGGAGACAAAACCAATGCCCCTTTCTCACCATTCGACCTTTGCTTACTCAAGAGGTCATCAATGGACTTGTTACCTTTTGGAAATGTGGCCTTGGATAGCTCCCCCTTCAACCTAGCATTTTCTTCAAGAATAGCTATACTACTAGAGGGAATGAAATTACTAGGTGAAGGAATATTGGTCAATTGAGTTTGAATCATTTCATGGGACTTTGTGAGTGACAAGAGTTCACTTTCCAATGCCTTGTGAGCCTTGTTAAGTAAACAAGTCCTCGGAAAGTTTTTCATGAACCACACCAAACTCAATCTTGTCCTTTTTAGCCCTTTTATATTTAGCAATAGCATGATCACGTTCCTTGATGAGTCTATTAACAATTATGTCATTGGCCTCATCAAGCCCTTCAAGTTTTAGGTCAAGAGACATCCTAGTCTCTTGTTCTTCTTCTAGAGCATTATTTAGGGCCTCTATCTCAATCATATGTTCACTCCCAAGTTTACATCTTACATCAAGAAGCTCTTGTGTGTGGGAAAGTTGATCTAAGATGTTCCCAAAATGTATTTTGCTCTCCCCTTGTAAGTTAGTCACATACTCATCTAAAGCAACTAATTCCCTTTTTTACTTCAAGGGACATCTCATCATCAATTTCATCATTCGCTAAGGGAGTAGAGTGAGATGATGAGGATACCTCCGTTCCTATTGCCATAAGGCAAGTGACGTTCTTGTTGGGAGTATTCTCATTTGGATAATCGAAGAGGGAGAATGTCGAAGTAGAAGTAGTGGCCAGATCAGCCACACCACTTGATGTTTCCTCTTCCTCATCTTCATCATCTTCATTGTAGGAGGAGAATTCTTCATGAGTGATCAATACAATTTCGCCCTTCTTCTTATTGATTGGATTTTTCTTTATGAGGGGTTTCTTGTAAGGAGCTTTGTAAGTTTTGTTTGGCACGAGGTTGCCACCATGATCTTCTCTTCTCTCATAGGGACAACTGGCCATAAAGTGATTTCGGTCGCCACAATTGTAACAAGTTCTCAATTTAGGGATATTTCCTCTTTGTCCATTGGGGTTGCTTCTTCGTAGCATTTCCATCTTGGCCTTGGCGGGGTTCTTCCAGTTGTTGTTTGCATAGAAGGCCATGTATTGACCATGAAACATCTTGACATCATCGGGGTGGCCCATGGATAGGCCTTCATCACTATCATCTCCATCCTTGTGTTCCACAACTTTGGCCTTCAATGCAAGGTTGACAACATTGCTCATCCCAAGGGCACAAGCACGGGCATCTTTGGCATTCTTGGGGCAACCTTGAAAGAGGCCATATCTTGCATAACTTCATCGGAGGTCATGAGGTGGTAGTTGTGTCTTCCTTGTAGGCTCTTCAAGTCGGTTGTTGTGGATATACCAAATGGGTATACCTACGGCATAGTCTCATACCGGCAAGCCCGGGTGGCCCACAGTTGGTGGTTAGACCTATGGAATAATCGGGCGACCCAGTTGCTGATAGGAAGCCGGAGGTCCAGCTGGGATGAAGGAAGACGACGTGCCACCTCCATAGATGGAAGCCGACGCCTTGGAGGACAAGACATAGTTTATGTATTAGTCTAGGACTCTGTAACCGTATCCGGATGGGACTCTCCGTGTAACCTAGGTCCTGGCGTCCTTATAAGCCGGCCTACGGGAGCCTTTAGGGAAGAACAACAAGTGCATAGCACTACACCTCACACAGCGAACCCCCCAATCCTGTAACTCAGCGTATTGCCATTAGAGTGATTTATAGCACGAGTAGGATCTCGCCACCGTCATGAGATCTGAACCTGGGTAAACTGTGTCAAGCCGACCCGGATGCTCTCCGTCTCCCCCCACGTCTCTAAACTCGTCGTTGGTATACCCCTATGGCGTACGTGTCGACAATACCACGACAGTTGGCGCCCACCGTGGGGCAAGAGGCACTTACAACACGGATCCGGGCGGGATCCTTCGCCATCTTCAAAGGCGGCTAAATCGCATCTCCGTCGACGCGCCGACTTTGTTATCGCTCTTGAGAATATGAGGATGATTTATTGTCTCTCCTCTCGTGTGTGTGTCTAAGTCAGCGGCATCACGGAAATCTTCATCAAAACCTTCTTCAATCTTGCTGGAGTGCGGATAAATTCCGATTATGTGCTCGCGGATTGACATCAACATTACGCTCAAGCGTATGACAAATCGGATCAGAATTGTCGTTGATCGTCCAGGAAAAATTGCTAATCATAGCTTTTCCGTGACTAGCTAACTGGACAATTCCGCTTCTGATCAGTATTCAGGCGCATCGTCTAAAATTAATTCAAGGCGATTATGGACATGTTCTTCATCATCACGGGTTTTTCCCGATTATGTGGTCGGATTCGCTGCGTTTGGATTTGTCTACATCGTGTCCGACTTCGTTTCTGTTTGTGGCTCTATTTTATCTTCGTCGTCACGGAATACGCTTTGTCGTTGCAGTCTCGTTGCGGACAGGATCCATCTACATCGACTCTGCTCAAATAGCTAAGTTCCTATTTATTTTATGATATTTTAATTGTTTATGATCATTAGATTAAGATTGGTTCACTCATATCCTTGGTCTTTTACCGCTTTCGTTTTTTTATCATATTTTCTCACGATTTGCCTTGCGCCCGTGAGTATAAACTTTTCACTAGTTTTGACCGTTTAAAGCCCTAGTACCATACAAAACCCCGCCTTCGGGCGTTAGCTTAAGTTTTCTGAATACATGTTTTCTGTTGTTTTTATGTGGATTCCGAGTAGTGAATTTTTGGCACTCAAAGCCAGCGATTTGGCCTTGGGTTCTAGATGGTGCCATTAGGCATCATCACTCAAGGACATGGTTATGTGTTGCGAGTCTTCCGTCTCACGAAAGGTCAATCATAAAAACTAGAATAATGGATAATCCAGCACTTTCTTAAACAAAAATTTACATAAATCGTTTAAATTAGTTGAGTTTTTTCCTCCTAAACAGTTTTATATGTTCAACTGCTGCATTGTTTCAGCTTTAATGCATTTGTTTAAAGGCCATGTTTGTTCCGCCTGACATTTGTATGTTGGACACAATTAAAGGAACAATTTAATACATTTGTATTTTTAGGTTTATGTTTCAGGTACATAACGCTTGGACATTGCCGCGTTCCTCGGAATAAGATGTTTTAAGCCAGATTTGCACTAGGCTTGACACCTCGGGGGCTGCAATTACAATTGTTGACCAAGACTTGAGCCACCTTTGAGGATGTCGGATCTACGCTCGGGGGCTTGACATCTCTAGATTTAAGAGCTTTGTCCCGCCTTGCGTCCAAGCCGGAACAAACCTCAGTGGCTATAGTACATTGATCTCCAAGACATGGTTTAGTTCTATTTGAGCATCATGTTGGGGAGGTGACCCCGGATAGGGTCAAGACAGGGGAAGATAAAAGGAGTTTCCCCTGTTATCTGCCGAGTTACTGTTTATATCGGCCGAGTCCTGTAAAAGTCGGCCGAGATAATCACGGCGATGATACCTACGAAGGGAGCGGTTCCTGATCCGGCCTACATACGAGTTAAGTCGGCTGAATATGTATGTACAACTTGAATGCAGGTAAAGGTCGAGCCGAGTAATCCAAGACAAGGCCGAGTAACACGAAGCTTGCGGGAGAAGGAGAAGCCTAAGATCAAACCCTAGCTGCTATAGGAGGAATCTAGTCAGATCCAAGCGCTAAGGACAAAGAGCAGAGATGCAGAGGGGAAAACAGGCGTCACGGAGGTGACAGTGAGGAAGCCCGAGGCGTACATGTGAGGCCCTCTGGAACCTTGCCGCCGATAGAAGGGAGACACGGAAAGAAGCTCGTCGAGTTACCACTTTGGGACAAGCATATTCCAAGGATATGCTTGCCACGTCAGCCCTAGAAGGAGCCAAGGAGCCCCTTTATAAGGAGAGGCATGGACTCCTGAGAGGGGGATCGATTCATTCAAGGTCGTTAGCCTCGTATAGCTTTTCTCTTCTTCCTGCAAACAGCTCGAGGAGCACTTGTAGTCCAAAGAGGAGAAATAAAGATTTGCATGTTAGTCATTTGTGTGTAGAAGTAATTGCATCTTCCCTCCCCGGATCCCTCTAGCATCCATTGGCCCCAAACATTAGCCTACCCATGGCATCTGCCGTGCCACCACCACGATAGTTGGCGCCCACCGTGGGGCCAGCAGCGGTGCTAGCTGGAGTCAAGATCCAGACGGGAAACTTCATCCTCACCGGTGAGCGCGTTGTCTCTGGCTTAGTCCAGAGATTTAATCTCTGTGACTATGTTAGTGATAACGCAGGCAGCTTCAGGAGAAAATCTCCTCCGCGCAACGACATCTTCATCAACTTGGGCATGCACCAGATCTACCTCGGCGTCGACACCTCTTGTGTTTATCCTCACCAAGTTATTGTTGCAGGAGAACCCCCCCCCTCAGCGCTGCAAACGGTCCGCGTGGAGAACGCCCCGCCAGCAGCGTCGAGGTGATGGTCGCAGCCAGGGTACAGGCAGCAGCAGGAGGCGCCGGATCAAGCAAGGACCCGACGACGGGAGAACAGGTGACCACAAAGAAAACACCTCCGTAGCCCACCGAGGTAGATCCTTTAGCGGCCAAGCTAGCCGAGGTGCAGGAGACAACCCCGAAGGCACCAAGGGTAAGATGGCCACCTCTGGAAAGACCATAAAATAGTCTCCAGGCAACTATAGATAACCTGATCACAACTGTAGCGCCGATACTTGATCCGGCTAATGCTCAGGCAGAGTTAGAAGAGACCAGGCAAAAAGTACTGGTAGAGGAAAAAAAGGTGTCGGCCTTGCGGGAGTCCCTAAAGGACCCTGCGAGAATATGCCAAGGCAAATAAACTAGATATTGCCCCAGAGCGGGTAGATGAGTTAAGATTGAGAGGAAAAAATCTCATGGATGATATCAACAAAGAACATGAGACTCGCAAGGCAGACTCAGTAGACCTAGGCTTGCCAAGGTATAGCACCCCGACAAAGAACCTAAGGGCGGCTAATGCCGCTGCATTAGAATTGGAAGGACTAACCGGCGAAGCCCGGCAAAAGAAACAAGAAAGAGTGAATGAGATGGTACGCATCGTGAACCAGCAAAATGAAGAAATGCTTAGGGCTGACCCGGCGAGACCGGGAGCCTCACGCATGGTTCATTCGGCTGGAGCAGCACCTGCCTTGTCAATGACAGCAGCGTCCTCACCTGGAAACAATGGGCGAAAAGATAGAGCTGTAACTTCAGGAAAAAGGAATAAGCAAATTGTACCATATGATCCAGCGGTAGCTGAAAAGGTCAATGAGAACAGAGGCAATGGAAGCCGAGGTAACGGTGGCGAAAGAAACCCCGGCCGTGCCAATAAAGGCAACGGAAGCCGAGGTAATGGAGACCTCGGAAGAAGCAATCATGAGAATGAAATCCCGGCGGAAGGAAGAAGGGACCCGCCGCCCAATCCTCAGTCGAGGTATGAACCTCGGCAAGAACGAGAAGTGAGACCAACTCACCATAATCACGCAAATGAGAGGTACACCGATGGTTACTCAGATATGTAGTATTCAGGGCATGGTGGAAATAACCATTATGGAATGCAAGAGAGAATCATGTACAGAGACTTACCGTCGAATGATGCAAGATTAAAACTGGACAGGTTGTATCGGTCCGAGTTGTTAGAAGAGCAGGGTCCGCCTGGTCCGGCGTGTTTTGGACCTCGGATTATGGGCGAAACACCAGTGCCGAACTTTCAGCTCACAAGGGGCACGAAAACATACAATGGGAGCACCAAGCCACATGATTGGTTGATTGACTATGCTACTGCGGTAAAGATAGCTGGTGGGAACTTGTGATGGGCAGTAAGATATGTCCCGCAAATGCTGGAAGGACCAGCCAGAGTATGGCTGAACAATCTGCCAGCGGGAAGTATCAACTGCTGGCTAGATTTTGAAGAGATGTTTGTCAGCAACTTCACCAGTACTTACAAGAGACCAAACAGGCCACAACAGCTTGCAATGTGCAAGCAGAGGCCGAATGAGACAGACAGAGAATTCTTAACTCGGTGGTGTAACCTTAGGAACTCATGCGAGGGAGTTATAGAATCTCAAGCGATAGCTTGGTTTGCTCAAGGATGCCGATATGCCACTGTCTTGTGGTAGAGACTGCAAAGAGATATGCCAACCACTTTGGCAGAAACCATCAGGATAGCGGATTCATATGCATTGGGTGATCCGACGCAACCAGAACTGATGTCGGCAGAGCATCGGGAGCATCAAGATCAGTATGCAAGAGATGCGGCCGGATCATCAAGGCGCAACGAATTCAGAGGTAGAAGAAGAGAGGAAAGACCGGATTACATATATGCCTCCAATCAGGTGGCAGCAGTAGTGCAAGATCAGCCGAGTCATGGAAACAGTCAGCGGCAGAAGAATGGTCCTCAGCAATGGACACCAAGGAATGAAGGAAAGAGACAGTGGACGCTAGAACAGAAGAAGCAGTGGCATGAAAAGCCGAAATACACGTTTGAATCCATGTTGGATCAACCGTGTAAGTTTCACACTCCAAACCCGGCCAAGCCGGCTAATCATACAACTCGGCAATGCGCCTGGATGAAAAATGCAATGGGGAACCCAGCGGGCATGCAAGCACCTTCTCATCAGACACATCAGCAGCAGCAGCCACAATTGACTGGGGCAAATGCAAAACAGTTAATGTTACCCCCTCCTCCCCCGAGGTATGATAACTCGGACCGGAGAGATGCAGCGCATCAAGTGAAAAATCAGGGTCAGGATGGAAGGACAAACCCTAGAAATAATGGACGCAACGATTACAGGGAACATCATCAATCATATTGCGTGTTCACAACAGAACAACAAGACAGGCAAAGTGTACAGCGCCGGCATATGGAAGTGAATGCAGTTATGCCGGCAGTACCAAGATATGTACCTTGGTCAGATCAAGAGGTAACTTGGAGCATAAAGGATCACCCCAAAATAATGCCGAATCCAGGGTCGTACGCACTCGTACTAGATCCGACTTTTGTCGGGCCCAGCATTAACGTGAAATTTTCAAAAGTACTCATTGACAATGGGAGCAGTATCAATATCATGTACAAAGATACAATGCATAAACTCGGAATATCGCAGAATATGCTGCAATCCACGAGAACCATGTTCCATGGAATAGTGCCGGGACTTTCATGCGAACCCATTGGGAAGGTTCGAGTGGATGTGTTTTCGGCACAAGGGATAACTGCAGAGCGGAAAATTTGGAGCTTGAAGTGGTGGATCTAGAAAGTTGCTATCATGCTTTAATCGGGCGGCCGACATTGGTCAAATTCATGAGCAGCTGCCACATCACTTACTTGAAAATGAAGTTACCTGGACCACAAGGGGTGATAACAGTAGCAGGAGATTACAGGAAATCAATGGAGTGTGCTTCGGTCGGATCAAACCTGGCCGAATCATTGGTGATCGCAAGAGAAAAAAGAAGGATTCAAGAAGTAGCAGATCTCGCTCAGTCGGCACAGCTGAATATGCCAGCATTAGCCAACCCACATGGAAGTGTTTCTTTCCAGCCGACTAAAGAGATAAAAAAAGGTCCAGATAGATGAGCAGTTCCCAGAGCGCACCATCACGATTGGCGCTGCCTGGATGCCCAATAGGAAGGCGAGCTCACCAACTTTCTCTGTGAGAATCGGGATATCTTTGCTTGGTCAACCCAAGACCTTCAAGGTGTGCTGAGGGAGTTGGCTGAGCACTCTTTGCATGTAAGGCCAGGAGCAAGGCCGGTGAAGCAACCTCTCCGCCGCTTCGCCGAAGACAGGAGAAAAATAATAGGGGATGAGATAGCTCGGCTCCTGGCGACCGGGTCCATCATGGAAGTACTTCATCCGGATTGGCTATCGAATCCGGTGTTGGTAGAAAAGAAAAAAGATGACCCAAATGTAGTCGTCGTATGGCGAATGTGTATTGATTACACGAACCTAAACAAGGCGTGTCCCAAAGATCCTTTTCCTTTACCTAGGATAGACCAAGTCATTGATTCGACCGCTGGTTGTGAGCTGTTGTCATTTGTAGATGCGTATTCTGGTTTCCACCAGATACCGTTAAATCCGGCCGATCAAATAAAGACTGCGTTTATTACCCCGTATGGGGCTTATTGCTATCGTACCATGCCATTCGGCCTGCGCAACGCATGAGCAACATACCAGAGGTGCATGCAAAAGTGTCTACATGACCAGATAGAAAAAAATGTGCAAGTATATGTTGATGATGTGGTTATAAAAACCAAAGCAAGTAAAACACTCCTGGATGATATTCGCCAGACATTCGCAAACCTGAGAAGATTCCGAATGAAGCTTAACCCGGAAAAATGTACCTTCGGTGTACCGGCTGGGAAATTACTCGGTTTTCTCGTATCCAGCCGAGGTATAGAGGCAAATCCAACTAAAATACGAGCAGTTTAAAGAATGGAATTGCCGAAGTATCTAAATGATGTACAAAAATTCACGGGTTGCCTAGGCTCGCTTAGTCGATTTGTATGTCGGCTGGGGGAAAAGGCATTACCTCTATATAAACTGATGAAAAAATCTGATAAGTTCATTTGGACACCGCAAGCAGATAACGCATTTCATGAATTAAGAAAGATGTTGGTCACATCACCAATTCTGGCCTCTCCATTATCAAAGGAGCCTATGTTACTTTATGTAGTTGCCACTAACAGAGTGGTAAGCCCGGTGGTCGTCGTGGAACGGAATGAAGATGATAAGTCGGTACAAAGTCCGGTATATTACCTAAGAGAGGTATTATCAGCCTCAAAACAGAACTACCCGCACTACCAAAAGATGGCTTATGGAGTATACATGTCGGCGAAAAAACATAAACATTACTTCGAGGAACATCCGATAAAAGTGATTTGTGAAGCACCCATAGCCGAGATATTGAGCAATAAAGATGCCAGTGGCCGAATAGCAAAATGGGCAATCGAGTTATCACCTTATGCCCCACAATTTGATAGGCGAGATGCAATCAAATCTCAGGCGGTGGCAGATTTCTTTGTGGATTGGGCCGAGGTATAATATGAGCCGCCATTACCAGATCCGAATTATTGGACAATGCACTTTGACGGATCCAAGCTAAGGAATGGCTTGGGGGCAGGAATAGTGTTAACCTCACCAAAAAGAGATCAGCTAAAATATGTACTGCAAATACATTTCGCCGCATCAAATAATGTAGCCGAGTACGAAGCACTCGTTCATGGGTTAAAGGTGGCAAAAGAGATTGGCATACGTCGGATCATATGTTACGGGGATTCGGACTTAGAAGTACAACAAGTATCAGGCAATTGGGACGCGCTAGATGCGAATATGGCCCTATATAGATTTCATGTGCAAAAAATCAGTGGATACTTTGATGGGTGTGAGTTTCATCATATACCTCGGGCAGAAAATGACGCTGCAGACACGCTGTCAAAACTCGGATCAACTAGGCAATCAATTCCCCCGGGTATCGCCCTAGAACACCTGAGAAAACCATCAATAACACCATCACCAGAGTCCGAGTCCATCTATATCTAGGCAGAATCAAGAGAAGATAATATGCCAATGGAAGTTGGCAGAGACTGTAACCCGGAAGTTCCAAAAGTGAACCCGGCCATCGCACCAATGGATATGGAAAAATCCGAGGCTGTTATGTCAGCAGAAAATATGGAAATAGATAGTGAAATTATCCCAGAGAACATTATTCCGACATGGGCCCAACCCATATTTTCCTTTCTTAAAGATGCAATTTTGCCGAATAATGAGGTACAGGCTCGACAGACAGTAAGAAGAGCAAAGGCTTATACAATCATAAACAATGAGCTGTATAAAAGAAGCGTCACAAGCGTGCTGCAGAGATGTGTTGACTCGGTAGAAGGCCAAGAAATCCTCCTAGATATACATCAAGGAGAATGCGGGCATCATGCCTCGTCCAGAGCTTTAGTGGCCAAAGCATTCAGGCATGGATTTTATTGGCCGACAGCATTGAAAGAGGCCAAATAATTGGTAGAAAAATGTAATGGATGCCAAAGATACGCCAGCAGGATACATATGCCATCGTCCGAGTTAAAGACAATACCAATTACCTAGCCATTTTCTGTATGGTGCTTGGATATGGTGGGACCATTCAAGCCAGCCCGGGGCGGAATGACTCACATTTTAGTCATGGTGGATAAGTTCACAAAGTGGATTGAAGTAAAACCAATAAAAAATTGTGATGGACCAACAACAGTAAAATTCCTCAAAGATATTATCTTGAGATATGGTTATCCACATAGTGTTATTATAGACAATGGCACAAACTTTGCTGAAGGGGCTTTTGCCAGATTCTGCGAAGAAAAACACATAAGACTAGATGTCGCCTCGGTGGCTCACCCAGCATCAAATGGCCAGGTAGAAAGATCTAACGGACTAGTATTGTCTGGAATAAAACCCCGACTCATCGAACCTCTTCAAAGGTCGGCAGGATGCTGGATCGAGGAACTACCAGCAGTGTTATGGAGCCTCAGAACTACACCAAACAGGTCAACAGGGTATACCCCATTTTTTCTGGTATATGGGGCAGAAGCCGTGCTTCCAGCCGACATAATACATGATTCGCCAAGAGTAACCCAGTATACAACCGCTGAGGTAAATGAGGTAGCTCGGCAAGATGATGTCGATTTACTAGAAGAGGCCAGGGAGTTGGTACTATCAAGGTCAGCTATTTATCAGCAAGACCTACGACGATATCACAGGAAGAAAGTCAATCCAAGAGTGTTCAAAGAAGGAGATTTCGTTCTTCGGCTAGTGCAACGCACAGCCGGCATGCACAAACTATCACCCCCATGGGAGGGGCCATTCATCGTGAGTAAAGCATTACACAATGATGCATATTACCTAATCGATGCTCAGTCACCAGGAAAACACAAGGCGGATAAAGTCGGCGAAGAATCGAAAAGGCCATGGAACATAGCTTTACTTCGTCCATTTTACTCGTAGGAGCCATCTATGGTACGTTGTAATATGACGCTTCAAGTCAAAGTATCAACTATGTATTAAACCTCGGCACCTCAAGCAGTGACTCGGGGACTGCCTTATGCTATTTCTTATCTGAGTTATGTATTAAACCTCGGCACCTTTGAGCAGTGACTCGGGGACTGCCCTATGTTATTTCTTATCTGAGTTATGTATTAAACTTTGGCGCCCTGAGCAGTGACTCGAGGACTGCCCTATGTTATTTCTTATTTTGAATCATGCATTCAACCCCGGCGCCTTGAGCAATGACTCAGGGGTTACCCCGTAAGGTTCTCTGCATTAACCCATGAAATATATTTCGGCAACTAGGTTTGCAACTCAGAGACGACCACATGGTCCAAGGTAATTCTTTGAGCACACGCAAGAACTAGATAGCCCAAGTGATAACTCGGGGACTGGTGGGTTTAATGGATTATTTGTTGACAAACACATAAAACTTCCATAGCTCAGCAAACAAAGATCTCTAAGAATGATGCAAGGGGTGCAACTTATTGTTTCACTTTGCCAGATACGGGCTTCGGGCTTTATATCTCGGATAGAGGTCAAGAACACAATGGCCAAGCCGTCAAATTTATAAAGGCCAGGCAATATAAGCGCCGAACTAAGGTCAACCACATGAAAACATACGATCCGAATCTATGAGATTGAAGGTCGCCAAAGCAAAGATATAAAGCTACAAGATCTGTTTAGACAAACTAATAATGATCACCGTCAACCAGGCCTCAGCGGCAATAGGCAAAAAGGGTTCATACCACACAGAAAGTCGGACAATTGTTTCACACACATCATATGCCCGACATACCAGGGACTGGAAATAATTTAAGAATTTTTGACCCTAAGAGGCAGCGGCATGATCAGGCACTGGGTGCTCCGAGGTAGACGGCGCCTCGGCCGAAGTTACTTCACCTTCCACAGAAGCAATGGTAACTTCGGGGGAAGTCCTGGGCTGTTGAGAAACATTAGTTTGAGCTTGAGAGTGCCCAGTCCCTTTGGAAGATGATCGCGCGTCGCCGTCCCCATCCGAGCTTGTGCTGGAATCACCAGAGTTGTCCGAGTCGCCCTCACCCTCATCCTGGTCGGCCGAATCATTATCAGAGGCATCTTCGATTCCGACATCGTCCGCTGGATTGGGAAGAAAACTCGGCCCTTCAATCCAGTTATGCACATCAGCATACTCAACAAGCTGGAAGGCACGAGCTTGGCGGCGAGCGACGAATTCTGGATCCTCAACCCAACGGGAGCAAGTGCTAAAGTTTATCAAGGTGTCGAGCGAAATGTCCTCGTACCAAGACATAATGACTGTGAGCTCCATATCAGCACCAGCCCGTCTAGCGGATTCCCTCCAGAGATTTAACTGGCTCTGGGATGCCATTAATATTTCCACCAGTATCTTGATCTCGTCAATATTAGGAGTTCCAGAAGTATTCGGCCAGAGAACATGGTAGGCCCGAATGGCTTCTTGCACTAAATCCCTGCCCATAATCTTCATCGGACGAATGGCAGCGCCAACGGCAACCAAGAAGTCTTCCATTGAATATTCTAGGCTCGAATCTGCGGGGACACCTCGGCGCTGGCGAGCAGTAATGACCGCTCTAGAGCTCACGGGCCTAGCTTCCGGAAAATGATCTACGCAAAATAAAAGTATATCAGTTATAAGTAAGAAAGAGAAGAAGAGAACTCGACCACAGCCAGAGACTTACGATGAATATTGGTCAACATTTTTTGGAGATCCTGAGACCAGTCAACTTTAGTCTTCTCAAAGCGAGTGATTTCCTCGCTCATCGTCCAATTCTTAAGTTCGGCAGACTCGAGGAGTTCTTTATCTTTCTGCAGTTGCAGACTTAGCCGATTCTTTTCTTCGGAGAACTCCTGATCAACTTTCTCTAACTCGGATTTTTGAGAAAGCTTGAGGGACTCCACCTCGGCACGCAACCAGGTTATCTCATGATCTTTCTCTTTCAATTACGCCGAATGAGTGGCGGCTTGCTCTAAGTAGCATCATATCAGGCATGGGTATGCATTCTTGATGCGACGCTGCAAGAGTTTGTAACTCGGCTATACCATAGCCAAAAGGCTATAAGAAACCCAGGATAAGTCTCAAACAAAAATCAATAGAGGAAAATCATAACTAACCTTCCAGAGCTTTGACTTTCTTCTCGAGATGGATATTAAGATTATTGATATTACCTGTTTACCAGAAAAATGGGTTAGCACCTCAAGTCGAAAATATTAAGAACTTAAGGGACAATACAAAGATTTGTTAAGTTACCATCTTTCTTCACCACGGGAAGAACTTTCTCATACTTCTCTTGCAATTTCTTGTGCGCGAAAAGCAGCCTTTGGAATTCGGCTGTCCGCCGATCATGGGCAACCTAAGCGACAAAATAAATTACACAGTCAGATATTCAAAGCTAAAACAGATCCGAATCAAGCAAAGCTTAACTCGGATCTAGGTGGCTGGATATTCGAAGCTAAGACAGATCCGAATCAAGCAAAGCTTAACTCGGATCTAGGTGGCTAGATATTCGAAGCTAAGACAGATCCGAATCAAGCAAAGCTTAAATCAGATCTAGGTGGTTGGATATTCGAAGCTAAGACAGATCCGAATCAAGCAAAGCTTAACTCAGATCTAGGTGGCTGGATATTCGAAGCTAAGACAGATCCGAATCAAACAAAGCTTAACTCGGATCTAGGTGGCTAGATATTCAAAGCTAAGACAGATACGAATCAAGCAAAACTTATCTCGGACATAAATAGCTAGGTAATCAAAGCTAAAACGAATCCGGATTCAGCGAACACTTAATATATAATCCAAATGAACCATGATGAGTCAAACTCATACAGGAAATCCACTTGGCACATAACGCACTTTAGGCATAACAAAGCTTCCAAACGAATAACAACTTATTCGGTTGCAAGCTTCGGGGACTAGAGTATATATACTATCATTCGAATAACTAACCAAATGTCAATAAAAGAAATTACCTCATTCATCTTATCGCTGTCAAGCACGATCTTAGCAGCCATATGCAAGCGACTGCTGATATCGGAGAGTTGAAATGGCTGATTGCTCGGATTGCCCTCAAGCTGATCAGCAGCATTCCAATTATTGGCATACTCAACCAAGGAGCCGAGGCTGTTCCCACTCTCGGTACGAGTCAGCACTTTACCTCGGACACGTTGTGTAATCACCGTCGCCGCGGGACACTTATGGAGAGTAAGCTGAGTATCAGCGGCCGGGGTGACAACAGTCTTAGCAGAGGAAACCCCCTTGCGGAACGCATCAGCAATGTTGGGTTGAGAGGAGCCACCCGGCCCCTTCTGAGATGATGAAGGTCTGGTAACAACAACCTTCTTAGCCTCAGAAGAGATGTCGACACGGGCCGCTACCTCAGTACTTGGAGTGGCATCTTTGGGGGCCGGAGGAATTATGGTTTCCGAGGGCGCCGAGGTGGTGATATTCTCGGCTGGAGTTGGAGTTACGGTTGGAATTGTGGGGGTCAAAGGAATCTCGGGAGAAACTTCGGGGTTCGCAACGGAGGCAACATGTTCGGTAGGAGAATCTACTGGCGGAGTTATATCGGCATTAACAATGGAGACCACGGGTACATCTTGCCGAGGTGATGTCTGAGTCGGAGCAGGAGGAGAGTCCACGAGAGCGGGACTAGGAGCTCTGGTATCTTCAGGAGGCGGAGGAGAAGGCAGCCGAGTTGTATGACTCGTCATACTCGGGCCACTTGGCTTAACAGAAAGAGGAGCGCTGCAAAAGCACAGAAAGTCAAATCAAAAGAAAGAAAGAGAGAAACAAGAAATACAAATGAAAATGAACTCACCCAGAAACCCCGGGCATGGTTTTACTCTTTGGAAGGTGCTGGGATGACTTCTTTGTTCGCTTCTTGGGGCGACTTCGGAGACACCTGCTGGAGCGGTACGCTTTCTCGAGGGAGCAGGAGGTTGGGAGGCGAGAGGCTCGGCGTCGTGCACCTGACCGGCCTGATTAGCTAGGGAAGTAGAAGCCGAAAATGCATAAGAGATAGGCATTGCGGCGACTACCTCAAGAATTTGGACGTCGTCCGAATCACCTTCCTCCCCGTGGGCCGAGTTCTTGCCACGGGCGCGAGCCGGAGCGAGGTCTGACTTGGGAACAAACTCCTCCGAGTCAGGCTCCCCACTGTCCAGGGTGTTCCGATCTGCGGTCCACGGGAGGGCCAGAACCTCGGCATCTTCAATCTTTTGCTGCGCAAATCTCTGCAAGAAAAGAGACAAAGAGGAATTAGCAAAAGGAGTCACAAATGCAATTAGAAAGCAAGACACAAATTCGTAAACTTACCTCAGGAGGAGCATTCCCACGGGTGAACAGCTTTAGGCCCTAGGTCCAGTCTTCCGGCATATCAGTCTTGAAGATAGCTCGGACGCGCTTGTAAATAAGTTAATCCTCGAGCTCAACCGATGATACTCGGTTGGGATCGAGGGGGCCGCTCATGTAACAGAGTTTGTGCGTACGACGCTGGAAAGGGCAGATTCGGCTGCTGACGAAGGTGGTCATCAGATCCTTGCCGCGTAGCCCGGCGCGGATCAACTCCTTCAGCCGAATCTCGAAGGCCTCGGCCAAAGCATGGCTTTTCCTGGGGTTGTAGGTCCAGTTCTTCTTAGAAGGGGGCCGATGGAGAAGGCAGGGAGCCGGATCTTGTCTTCCTTTCCAGTGTTCTTGACATAGAAAAACGATTTATGCCACTTCTTGCAAGACTCGAGACCAGCAACACGAGGGAACTCGGATTTTCTCCGAGGTGTGATGGACGTGGCCCCACACTGAGTAAGAAATTTCTCAGAAGGCTGAAGGGATTTATCAGGGACGATGTTAGATCGGATCTGGAAGAATTTGGACCATACATGCACAGACGGCCAGAGGCCAAAGTATCCTTCCGAGGCCGAGATAAAAGCGGATAGGGAGGCGATGGCATTAGCCGGAAGGTGATGCGGCTGAAGGCCGAAGAATTCGAGGAAATCTTTAGCGAAATCGCTAAGGGGAAGACTGAACCCACGAGCAAAGTGGGACATAAAGACGACATACTCGCCGTCGTTGAGTACAGGAGAGGATTCGTTGCCGGGTAAGTGACAGCCTACCTCGGCAGGAATCTGGCGAGTCCTAATTAGCCACTCGATCTCGCGATGAGTGACGGAGGAACCCTGCCAGGAGCCCCGCTCTGGACCAGACGCTACATCGTCGTCTTCGATGAGCGCGCCACTAACTGAACTCGACATAGGGTCGCCGGAGGAATCAACGGAGGAAGAACTAATGGCAGAGCTAGGCTTAGAGGCGCAGGGCCTCGTCGTGGTTCTAAGCGACGACGGCGACGGAGCGGAAAAGAACCGCACGGGAAATCTGGAGAACGACAGATGCGCCTAGGAAGAGAAAAACTCACCAGCAACGGCGTCGGAGCAGGCGCACGGGGATGGGGACGACGGAGCAGAGGAACTATGGCCTCGCCGTCGAAGATGTCGACGATGGCGCAGCCAGAGGAGCACGAACAGACGCTCGGGCGCAAGGAGGAAGAAGAGCAATGGTAAGCAAAGGGGGAAAGTGAACCCTCTAGCCCCGTGCCCCTCTTTATAACCGCGCGGCCCTGGCAGTAGTGGGATCGTGCGTGCGAGCATTAATCGTGTAGTTCGTGCGTGCGGAGGAACCGCTCGCGGCTGAGTGGAGCCACACCAAAGACCACACGACGCAGGAGAGGATCAGGCCTCCTGACCGATGCGGTGTGCGAGGCGTCGCAGCGCCGACGCGACAGGCGCAGTAATCACTATAGCGTGTTAGTGGGCACTGTAGAGGAACAAAAAACTAGATAAATAATGATGAGTGTTACACGTAGGACGAGGCGTGCACGAGAAGCAGCATGGATACCTCGAACAGAAAAAAATAACCCGGAGATGACGGGAAATGAATATAGGGAAACTGATGTGGCCCGGCCGAGGTTACGGGCAGGACCACACCAGCTTCGGGGACTAATGTTGGGGAGGTGACCCCGGATAGGGTCAAGACAGGGGAAGATAAAAGGAGTTTCCCCTGTCATCTGCCGAGTTACTGTTTATATCGGCCGAGTCCTGTAAAAGTCGGCCGAGATAAGCACGGCGATGATACCTACAAAGGGAGCGGTTCCTGATCCGGCCGACATACGAGTTAAGTCGGCCGAATATGTATGTACAAATTGAATGCAGGTAAAGGTCTAGCCGAGTAATCCAAGACAAGGCCGAGTAACACGAAGCTTGCGGGAGAAGGAGAAGCCTAAGGTCAAACCCTAGCTTATAAAGGAGGAATCTAGTCAGAGCCAAGCGCTAAGGACAAAGAGCAGAGATGCAGAGGGGCAAACAGGCGTCACGGAGGTGACAGTGAGGAAGCCCGAGGCGTACATGTGAGGCCCTCTGGAACCTTGCCGCCGATTGAAGGGAGACACGGAAAGGAGCTCGCCGAGTTACCACTTTGGGACAAGCATATTCCAAGGATATGCTTGCCACGTCAGCCCTAGAAGGAGCCAAGGAGCCCCTTTATAAGGAGAGGCATGGACTCCTGAGAGGGGGATCGATTCATTCAAGGTCGTTAGCCTCGTATAGCTTTTCTCTTCTTCCTGCAAACATCTCGAGGAGCACTTGTAGTCCAAAGAGGAGAAATAAAGATTTGCATGTTAGTCATTTGTGTGTAGAAGTAACTGCATCTTCCCTCCCCGGATCCCTCTAGCATCCATTGGCCCCAAACATTAGCCTACCCATGGCATCTGCCGTGCCACCACCACGACACATCAAGCCAGAAAATTCATGTGAATTCCACCTTGATGCTCGGGGGCTACACCGATGCTGATTTTTATGAAGTTCTCTCTAGAGCATCAAGCCGAAATAATTCCTACTTAACGCTCGGGGGCTACACTATTCACATTTTTGCTAAAGCTACTCTAAGAGCACCAAGACGTTTTTCTTTTGAAACTCCGACTTGGCGCTCGGGGGATACAATCGTTTGATGTACAATTATGCATGTTCTTTTGAGCATCAAGTCGCCTTCATCATGGAAGACGACTCAATTATCGGGGGCTACATATGGTTATGTCAAGAAACTTTCAAGACGGTGAAAAATCTGGCTAGCGAAACCTGGAGGCTTGGCATCAATTTTGCCTTCCTGGAAGTTTCCTGGGTTACACGGCTCGATGGCCTAAGCGTCTGCGATAAGAGAGGCTCTAAGATCTTAATTCGAAAAGCTCTTATATTTGTGGCTTTGCTGGCTCCAAGTCGGCAGTTTGGCAGCCTTTTACGACCGTGGCCCAGTAGCCGTGATTTTTTCTGCCTAGCATATTGTCCCACATGGATGATGATTTGAAGACGTTCCTAGAGATTGGAAGAATCACTAACTATTTGTTAGAAAGTTCTCCGTCTTGCATTCGTTCACAGAAGCATACACGCAACTCTCTGGATAGGCTTAGTCGGATGAGAATATGATATGGGATCTCTCCAAGATTCTTCGCGAAGCACGCCTACAAATTGAAGACGACGTGATACTTATGCTCAAAGCTAGACAAAGGAACGCGAGGATCTTGAAGAACTCCAGGGGCTACTGTTGTGGATATACCAAATGGGTATACCTACGGCATAGTCTCATACCGGCAAGCCCAGGTGGCCCACAGTTGGTGGTTAGGCCTATGGCATAACCGGGCGGCCTAGTTGCTGATAGGAAGTCGGAGGTCCAGCAGGGATGAAGGAAGGTTACGTGCCACCGCCATAGATGGAAACCGGCGCCTTGGAGGACAAGACATAGTTTATGTATTAGTCTAGGACTCCATAACCATATCCGGCTGGGACTCTCCATGTAACCCTAGGTCCTGGCGTCCTTATAAGCCGGCCTACGGGAGCCTTTAGGGCAGAACAACAAGTGCATAACACTACACCTCACACAACGAACCCCCCAATCCTATAACTCGGCGTATTGCCATTATAGTGATTTATAGCAGGAGTAGGATCTCGCCACCGTCGTGAGATCTGAACCTGGGTAAACTGTTTCAAGCCGACCCAGACGCTCTCCGTCTCCCCCCACGTCTCTAAACTCGTCGTTGGGATACCCCTATGGCGTACGTGTCGAAAATACCACGACATCGGTGGGACCAAAGGGCATGAGTGCATTCACATATTTCCTTCTTATCCAAGCATCATCCACATGTGAGGCACCCACATTCCTAAAAGCGGTGGTGGTGGATTTGAGCCTACGATACATGTATTCATGATCTTCATCTTCCTTCATATAGAAGCCTTCGGCTTCATTGCTTAGTGCATCATACCGGTTCCTTCTCATGCTCTCATTCCCAACAAACAACACCGTGAGAGCATCCCAAGCTTCATTGGCGGTGTTGAGGTGCTCAATGTGTGGGTAATCCTTTGTACCCAATCCTTGTTGAATCATGTGCAAGGCGGTGGCATTGAGTTGACTATTGACAACTTCTCTTCTTGTCAAGTTGTTTGGATCCCCAATATAGAGTCCTTGTTAGATGATGTTCCATAGTTCAATGCAAGAGCTGCGCACATGAGTTTTCATTAGAGATTGCCATTGAGCAAAAGTATATGCTTCTAGCTTTGGTGGGTCTCCTCTATTGTTTATATGAGGGTGAGGAATTGGAGGGTCGGGAGAATACCAAGGATGAGAATCATGGTGCTCACCCTTCCCACCATCCCTTTTTGTGGAGGAATTAGTGTTGTCTTGATTACCCCCCACCACCATACCCTCGGGTGATACCGGGGCATTCCCCTTAGGTAATACTTGTCACATCCCAAAATTTTCCAAATTTCAAAATGTGAAAAATAAATAAACAAAAGAAACAAATGTTGAAATTTAGGGTGAAAAGAAACTTTTTGCTTCTAAATGGAAACACCAAAACTCTTCTTGAACAAAATTTGAATGAAAAGTGTAACCAACAAAATTTCAATCAAGTGAAATGCATTCATCAATGAATGTATATTGAAATTTAAACACTTGGGAGAGTTAAACCAAAACCCTAAATCTTAATGAAAGAAATCATTTCCAAGATCTCTCTAAGACTATGGATTTGTTCCATATAAAAACTTGGCAACAAACATTTTAAAATGATCAAAAATGATAAACAAAAATATTATAAAACCATGAGAATTGATTTCACTCAATTGAAGCCATGGATAAAAACTTATGAATTTAATAATATAAAAGGGAATTAATTTCCAAAGCTAATAAATCTTCTAGCTAAAATCAATATCAATTTGTGAGCAAAGTAATCCAAATATTAAATAAAATTAAAAAAACTGGAATCACCAATTTTGGATCTATAAATAAAAAGATATGGATTTTATAAGATAAGGAAAGAAATAAATAAATAAGGAATATTGAAAAGACAAATTAAATCTTGGCCAAATCCATAAACAAATGAAAGTTTAATGAATAATAAAAAGGAATAAAGATTATTTAAATATATTATATGGGCTTTTAACCATATTCAATTTTATTTAAATGAAGACAAAATCCCTAATATAAATGATTAATTAAATCATGAGAAAATAATAATTGAAATTGCCAAAGTGGATTAAAAGTTATCTAAATAACTTAAAAAGAATAAAAGAATTATTTGAATAAAATAATATGGGTTTAAACCATATTAAATTTTATTTGAATAAAGACAAGCCTCATTTAAATAAATATTAGAACAAAATAAAATATTTGAAATAATTCAAAGTGAGTTATTTAAACACACTACTAAACAGATAAAACCTACTAAAAAGGTTTAGAAAAGGTTTGGTAAAAATCTGAAATCAAATTGAGTTGAAAACATTTGAATCAAGTGAAAACAGAAATCGGAAAAGGAAAAAAGAAAAAGAAAACAGAGAAGAAAAAAACAGAACCAGACCCAACCCAACAGACCAGGCCTAGCAAGCCCACCCAGCGCTCACCCTTCTCCCCTGGACTTTTCGTACTCGCTTGGGTACCCCTCACCTCACTGACCGCATGGACCCATGCCACATCAACATCGTCTCACTCACCCGCGACACCTGTTCCCCCCATTCCTCTCGCCGTTTCTGCCATTGATTTCACGTCATCAATTCGCATTAACGTCGTGCTAATTCTGCCCCGCGACCTCGCCCTCATAAGCGCCTCGCCATCCTCTCTCTTTCCCCTCACTCGCCACTCCCTCTCTGCCACCAGGCTGGGAGAATTGCTGCTCGCACCGCTACTGCTCCGGCGAACCTCCTTGCAAATTCCGGCGAAGCCAGACCACCTCCTTGCCCCTGGTTTCCACGAGCTCACTCCCCATCGCCGTGCGCATCTGCCCATGGCCTTTGCTTGCACGCGCGCTCCCTAGAAGCTCGGCAATGACGACATCTAAGCGCCGCTGCTGTCTGCCCCCACTCCAGCGACATCTCCTAGTAAACTTAGCCCTCCCCCTTCTCTCCGAATGATGCTCGTGTGTTCACATCTCTCTTGTGCATATAACACACCTCTCCTCTTGCCATATCGTGCCTTGTAGCCTTGCCCCCGACAACAACCGCACGTGCCCGACGCCAGGGACAAACTCCGGCGAGCAATTGACAGCAACCCCGTGCGCCCCTTCGCCGACGGCGACAACATTGAGCATCTACACGCTTCGGCGAACCTGGTGAGCCCCTCCTCCCTCTCCTTTGCTTCCTAGAACCGCCGTGCCATCGTTGCCTGAGCGCTGTCGCCGCGCAGTCGTCGCAGCGTCGCCAGTTTTGCAGCGTCGTGCCATCTAATTTTAGTATTTTGCCTCATGAAAATTATGTGTTTTTGCAGAAACATGTTTAGGACTGTTTTGTGTATAAAAATTGTTCTAAAATTGGTTTTTGAGTAAAACATTTTGCAAATGGTTTGTTTTGAACTCTCTGACCCTAAACACTAACCTTTGGATTTAAAAATAAATTTATTAACACTAGAAAATTATTCCTTTGAATAAAGGCATTTCTAGTAAAACAAAAATGTTGCTATGATTTAAAAATGATTTTTGAGTGAAACCTTTTGTAATTGGACTTGTTTTAAACACTTTGACCATAAACACTAACATTTGTGTTTAAAAACATATTTGGCTAACACTAGAAATTATTCCTTTGAATAAAAGCATTTCTAGCAAAACAAAAAATGATTTAAATGGCCTATTTTCACTAATTTGTTATTAAATAATTTTTACACATTTATAAATGACCATTAGGTGTTTTGAAATGTTTATAGCCATATTAGAAACCACTTTTCCAAATAAAACAACCTTTTCATGCTTGCATGCATTTCTTTGTTTTCATTATTTTATGTGGTGAATTGTTTGAATGCTAGTTTGAATTTGTGCCTTGCTTGATTGAATTGTAGTGAACTTTGAAGAGTGTGACAATTGCAAGATCAAGGAGTGAACCTAGTTTATCTACTAAAAAGGCAAGTGGTGCTTCATATATTTTGTCCTATTATTTTCACTATGCATTAGTGATATTTTGAGTAGGACTTGCACAAAATTTTCTATGTGTTAACTATGCCATGGAAAATCCTAGTAGATGATGCCTTAGTAGAATTTTCCCTAAGTTAATATTCTTGCTACTAGTATGCTTAGCCTAGCTAGTAGAAAACAAGGGTGGAATATATACATATGCTATGGAAATTTTACTAAGTCTATGACTTGTGTTTTGTTTAATAAAACAACTATGTGAATGAATCACCTGGGTGGAATGGAAAGAATGGGTTATGTTGAGTGGTTACACAGGGCCCATATCAATGGCCTCCCTGGTGTATCTCACTTGTGGAAATACACCCAGGAACAAAGAGAATTGAGATGTTAAGTGTTGAGAAGCTTCTAGTGTAGCCACATGGCAATATGGGCTCTGCCTGGATCATATAGGTTGCAATAACTTAGCCAGATGGACAGAAGGTGGTAGGGGTGATAGGTTGGAACGTGTCCATTTGGTCTAAGGGGAGGCTTCTGAAAGATATTGTCTCGATGCATGTCGAGTCTTGTGGGGAAAGTGCACCACCTCTCGAGAGAGTAAAATCTAAGTACTTAGCCTTGTCCCCGGCAATGGAAAATTTGAGAATCAAGACATTGAAGCAATCAAGGATCTCCTCATCCCAATTTCTAAGTTAAAAACTTGTGGTTGAACAAGGGTAAAGGATCACCAATTTCTATTGGTAGTTCCTTGGGTGATTTGTCAAACAAAAACTTAGTGTTTTTCAACTAATAAGGAAAACCTTATTTTGAGCAAAGCAAGCCTCAGCTACACTTAGCCAAATGCATATAGATTTTAGATACCACTAATCTACCATAGTATCACTTGCCAATACAATTCAAATGTATTGACCCTTGTGGCTGTAACTTATTATGTTGCAGGTTTGTTTGATGTTAGTGAAGTATGTTGAATAGGATTACAAGTCTACAACCAACATGATTGCCTGTGGCATATGAAGATGAAGGACTCCATGCTATATAGTTATTTCTGTTGCATTGTAATGAGATAGCCAAATGAGATATGTAAGATGTAATGTATTACTTTATTCCTGGTTATAAGTTGTAAAATGACCTTTGTTTCTTGATATTAGATCTTAAACTGTGGATGCTAGCTATTCGATTCAGGGACTAGCATTGTAAACATCGGGATCTCTACCTTATCAAGTTGGGACCTCTATAGATGGTATCAGAGCACTGTGTTTCCTGTAGGATTGTAACCCTAGGATTGGACAAAACCCCTTAGAAAAATAGGAGTTGTATTTGTTCCAAACTTATTTACAAACAATCTTGTAAAACTCTTTCCTCAATATTTTGCTTTTATTCTACATCTCTTCTTTTCAACTTGTTGGACAAAGACTTCAACATGAGCAAAGGACTTCAACTTCAACATCACCAATGACTTCAAATTCAATTTCACCAAGGACTTCAACTTAGACATCACTAAGGACTACAAGTGAGACAAGAAATATTACTCAAGACTTGGAGACTAAGGAAAAACAACTTAGGAAGAACCATCATCACTTTTGAGCCTTGTGACCAAGATGCAAGAATTTTTCCAAGGATAACATGATCTTGTTCATGAAGAAACTACTAAGAAGAATGGATTGATATCAAGTGATAACCATAGTTGGACCACCATACTAGTGTTTAGTTTATATCGATTTATTGATCACACCAACTTATGTGGTGTAGCAAAAATATTTTGTTGCCTAAAATATGTTTGAATCTTGTTGTTTGATTGGAATGCATGTTTGTGATTGCTTGCACATTGCTTTGTGTGAATTGTTGTGTGTGAGTAGACTTCTTCCTCTAGAATTCGTTTGCCTATTCTAATCC
Source organism: Avena sativa (assembly GCA_916181665.1). NCBI lineage: Eukaryota > Viridiplantae > Streptophyta > Magnoliopsida > Poales > Poaceae > Avena > Avena sativa. Next base: position 60,882,368 of record OV702283.1, on the reverse strand, counting down.
CAATCCAACCCAAACAGATGACTTCTCCAAGAGACTCGAACATCAAGGATGGTGACAACAACAACCAAGATATGCACATGAGAGAATAACTACTAGCAACCCAAGCCTAGTTGAATCAAGTGACAACTCAGTTTTTAGCCAACAACATTGAGTTAGACCCAGCCATGCAAAAGTTCTTGGAAACCCAATCCCAATTGTCGCAAAGGATGACCAATCAGATGATCAACATGAGAAACAACCTTTCCCAAAGTGATTGTGACAATAATGATATCAAGGATGATATTATAGGGAACTCAACCTTGCAATATCTATGGAGACATAGGACACACTTATAAAGAGCATATGGACCAATGCCCTAATTGTGAAGGGAAACATCCAACTAACAATGCCCCACATCTCAAGTTTCTTGTTTCCTATTTGAAGGTAACGATCATGTCCCTTTTCATTGTCACCTTTACCCCACGGTACAACAAGTGAATAAAGGAGTCAAGGATGGAGTGTATCAAGCTCTCAAGAAGACCCACGCAGAATCAAGCCCTATGGCGGAGGCCGACGTCAGAGTCGTGCCTCATAAGGCCACACCCAATGTGACCACAAAGTGTTGCTACTCATGTGGAGAAGAAGGTCACATATCTAGTGACTGCCCCAAGAAGCGAGAAAGGTTTCCTGAATTTGTGGTGAAATATGAAGAGCATGAACTAAGAGCCCTCCTAGCTTTGGAGAAACCCAATAAGAAGAAGAGCCAAAGAAACAAACAATAAATAGTGATGCCAAAGATAAAAAGAGATATCAGCCAAGTGATGTGCAACAAGTGCAAAAAGCCAGGCCATTATGCATCACATTGTCCAGAAAAGAAAAAGTACAAGACAAGCAAGCCTGTGAAGGATCTCAGCCTTGTCACATGTTTCAAGTGTGGTAACAAAGGACACTATGAAAAAAACTGTCCAGAGGAGATACATCTAGATACCAAGTAAGCCAAGTTGTAATCTAGTTGAAAACCTTTTAAGGGTGGTAGTATCCTAGTTGTATTGAACCAACTTGTAACCTCTAGCCTTCCCAAATCTCGGGACGAGATTCCTTTTAAGGTTGGTAGTCTGTCACATCCCAAAATTTTCCAAATTTTGAAATGTGAAAAATAAATAAACAAAAGAAACAAATGTTGAAATTTAGGGTGAAAGAAACTTTTTGCTTGTAAATGGAAACACAAAAACCCTTCTTGAACAAAATTTGAATGAAAAGGGCATCCAACAAAATTTCAATCAAGTGAAATGCATTCATCAATGAATGTATCTTGAAATTTAAACACTTGGGAGAGTTAAACCAAAACCCTAAATCTTAATGAAACAAAATCATTTCCAAGATCTCTCTAAGACTATGGATTTGTTCCATATAAAAACTTGGCAACAAACATTTTAAAATGATCAAAAATGATAAACAAAAATATTATAAAACCATGAGAATTGATTTCACTCAATTTGAAGCCATGGATAAAAACTTATGAATTTAATAAGATAAAAGGGAATTAATTTCCAAAGCTAATAAAGCTCCTAGCTAAAATCAATACCAATTTGTGAGCAAAGTAATCCTAAAAGGATTTAAAAAGATAAACAAATAGTAAATAAATTATACAAATTGGAATCACCAATTTTGGATCTATAAATAAAAATATATGGATTTTATAAGATAAGGAAAGGAATAAATAAGGAATATTTAAAATACAAATTAAATCTTGGCCAAATCCATAAACAAATGAAAGTTTATTGAATAATAAAAAGGAATAAAGATTATTTAAATAAATTATATGGGATTTTAACCATATTCAATTTTATTTAAATGAAGACAAAATCCCTAATATAAATGATTAATTAAATCATGGGAAAATAATAATTGAAATTGCCAAAGTGGATTAAAAGTTATCTAAATAACTTAAAAGAATAAAAGAATTATTTGAATAAAATAATACGGGTTTAAACCATATTCAATTTTATTTGAATAAAGACAAGCCTCATTTAAATAAATATTAAAACAAAATAAAATATTTGAAATAATTCAAAGTGAATTATTTAAACGCACAACTAAACAGATAAAACCTACTGAAAAGGTTTAGAAAAGGTTTGATAAAAATCTGAATTCAAATTGAGTTGAAAACATTTGAATCAAGTGAAAACAGAAATCAGAAAAGGAAAAAAATAAAAAGAAAACAGAGAAAAAACAGAACCAGACCCAACCCAGCAGACCAGGCCCAACAAGCTCACCCAGCGCTCACACCTCTCCCCTGGACTTTTCACACACGCTTGCGTACCCCTCACCTCATAGACTGCATGGACCCATGCCACATCAGCATCGTCTCCCTCACCCACGAGACCTGTTCCCTTCATTCCCCTTGCCGTTTCTGCCATTGATTTTGTGTCGTCAATCCGCATTAACGCCGCGCTAATTCTGCCCCGCGACCTCACCCTCATAAGCGCCTCGCCATCCTCTCTCTTTCCCCTCACTCGCCACTCCCTCTCCGCCACCAGGCTGCAAGAATTGCTGCTCGCACCGCTACAACTCTGATGAACCTCCTTGCCAATTCCGGCAAAGCCAGACTACCTCCTTGCCCCTAGTTTCCACGAGCTCACTCCCCATCGTCGTGCGCATCTGCCCGTGCCCTTTGCTTGCATGCGCGTGCCCTATAAGCTCGGCAATGACGACATCTGAGAACCGCTGCTATCTGCCCCCACTCCGGCGACATCTCCTGGTAAACTTAGCCCTCCCCCTTCTCTCCGAATGATGCTCGTGTGTTCACCTCTCTCTTGTGCATATAACGCACCTCTCCTCTTTCCATCTCGTGCCTCATAGCCTCGCCCCCGATGATAACCACATGTGCCCGACGCCAGGGACAAACTCCGGCGAGCAATTTACAGCAACCCCGTGCACCCATTCGTCGACAGCGACAATGTTGAGCATCTACACGCTTCGGCGAACCTGGTGAGCCTCTCCTCCCTCTCCTTTGCTTCCTAGAACAGTCGTGCCATCGTCGCCTGTGCGCCGCTGCCGTGTAGCCGTCGCAGCGCCACCAGTTTCTGGCCAAATCGATTGCGTCTGTTAGATCTAGATCGCGAGGATAGGAAAGAATCACTTTTCAAAGGGGTATGTGATGATCTATGCCATGCGATTTAAATGAGATCTAACGACCAGTATTGATTGATCTGAGCGAAATGGTATGCACCAGTAGGAAACAGCCACGTGGCCAGATTCAGGTTTTAAAAACAGAAAAGGTTTTATTAGATATTTGATTTTGTAAAATCTATAACTTTTGATCTGCTTGGCCAAAAATTGCAAATTTTTTATATCAATGGAATCAGGAAAATGTAAACTTTGCAACCATAGCCTTAGTTTAGTATTTTTCTTCTGGAAAATTAGGTGTTTTTACAGAAACATGTTTACGACTATTTTGTGTATAATTTTTTTCTAAAATTGGTTTTTGAGTAAAACCTTTTGCAAATGGTTTGTTTTGAACTCTCTGACCCTAAAAACTAACCTTTGGATTTAAAAATAAATTTATTAACACTAGAAAATTATTCCTTTGAATAAAGGAATTTTTAGTAAAACAAAAATGTTGCTATGGTTTAAAAATGATTTTTGAGTGAAACCTTTTGTAAATGGACTTGTTTTAAACACTTTGACCATAAACACTAACATTTGTGTTTAAAAACATATTTGGCTAACACGAGAAATTATTCCTTTGAATAAAAGCATTTCTAGCAAAACAAAAATGATTTAAATGGCCTATTTTCACTAACTTGTTTTTAAATGATTTTGCCACATTTATAAATGACCATTAGGTGTTTTGAAATGTTTATAGCCATATTAGAAACCACTTTTCCAAATAAAACAACCTTTGCATGCTTGCATGCATTTCTTTGTTTTTATTATTTTATGTGGTGAATTGTTTGAATGCTAGTTTGAATTTGTGCCTTGCTTGATTGAATTGTAGTGAACTTTGAAGATTGTGACAACTGCAAGATCAAGGATTGAACCTAGTTTCTCTACTAAAAAGGCAAGTGGTGCTTCATATATTTTTTCCTATTATTTTCACTATGCATTAGTGATATTTTGAGTAGGACTTGCATGGAATTTTCTATGTGTTAACTATGCCATGGGAAATCCTAGTAGATGATGCCTTAGTAGAATTTTCCCTAAGTTAATATTCTTCCTACTAGTATGCTTATCCTAGCTAGTAGAAAATAAGGGTGGAATATATACATATGCTATGGAAATTTTACTAAGTCTATGACTTGTGTTTTGTTTAATAAAACAACTATGTGAATGAATCACCTGTGTGGAATAGAAAGAATGGGTTATGTTGAGTGGTCACACAAGGCCCATATCAATGGCCTCCCTGGTGTATCTCACTTGTGGAAATCCACCCAGGAACAAAGATATTTGAGATGTTAAGTGTTGAGAAGCTTCTAGTGCAGCCACATGGCAATATGGGCTCTTCCTGGATCATATAGGTTGCAATAACTTAGCCAGATGGACAGAAGGTGGTAGCGGTGATAGGTTGGAACGCGTCCATTTGGTCTAAGGGAAGGCTTCTGAAAGATCTTGTCTCGATGCATGTCGAGTCTTGTGGGGAAAGTGCACCACCTCTCGAGAGAGTAAAATCTAAGTACTTAGCCGTGTCCCCGGCAATGGAAAATTTGAGCATCAAGACATTGAAGCAATCAAGGATCTCCTCATCCCAATTTCTAAGTTAAAAACTTGTGGTTGAACAAGGATAAATGATCACCAATTTCTATTGGTAGTTCCTTGGGTGATTTGTCAAACAAAAACTTAGTGTTTTTTAACTAATAAGGAAAACCTTATTTTGAGCAAAGCAAGCCTCAGCTACACTTAGCCAAATGCATATAGATGTTAGATACCACTACTCTACCATAGTATCACTTGCCAATACAATTCAAATGTATTGACCCTTGTGGCTGTAACTTATTATGTTGCAGGTTTGTTTGATGTTAGTGAAGTGTGTTGAATAGGATTACAAGTCTACAACCAACATGATTTCCTGTGGCATATGAAGATGAAGGACTCCATGCTATATAGTTATTTCTGCTGCATTGTAATGAGATAGCCAAATGAGTTATGTAAGATGTAATGTATTACTTTATTCCTTGTTACAACTTATAAAATGACCTTTGTTTCTTGATATTACATCTTAAACTGTGGATGCTAGCTATTCAATCCACGGACTAGCATTGTAAACACAGGGATCTCTACCTTATCAGGTTGGGACCTCTACAATACTGATGGAGGCTCCTCTTGAGGAGAAGGGGATGATGAGCCATCTTTATCTTTAAGAAGTTGCTCAAGCATATTTTTGATCTCGTTGACCATGGTGGAGCTCAATCTTGTTTCCAAGTTTTTGAGATCATCCATGGTCATCGAGGTAGGCTCACCATACTCTTAGGCGGTAAAGCCTGAATAAAGAGCCGAGGCTCTGATACCAATTGAAAGGATCGTATGGGCAACTAGAGGGGGTGAATAGGTGCTACTTCAAATTTTCTTCTTTTTCAAATTAGGGTTTGACAAGAAAGGTAAAATTTCTAGATTGTGCAACTAAGGTGAATTTACCTATATGTCAAACGAGTACAAACTATCACAACACTAACCAATAGCAAGTTAAGTTAAGTGTGGTAAAGGATAGAAGTAACCAAAGTGGTGGACACGGAGACACAAGGATTTGTTTCCCATAGTTCCTTCCTTTTGAGGGGAAGTACGTCTAAGTTTAGAGAGGGAGTGGTACCAAACCACCTACGCCACGAAAGGCATCCCTTTTTCTCCAATGAACCTCGCCCCGATGGGTTCGATTCACCTTTTCCACTATATTGACAACCTTCAAGGTGGAAGCCGGCACCTTTACAACTAGTTCAAGGCACACATCCACAACTTAATTGGAGGCTCCCGAATACAAGCAAGATGTCAAAAAATCAAAGAAAAACTTGTAAGAACCAAATCTAGAACCAGAGTTTCCAAAGAAACACTAGAGCAAGGGGCCCTCAAGTGAATGAGGGGGAAATGAAGATCTCTCTTGGTGAAGCAATAGATCAAGGGCTCCTCCTTCGATTCTCCAAAGATCAACGACTTTGGATGGTTGAGTGAAGAGATCTTGGCGATTTGGTGGCTCAAATTGAGGTGGTGTTCTTGAGTGGGACGAGCAACCTTCCAAGGTAGGTGAAGGGTGCATTTATAGCACTTGGAGTGGATCTGCCCGTTGGGCATTAAATGCACCGGTACTACCGGTACTCAAGCGGTAGTACCGGACACAATCGGTACTACCGGTCAGGTACCGGACCAGGTACCGGAGATGCACCACACGAATGGCCCAGCCTCAGACACCCCCGGAACAACCTAGCGGTGCTACCTCTAAGCGGTAGTACCGATCATGAGGAGCGGTACTACCGGTCCGAGTGGTAGTACCGGCTCCAGGTACCAGTTGGTATTGATAGGGATGAAGAGCTCTTGTCCTCCCTCAGTGTCGCCCGGTACAGCCGAGCGGAACTACCGTTGCCAAGCGGTAGTACCGCTTGGTGCAAGAGGTACTATCGGTTGGAGCGGTAGTGCCGCCCCGCGGTACCGGGTGGTACTGAGGATTGATGAGAGCTTTCCTTCCCTATCAGATGCGACCGGTACACTGAATCGGTAGTACCAGTGACAAGCAGTAGTACCAGATGTGACTTCTAGTACTACCGGTCAGCACTGATAGGGAATGCATTTTTTCGTGACACAACCTTAAAGACATGAGATACACTTAGCACACGATTAAACCGATAGGTGTGTTATCATCAAACATCAAAATCATAAGAATAGGAAGTGCACTTTTAGTGGTGCCTCACAAGAGTGTGCACAGCAGCAAGCTATCACTCTATGTCTGACTATGTAGTTCTCTCATTTTGTTCTAGTGATATTCATCAATCTTGATTATTTGCACTAAAAAATATGATGCCAGGACCCCCTTTGCCAATGATGCACACAGGTTGAGGCCCTAATGTAAAGAAGAACAGATGCTATTATTTGGCTTTTTATTACTCTATGATGATTTTGGCAAAGCAACTCTTTGCCATGCTGAGAGTACCACTCCAACCAGTCATCCTAGATGAAAATATAGTTGAAGGATGATTGAATAGAGATTGATTTATAGCATCCCTTATTCCCCTTAATTCTATTGGTGCAAAACAACAAAGTTATATGATGCATGAGCTGGGGTATGTTCCTACTGGATCTACCTCCTGCTCTTCTGTAGCTTGCTTCACTGTAACTTGAGCTTCTTGATCTGCTACAACCTGCTCTCTCCTTCCAATTACTTCTCCACCTTGATGGCCTGCTCCTTCTTTTCCTGAAGCTAACTCTTGGAGGGCTCCAGGGAGCAACCAGAGTTGGGCAATGGTTTAATAGAATGATCTGGTGTTCTTGTTGATAAAGCTGATGATGTACTGGTTAAAACCAGTAGTATTTTGTGGTGTTCTTGAAGTGGTTGTGAAATGGTTTCTTGGCTGTGTGGAGATAGTGTGTTTTGCCTGGCAGCTTAACTACTATGACATCACTCCCTCTTATCCAGCTCTGGTGAGTTGTTCTTGTGTTGACAGCACAACATATGAATGTTGTGTGTAAGCTGCTTGCAAGTGGGACCCTTACTTTGTGGATCAGTTCAACCGAGAAGATATTTTCTGGTTGGTTATCATTGTCTTCCTTCTTACTTTTACTAGATTGGTGAAATTTGTCCCTTGGCCAATGAGGTTGTACTAAGGCACTAAACTGTATAAGAACAGATTCTACTTAGGCCCCTAATTACTGCTCTGTGATGAAAACCAACAGTGCATCTCACTGTTATCATCTGAGAGCACTAACCAAACTAACCTTTTGTTTTTCCTTTTAACTTTTGTTTTGTGTTATTTTGAATTGTTTTGCAGGTATACAAGATCAGGAAGAAACCATCAAAATATGAATATTTAGTTTAGGACTTATTTTATTATTCTTGTAAATCTCTTTACCTTGAATAATGTAATTAACAATGTAATATTGTATAATATTAATAAAGTTAAATTTTCTTTCTATTTGTAATCTGAATCTTGTAATATTTATATCTTGTTTATAATTATGTACTCAATTCTTATTTATTGTTGTAATTACTTTTCCTTTTGTGTTTAAATTTTAATTTATTTTCTATTTGAATAACTACAAATATAATATGTGTTCCAATAACTTTATCATATTAGGTTATTCGATAAGTAACATTCCATTTATCTTAAGTATTTAAAGACTCCATAATTCAATTTGTGGATTTTTATAAATTCATTTGAATTCAAATTTGCAATTCAAATTCATGTTTGAATATCTTCCCCCCTTAATAAATAATTCTGCAAAGGTCATGTCAAAATCTATCGTAGTTGTGCTAACGTTTCCATCAGAACAAAAGAGACCTCGATCACTCTATAGCTTCTTTAATTTTGCGCGAAACTTACCTGTATTTTATATGCATGAATTCAATGCACAAACATGTGTTCAGTCTATTTCTAGGTGCTAATCCTAGGATGTTACAATACTTTACATTTCTGAGGTTTGATCATCGGTATCTCTTATACCTAGTTCAAACTTGTTACCGTAAGTACTCTTTACTCGTTCCATGATATGACATCCCTTGTGACCTAGTCACATGCTTGCAAGCCAATTGGATGATATTCCACTAAGAGGGACCAGAGTATATATATCCATCATATGGATGGACAAATCCCACTCTTCCTCCATGTGCCTCAACACATACTTTCAAAATACTTAATTCCACCTTTATAACCACCCAGTTACGGAAGTGGTGTTTGATGTCATCAAAGTATTCGTCCGGTGATGGTGATTAACATGATAACATGGTCGAAGGATTAGGTTACTATGTATTTGAAAGCTTTGTAGAAAACTAACTCTAAATGACTTGATCTTACGCTACGCTTACTATAGGAGTGTGTCCATCATATCATTCTCCTATGACATGATCTTATTATTAATGACATCTAATGTCCATGATCAGGAAACCATGATCATATATTAATCAACAAGCTAGTTCAACGAGAGGCTTACTAGGGACTCTTTTATGTTTACAAAACACACAAGTATTAATGTTTCCGGTTAATACGATTATAGCATGTTATGCAAAAATTTATCATAAACACAAAGATATAATAATAACCATTTTATTATTGCCTCTTGGGCATATCTCCAACAGTCTCCCACTTGCACTAGAGTAAATAATCTAGTTTTGAAAAACTTGTGCATTCAACACCAATGGCTTTCTAGCATTGTATATACACGATTGCTAGTGGTTAACTAATCTTCGGATCCGACACTTTCAGGTCCGTTTGTAATTGCATGTCTTTGCGTCTCTACGCATCACTCATTCTTCAATGAGATGTCATTGTATAAATTTGGTACTTTGGTGAGACCTTTAGTTCCTTAGGGTTAAAACATGTTGATACAATTGTCGTACAATATATCTTCATAGTACTAGCCCCCTGTGAACCACACCTAGTTTGATAACAAACAACTTGACACAAATGCCCTCTTTAGTTGCTACAATAACATGCATATACTTAGCCTTTTGTTATAGTATCTGTCATAATGTCTTAACTTTGGAACTCATCCAAATCCGTTATGGAACTTTTTTTCCATTACATTGTGCCACCCATAGTTTAAATTGAGATAAACTTAATTTGTATCTTGTGACAAAACTAGTATCAATGTAACACTTTACAATGAACTATCCATCTATTTCTTACCTCTACATAAATAATATATTCTTAGTTCTTCCAAAATCATAAGAATATCCTTACTATTGTCCAATGATTATCTTATGAATCATTCTGATATCTGCTCATAACATTTAGAGTATAGGATATATCTGGATGTGTACATATCATGGTATGATTGATCAAAAATATTCTTTCTGATTTCATTCACCAAGTGTCAAAAATACTTGGATCTCATGTCACTTACCAAGTGTCAATACACTTGAATCTTGATTCAATCCTTCATGTGCGACAAGAACCTTTCTTGTAGTTTCTATATTGAACTATTTCAATATCATCTATGTACTCTCGGCACAACCATATAAGTGTCTCAATCTATCCATATAGACATTGATGCCAAATATTCGGGTTTTTCCTAAGTCTTTCAACAAGATGAAATTCTTAACCTGTGTTAGTAAAAGATACATTATTTCCAATCAACAATATGTCTTTCACATAATGTATTAGAACTATGTCTTAGTGCTCCCACTTAATTTCTTGCAAATGCAAGCATCTTCATCGTCTCTAATGAAATTAAACCTTAACAGTTTCATCACGGCGAAGATTCAAACTCCTCGATGCTTACTTCAGCTATTGAAATTTGCATGCCTTGTTAGCATTCTTTGAACAAACAAAACCCTTTGGATCGTGTTATATACACGTCCTACGTAACCATTCTATTAGAAGAACTTATTTTGTTTTGTTCAACTACCATATAACAAAATTATATGTAGTGGTTGCTATATATTAATCCGTCCAGACTAAATATCGCTATGAAAAATTAAATCTTGTCATAATCAACTTCTTGAACATTGTCGCGAACTCTTTCCCAACATGTCGACTATTTCATAGATGTGAAACATCCATGTCCATTTATTTATAGATCCAAATACGACTGTAAGGTCTTACACCTTTCCAGAGGGTCTTCTAAGTTCAAAAAACTTGATTTCTCGTGTATGGAAGTATCACGGATTTTATGGCTTCAAGCCATTTAACGGAGTTAGGACCCATCATCTCTTGTTTGCATGTAGTCGGTTCATTATTGTCAAACAACAATGATTTACTCTAAAATCTTAGTATTTGATTGTTTTACCTGACCTACATGGTTAAATAGGAACTTAGACCTCCGTGATCACAACCTTTGAGGCACGTGAGCCATGAGAATTGTTGCTACTTCCGAGACACTTTCCGATGCTGCGCAACTCAGCACATATTAGCTAAAGTTCAATATCCTTATCAAAGTTCTATCATCCTCCCACTTAACTTTTCACGAAAAATTCCTTCTAAAGAAACTTGACGTTCTAAGCGACACACACTTTTGTCTTCCGTGTTATGGAGGAATACCCAACGGTTATTCGAAATAACTTACAAAGACATGCTCATCTGAATTTGGTTGTAAACATTTTACTTATGCCTAGCATACCAATTTTTAAGAAAAGGACAACTTGGGTCTTATCCCAAACCATAACTTATATGGTGTCATTTCAACGGATCACGATGGTGCTCTTTTCAGTGTAAAAGCGGTAGTCACTAAAGCTTTTAATCTTTTAAAATATAATAGTAGTTCTATAACTTACACCTTTGATCTTACCATGTCAAACAAGGTTTCATAACATATCTCGAGCACTCCATACTCATATGGTGTTTTGGAAAATGCAAATCCATGGAACAATTCCTCAAATCTTAGGTGTTATGCTAAACTTGTAACTCAAATATATTCCTTTATGATCCAACCATAAACTCTTTATTTTCTTGTTACAATGATTTTCCACTTCATCTTGAAAGTCTTTGAACATTTTGAAATATTTCAACTTCTTCCTCATTAAGTAAATATAAACATATATTCACTCAAATTTCTAGAGAAAGCATATGAAGTTGAAACCCATCGCTCATGACTACACATAATGGATTACATACATCAATATGTACAAATTCCAATAAGTTAGTCGTTCGTTCTTCTAGGCCTTTGAACAAAGTTTTAATTATCTCCAAGAAAGTCTCACAAGCATCATTTGATCAAAATCAAAAGACTCCAAAATTCCATCAACATGGAGTTTTTTCATGTTTTCTTTCCAATATAAAATTAAACGGCGATGTCACTTCTTAAGTGATCTTTCAATCATTTGTCTTTCGACATTTTTAGCATTAGTTTTATGGACGTGATTTATCCAACCCAATGTGTAAATCTTCCATATTTTATGGATTATGGCAATTATTTGAACAACCCTTTTGTTCTCATAATACCTGATCAAAATAACAATTATTGAAACAAATCTTGAAGGTAAGCTTTGGTGTTAACGAGTAACACAATAACACTTTGTTTGTTTTCGATGAACATCATCACCTATTCTCTTGCTAGTTACTTAGGCCATTGCAGTTCATGAATTGTGTTGTTTTGTATGACATTTCATAACAACAAATTCGGTATCCAATACCCGAGAACCACATTGTTTAAAAAGCAAAGAATACAACCATAACATGTATATCATCTATATACCTGAGCTGAACAATTCTAGTCTTTTCTTTTTTTGCCAAATATTTCTGAGATTCTCTTTCAGCATTCCCTTTTCTTTTTAAAAGAATCTATCAACGTGAATAGTCACCATATACATGACATATAGTCCAACGAGTGTATAGTAAAATACTAATACCTTTGGACTTGCACTTTGAAGTAGATCACCATCATCAAATGTTTGGCGTTCTTTCAAATTCCATTCTTTAGTAATGTTTTAGTGTAGCAAACATTTTACCTACATCTTATATTCATCCTTATCATGGCAATTTTCATGATCAAGCTACTTTAGCTTATAACGATGAATCGCGAGTATAATGTTGCTCTCCAAAACCTTTGGAGGATTAGGACAACTAGCGTCTCCAACCTTTTGCAAATTGTCATCAAATATGAGAACATAATTTTTGCCATATTATACTCTATCATGTTGCAACCAAACACATCATTTCAGATGTTACAATATCTTCCACACATGATGGTTTCTGAAACAATTCTTTCAGCTCCTAGATAATCTTGATATTAAAACAATCTTTTGAATATCAAGAATCATGGAGACAAACATGATACTTAGATACTAAGACTGGAATTGTTGCTCTTGATTTAATAATAATTATTAAACTTCATGGAGTAAACGAAGTTTGCTAAAAGTTTGCAATAGGACTTTTAAACTTTAGATTGACACTCAAAACAATACAATACCAGTTTGTAAAGTAACTATCCAGAATTCTATAGTTCTATTATCTCAATTATAACTAAGCGTAAGATGGTGAACGGATGCCAATGACTACAACAATTATGCAAATTCACTTTGATTTAATTTATGATAAATTGTGTTCAACTTTAATCATATTACTATTTGAACTCGCACTCAAAACAACATCCCTCCAGTCGATTTGGTGATTACACGAACCAAATCCACTACACCAAGTCTGATCATCAGGAGAGATGATGTAGCTTCAAAGGCGAACAATCAACATGTTCATCATATCATCCGTATGACTCATGCTTTACCTTTCGATATTCCGTGTTCCGAGGCCATGTCTGTACATGCTAGGCTCATCAAGGTTAACCTTAGTATACGCATGTGCAAATCTGGCTTACACCCGTTGTATGCACATGTAGAATCTATCACACCCGATCATCACGTGATGCTTCGAAACGATGAGTCTTAGCAATGGTGCCTACTAAGTAAGAACAATTTATTACTTGATATTTAGTGAGAGGGATCATCTTATAATGCTACCATCGCGATCTAACCAATACAAGATGCATAAAAAGGATTAACATCACATGCAATTCATAATATGTGATATGATATGGCCTTTCTTCTTGTGTTGTTGACCTCCATATCCAAAGCATGAAATTGATCTTCATCATCACCGGCATGATGTCAAGGTCAATGGCGCCGCTTCATGGTTGTCCTCCACCAACAACAACTATTATAACTACTTGATGAATATACATGCAGGTCTTAACGAAATTAAAGACAACCATAAGGCTCTTACCGGTTGCCAACTTACAATAAGGATCATTGCATACATCATATATAATCATAATCACATCATGGCCATATCACATCACAACACAAGCCCTGCAAAAACAAGTTACACGCCTCTAATTTTCTTTCCATGTTTTACGTGGCTGGGGCTTTCGAATAAGAATCGTTCTAACTTACGAACATGAACCACAACGTTGATACAAGTATTGTCAAGTGCCCGTTGTAAACTGAATCTTCACTATGGTGGGAGAGATAGACACCCGCAAAGCCACTTGTGCAATACAAGTTGCACGTTGAGCGTGGAGTAAGTCTCATGTACGATGACATGTAAGGTTAGCCCAGGCCGCTTCATCCCACCATCCCGCAAGATGCAAAGTACATGAAAATCAAACGATAATAAAAGAATAAACACCACCAAAACCATTTTGTTCTACTCGTGCAATAGATCTACGCATATACATGGCTCTGATACCACTATAGTGTTCGCAGCATGGAAAACAAAAAAATTCTATCGCGGGAACACACAAAAGCCAAGATCTAATGTACGAGATCGGTGCAACGAGTTTGTAGAGTACAAACCCTCGTAGATCCAAAGCGTTTAACGAGATCGGATTCTCGTGGTTGATGTAGTCGTTCACTTGTTGATCTCAAGATCATGTAGATGATCCTTTCGGCGCCATGTTTCGGCAGCGCTTCCACAGTCGGTCATAGGTACCATAGTCGATGAAGACCTTCATCTCCCTTGTTCTAGCAGGCAGCGGAGCTAGTAGATCTCCTCGAAATCCCAACAACACGACAACGTGGTGGTGGTGGAGAGGAATCCCTGTAGGGCTTCGCCTAAGCCAGAGCAGGGCAATGGAGGAAGGAGGTGGGAGGCGGCCATGGGTGGTGGAGCCTAGGGTTTGGGGTGAGAGTGTAGGGGGAGCCCCACCCCTCCTTATATGTGTGGGGGCGGCGGCCAGGGTTCCCAGACCTGGCCGAGTCCTCCCCAAACTCCTCATGGCCGGCGGCAATGGAGAGGGAAAGGGAAACCTTTTCCCTCAAGGTTTCCTTTCTTTCCTCCACTAGGACTTTGACTTTCAAACTAGTGTTTGACTATTCAAACTAGATCTTGATTCTCTCTTCCTTTTCCTTGGCCGAATTGACCTAGTGGTCTATGCTACTACCCCATTAGTGGTGCATTCCAAGCACCCCCTCCCGGGGTGGTGGACCTTCTAGAACTTTCTAGAAGCTTCTGGTCAAAACACCGAAAACAATTCCGAACCCTGGAAAATGACATTCCTTATATGAATCTTATTCTCTGAACCATTCCGGATCTCCTCGTGATGTCCGGGTTCCAATCCGATACTCCAAACAACATTCGGTATCCAACTCATATTCAATATCTACTAAACAACATCAAATCCTTAAGTGTGTATCGCTACGGTTTGTGAACTATGCAGACATGATCGAGACACCTCTCTGATCAATAACCATTAGAGGAATCTGGAAATCCATTATGTATCCCACATATTTCTATGATTACAATATGATCGAACAAACCATTTACATACGATACTGATTCCCTTTGTTGCGAGATACTTTACTTATTCGAGGTTTGATCGTTGATATCTCTTATACCTAGTTCAACCTCGTTATCCATAAGTACTCTTTACTGGTTCCGTGATATGACATCCCTTGTGACCTAGTCACATGCTTGCCAGCCAATTGGATGACATTCCACCAAGAGGGCCTAGAGTATGTCTATCCGTCATATGGATGGACAAATCCCATTCTTGATCCATGTGCCTCAACACATACTTTAAAAATACCTAATGCCACCTTTATAACCACCCAGTTACGGAAGTGGTGTTTGATGCCATCAAAGTATTAATTCAGTGATGGTGATTAACATGATCTCATGGTTGAAGGATTAGGTTACTATGTAATTGAAAGATTTGTAGCAAACGAACTCTAAATGACTTGATCTTATGCTATGCTTATTATAGGAGTGTGTCCATCATATCATTCTCCTAGTGACATGATCTTGTTATTAGTGACATCTAATGTCCATGATCAAGAAACCATGATCATCTATTAATCAACAAGCTAGTTCAACAAGAGGCTTACTAGGGACTCTTTTATGTTTACAAAACACATAAGTATTAATGTTTCCGGTTAATATAATTATAGCATGTTATGCAAACATCTATCATAAACCCAAATATATAATAATAACCATTTTATTATTGCCTCTTGGGCATATGTCCAACATGTTGGTGCGAGTGGTGCAGACTGGTGGCTACGGTCTCTGGCTGGCGAGGCCGGGTAGGACAAGACTCAGACGAGGCCGACGTCCGAGCCCCCGCAAACCAGCCACATGTTTTCGCCCGATATGCGCCGAATCAGACCCTGCCGCGCAGTCCGGTCCGTTTGTGGGGTGCCATTGGTCCTTGGGCTAGGTCCGGGAGGGCAAGATCGGACGCGCAGCATCTGATTGTGGGGGGTGTTGGGGATGGCCTAACTCTACTACTGGAGCGAACGGAGCTGCTAGGGCATGGGCCGCGCGGATCTCAAACTATGCAGCACTCCGGCGTTTAGTGCAAAATTGCAAACCGAGTTGTTCAGAGATCCACGAAAAAACCGTGAAACAAGTGCAAATTACAACTACTACCACACACAAGTGAATAAATAATACGTTATCTCTCCCCCTTCTCCTTTCTCTCGAGCATATCCATGACACCCGAACCCCATAGACTCTCCCTGATACGACCCACGTCGCCACTCGATTCATGATAGTCGCCAACAAAATAGGACCATTGTATAGCCCATTCGCTACCACGATCTCGTGGGCTGGTACTATGTTCCTTGCCGCCAGCAGCGGAACTGCAGCTGTCACAGGTATCCAGACCGCATCCAAGTACTACGCTGTCGGAACGAGGTCCCCTCCGCGGCGTCCCTACTCAACATGATCTCTAACCCTAGCTCTATGTACAAAGAAAATCATGCAGAAAATGAAAAAACAACACTCCCGGTCAGCCTATGTAGCTTCATGGGCTTAAATCCCATTGTTGTTCTGCTACCCACTAGGATGGGTCAGCTTGTTGCTGCCCGTACGTGCTATGTATACCTTGAATGGGTCCATGACCAATGATTTCACAATGCGAATGTAACACCCCATCATTTAGAAACCAACGAAGGGTAGAAATAGGAATCTGATCATTTGCATGCATTCATCTGTAAAATCTGGGTAATTTTTTTTGCCAAACTAAAACCTCAAGAGATCAGAGTTTCTTTCACTATCTAAAGGTAGAATTAGCTCTTTATAGTGATTGCTATAAATTTTTACATGACCTTTAGGAATTAATGAATTTTGGGGAAACAATTTGAATTCAAATTTGAAATTTAAATCATTTGGAAAATATTTTAAAAAATAAAAGTAAGTAATATTAAATTGTTTTCTAAAATGATTTAGTAGTATTGTTAGACTATGATATATATATCAAACAATAATGAGAATTTAAGATAAGATAACAAAGTAATTTAAATAAGAAAGAAATTCTTGTTTCTTTTCCTCATTCCATTACAATAATACAAAGGGAGATAAATACATTAAACAAAAGTATTATAGAAAACAATTTACAATGAAATGAAACTTTATTTAACAATAAGAATATTATTACAAAGATTCTTTACAAAAGAATAAATGCAAGATTACAATGAAAGATAAAAACCTAGATTATTTATCTACTTCTATACCAAATCTTTATCTTCATAGTCTCTATTCCTGCAAAATAAAAGAAACTCAAAAGGAAACAAGATGTTAATGGGTTAGTATTACTCTCAGTGGTGAACAGTGAAGTGCACTATTCATATTTACATCATTGAGTAAATTAAAGGGGCAAATTTCACTAATGAGTAATATCTGTTCTTTTAGGCAAATAAGCTTTAGATTAACATCATTAGCTAAAGAAAAGGGGCAAGTTTCACCATGTTAGTAACTAGTAAAAGGTTAAGCAGTGAAAACAGATTCACTTGGTCTGATCCAAAATGAACAGAATAGTGAAGCGGCTCAATCACCTAACTGCATGCTATGTGCTGTCAACATAGCAGCAGCAACTCAACACAATCAAAAGGGATCACACTACCGCGGCACAACTGTTGTACATCTCAGTTCACCCCCACATTCTCAAGCACACAGCCAAGAACACCACTAATATTGTCAAATACCCAACAAATCCACAAACCAATACACACAACAAACCAACCAAATCATCCACAAGATGGTGACATGAGGAGGGGGTGGTGTAGGAGGATAGCAAGAACAAGTACCAACTCATAGGAGCAAGGAAGAGCAGGACAAGTACCAGGAGGTGTAGGACAAGGTCCAGGAAGTGATCATCACACCAAGATCAAGCCAGCAAGAGCAACCAACACAGCAACATCATCAACAAGTAACTGTGTGGTGAGTTTATACAAAACCATCACATGATTGATCCTATCCATTTTATCATACCATGTGTTGTTTTGTATGTAGTCTTCTCAAAAAAACACCCAAGTGAGGTGTATCCATCATAGAAGAAAGTAAACAAAGCTAACAGTAAATCTTGGCAAATCACAACCAAGATCTCAGCCTGTGCATCACTGATCTTGGACGCGAATCTCTAGTCTTATAACTCAATACACAACAATCTTTAAGTGCACATTTCTGAGCACATCTTATGGTTAGTAGCACCTCAGAAATAATTACATCTTAAGAATTCATCTTAAACAGTA
The DNA here is from genome assembly GCA_916181665.1 of Avena sativa. Classification (NCBI taxonomy): domain Eukaryota; kingdom Viridiplantae; phylum Streptophyta; class Magnoliopsida; order Poales; family Poaceae; genus Avena; species Avena sativa. Next base: position 60,863,791 of record OV702283.1, on the reverse strand, counting down.
AGGATCCATCATATTATCCATACAAAGGCCTATCAAATCATTTTCCCAAGCATTGTAGGAATCATACCTATAGATTATCTATCATAGATCATTTTAGAAAGGAGGTAGCAGGTAAAAAACTTGGTTTCTACCTAGAATAGTCTTAGACCAGCATCATAGACTAAGCTATTTATCCAATATAGCTCTTTAGATAACAGAAATCTTTCCTAGCTAACAAACTAAGACAATCCATAGTAGAACTCATGAAAAGCCTATCCAAAGACTGGAAATGTGTACCAATCAAAGGATGGTGTCACAACAACCTTCTTAATAAGAAATCCAAGTATACAGGCTAAATAACTTAGTTTCCATACTCAATCATTTTCCTGAGATAAATAATCAGGAATCATTTTTTCATCTGTACATTCTATCATCAAAGATTATCATAGAACCATTGGAGTAAGTAACCAACTCCAATTTCCTCACATTTAAACATATCAATACAGGCCAGTACATAAAGTTTTAGTTAACAACTACTGACAGAACCAATATTACTAAGAACACAAAACAGCAGTGAAATCCACACTACTAGTATTAATAGGTAATCACCTCAACACAACATATTATCAAGGGATGAACCCTAACACAGAGGTATGAACCCTAGAACAATGAATAATCACAATTAGGGTTCATATGTGGATAGCACATAAGAGCCAATAGGGTAGCACAAAGAATATGAGGGGGAGAAGGGGAGGAACTCACCAGAGGCCCTCGCTGTAGTTAGAAGAGGAAGCAGAAAGGCCGACAAGCACGCACACGGCGGCACGAGGAGCACCCGAGGGTGATGCAACCCGCAACCATGGCGGCCATGGTAGAATGAGTGATGTTGGCGGCACCACATGGCCACCAGAGCCACGATACAGCACCACAGGGGCAGTGTGAGACCCTAGCGCATGGCTTAATAGGATTGATACTAACAAGTTGCAACTTCTTATCCGAAAGCTCATCTGGAAAGAACTCTGAGGTTAAGCGTGCTTGGCCTAGAGAAATTTTAGGATGTGACTGACCGAGAAGTGGGTACCGGGTGCGCATGAGTGAGTACAAAGTGCGCAGAAAATACTAGTGTTGGTCTAGGGGGTAGTCTAGAGATCTTATTGAGCTGCCAGAAGTGACAGCCGCCGGTCCGGAGAGGCCGAGGTGTTACAAGTGGTATCAGAGCCGACCCTCGCAGTTACACGGGCGTGCGCAGGTCAATGACGGACATGTGGAGCATGGCGCGTGTGACCCGAAGTGGACACAGCATGGCACATGTGTCGGCACTAGACGCACACACGTATGCCAAGAGGGGGTGTTCCTGGATTATGGTTGATCGACGAGGGCGTCGATCTTCTAAGGGTGGGTGTATGTGAGACCCTAGCGCATGGCTTAATAGGATTGATAGTATAACCATACTAACAAGTTGCAACTTTTTTCGGAAAGCTCATCTGAAAAGAACTCTGAGGTTAAGCGTGCTTGGCCTAGAGCAATTTTAGGATGGGTGACCGACCGGGAAGTGGGTACCGGGTGCGCACGAGTAAGGACAAAGTGCGCAGAAAAGACTAGTGTTGGTCTGTGGGGTTAGTCTAGAGATCCTATTGAGCTGACAACTGCCGGTCCGGAGTGGCCGGGGTGTTACAGGCGGCGAAGCACCACATCGTCGGCAGCCACCAAACCCTAGGGTTCAGGGTGGAGGCGGCTTGGCCAGGAGAGCGTCCTAGCATTGAATTGAGCAGGACCAGTGGTTGGAGCAGCATCGACTATCTCGTCATGCACCACGGCAGCGGCCGGAGAAGTCTGAGGAGGCCAGAATCGCACGACAACGGCGGCGGAAACAACGCCATGGCGGGGCGAGAGAGAGAGGAGAGAACACGAGTGTGCGAGGGAGAGGAGGAGTGTACTGGGCCGGTACGGGCTAGTATCACTCGAGTCGAGTGGATTTGACCAGCCCAGGTGGGTCGGGTTAGGGCTGGGCCAGCCCAATGGGCTAGGCCCAGATCTTAAATCAAGTATCCAAATAATTGTTTCAAGACCAAAATAACCCTAAAACTAAATAATCTCTAAGAAATGGAATAAAAATCCCAAAAATACAAAAAATATATCCATTAGTTCATAAACATATATAAATTACTCAATAAAAATTAAGATTTCTATTTTTAATAGAATAAATTTTGGTTAATTATTTTTATAATATATATATTCCTTAAGTGTATAAAAATAATAAAATATCTAAAAATAAATAAAATTTACTTTTATCATTCTAAAGTAGTATAGTATTTTATAAAATACTAGATTGCTATTTAAATTAGCAAAATAAAATCTTCTAAATTAAAATGCTTATTCTTAAAAAGAATATTAAGAAAATAATAGTAGGAGTTAAAATTAAATAAAAATAAGTTTTAAGCTCTTATATTGTTATATTATACCACAAAAATATTAAAATTCTAGGAATTATCCATTAACAATTTCCTTTTATTAAATAAAGGAATGTAAGAATTTAATAAGGTGGGTAAAACACACAAAGAAGATAACTAATAAAGGATGTATTGCATTACTATGCATATTCATTATTACTTCTTTAAATATTGTCCTTACCGGCCAATAATGGTGTTCTGTAGAAATAGAAGCTCAAGGTCGAGTGCAAGCATCCGACTTCACTACCTTGCAGTCACAAGGCAATTTCATCATGTGCTCATGTCCTTTGACGAGTCTTTATCAAAGTAATTGCAAATTGTGTGTGATCATCTATATTATAAAGAAATAAAATATTATTTTCTCAAAAAAAATAAGATGTTCTTATCATCCTAAGTGGTGATAAAGATAAGGTGGGCAATGGAACTTAGGTTTCTAGTTGCAATGAGGTTCGTCACCTAGGAATTAATAACCCATGATATTAGTGATTCTAGCGCCATATATTATGTGTTAACCGTGAGATTTGGAATTGGACAGAGAAGTCAGATGGATCATCTTCCTTTCGTATGTAGGCAAGACGACCTTAACATGATGCTGTGTTTCCTTGCGAGGATCCAGCATATGGGTGGGCACCCTTAGGCCCCATGATTTTGGTGTCTAGATTATCTATGAGCGGCTGCCGGAGGTATAGTCGGACCTATATGGAGCTTGCCAGGGGCATCACCGACTCATAGAGTCTTCGGGAACTCATCATGGTTATAGCTCGCCCGGAAGGGGGCTTAACGGATGTGTGATGAGTGCAGCAGCACTTCGTTGGGAGACCCCAAGAGGAAGGTATGATGAGCACAGCAACAAGTTTTCCCTCAGTAAGAAACCCAGGTTATCGAACCATTAGGAGGAAGGAAACGACTCAAAGGTATTGCTAGCAACTTGGAGACCTGCACAACACAAACTCAAGACTTTTCCCCAATGAACAGTGAGGTTGTCAATCTCACCAGTTTGCTATAGCAAAGGATTAACTGTATGGTGTGGAAGGTAATGGTGGTTTGCAACAAGTAAACGGTACTAGTGGAAGATGTTTCAATGGTAAAGAATGGACCGGGGTCCAGAGTTCACTAGAGGTGTTCTCCTTAGATAAACAAACAAGACATGCTAGGTAAACAAATTACAGCAGGGCAATTGACAGGACTGAGCAAGGCATAACAATGCAATACTAGACATCAAGATCCTATGAAATTCGATTGGGCAATACAACAAGATACATAGACCGCCATCCAACTGCATCTATGACTAGAAGTCCACCTTTGGGTTATCATCCGAACCTCCACCAGTATTAAGTTGCAAGCAGTAGACAACTGCTTTAAGCAAAGTGTGCAAGGTAAACAATCCACTTGTTCCATGAACAAGAGACCGTTGTTTTCTCCCTAGTGTCAACAACACATCTACAACCTTAGAGATTTCTGTCACTTCCCTTAGATTAAATAGAGGCATGAACCAACTATCGAGCATAAATACCCCCTCTTGGAGTGACTAGCAACTACTTAGCCAAGATAGCTACTAACAACAGAGAGCATGCAAGATCACAAACAACACAGACATGATAGAATCAATAAGACAAAACCATTAATCAATCTAACATAGTAATTCAATATCCATTGGATCCCCGCAAACACAACATGCATGAATACAAATAGATGAGATCTTGATCATGAACGGAGCTCACAAGATCTAGACATGAAAGCACACGGAGGAGATACAACCATCTAGCTACTACATGGACCCATAGTCCAAGGTGGAACTACTCACGCTTCATACCGGAGGCTGGCATGATGAAGAAGAAGGCCTCCGGGATGATCTCCCCTCCGGCAGGGTGTCGGGAAGAGCTTCAGATCCCCCTGATCTAGGGACGATGGTGGCGGCGGCTACAGACGGTTTCGTGGAATATTGATTGGGTCCTTAGGGTTTAGGCATCGGGGGCTTCATATAGGCGAAGAGGTGAGGCAGGAGGGCGACCAGGGGGCCCACACCCTGCCTAGGCGTGGCCTAGGGTGGGCCCGCGCCTGTGGGGTGTGCGGCCGCGCTGTGGATCCCCTTCGTCTCTCCTCTGGACTCCGTGTTATCCTCGGTGAAATATTGACTTTGGCTTTTGTCCCGTCCAATTCCGAGAATATTTCCTTACTAGATTTTCTGGAACCAAAAACAACAGAAAACAGGCAACTGGCATTTTGGCAACTTGTTAATAGGTTAGTACCAGAAAACATATAAAAACACCTCAAAAGTGTGGACAAAGCAAAGCAAAGTAGATACTAAAAAAGCTTGGAAGATCAAAATTTATAGATACGTTTTCGACGTACCAAGATGTAGTCAGCCCCGAAGGATCGTGCAGACATATGGGGTGATATGTCAGAAACGTATGTATAATTTTTGATATTCCATGCTTGGTTAGTATCTAGTTTGCTTTGCTTTGTCTACACTTTGAGGTGCTTTCTACATGTTTTCTGGTACTAACTTATTAACAAGTTGCCACAGTGCCAGTTGCCTGTTTTTTGTTGTTTTTGGTTTCAGAAAAGCTAGTAAGGAAATATTCTTGGAATTGGACGGAACAAAAGCCAAAGTCAATAACTTTTTGTGGGGAACAAGAAGTCCAGAGGGGAGACAGAGAGGCGTGCCAGGGCGCCTAGACCACCCTAGGCGCGGGTGGGCCCTGCCCTGCACCTAGGCAGAGTGTGGGGCCCCTGGCCACCGCCTCGGCCTCCCCCTTCGCCTATAAGAAGCCCCCGATGCAGAAACCCTAAGCACCCGATCAAATCTCCACGAAACCGTCTGTAGCCACCGCCACCATTGTTCCTAGATTGAGGGGATCTGAAGTTCTTCCCGGCACCCTACCAGAGGGGAGATCATTCCGGAGGCCTTCTCTCCAGATGATGCGTGAGTAGTTCCACCTTGGACTATGGGTCCATGTAGTAGCTATATGGTTGTATCTCATCCTTTGTGCTTTCATGTATAGATCTTGTGAGCTCCGTTCATGATCACGATCTAATCTATTTGTAATCATGCATGTTGTGTTTGCGGGGATCCAATGGATATTGAGATTATTATGTTGGTTTGATTAATGGTTTTGTCTTTATGATTCTATCATGTCTGTGTTGTTTGTGATCTTGCATGCTCTCCGTTGTTAGTAGCTGTCTTGGCCGAGTAGTTTCTAGTGACTCCAAGAGGGGGTATTTATGCTCGATAGTGGGTTCATGCCTCTAGTTTCCAAGGGAAGTGACAGAAATATCTTCGGTTGTAGATGTGATGTTGCCACTAGGGAGAAAACAACGGTCTCCTGTTCATGTAACATGTGGACTGTTTACCTTACACACTTTGGTTAAAGTAGTTGTTTGTTGCTTGCAACTTAATACTGGAGGGGGTTCGGATGATAACCTGAAGGTGGACTTCTAGCCATAAATGCAGTTGGATGGCGGTCTATGTATCTTGTTGTATTGCCCAATCGAATCTCATGGGATCTTTCTGACTAGTAATTGCATTGTTATGCCTTACTCAGTTCCTGTCAATTTCCCTACTGTAATTTATTTACCCTTCCTTCCATGTTGTTTATCTAAGGAGAGCACCTCTAGTGAACTATGGACCCCGGTCCAATCTTTACCATTGATACATCTTCCAGTGTTACTTGTTTACTTGATGTAAACCATTACCTTCCACACCACACGTTTAATCCTTTGTTACAGCAAACCGGTGAGCTTGACAACCTCACTGATTCGTTGTGGCAAAGTCTTGAGTTTGTGTTATGCAGATATCCGCGTTGCTTGCAACACCTGTGTGACGTTTCCTTCCTCCTTTTGGTTCGATAACCTCGGTCTCTAGTGAGGGAAGACTTGATGCTGTGCTGCTTCACACCTTGCTCTTGGGGTTCCCAACAGACTCCATGTCAAGCACCAAGTTCTCTGGCGCTATCAAGGAGTCATCAACAAGTTTTCTGGCGCCGTTGCCGGGAGGCTAAGGACGTCTTCATAAGGGGAGTCCTTCACTTCCTTTCTCTTTACTTTGTCTTTAGTTGCTTTGTTACTTTTGCCTGGTTTTGTTTGCCTCTTTTCAAGAAAAAACCCAAAAAATTAGTCTAGTTTGGTTTGCTTTCTTTATTCAAAAACACAAAAAATATAGTTCCTGCTCTAGTTGCTGGTCTGTTATTGCCTTACTTGGTTATGCTTTCTACCAATGGATGGTTTATTTGAAACTAGTTCTTATTGGCAAGGTGGGTTCATGGAAGACCAAAAGTATTATTATAAGGAACACCGTTTGTCACAAAAAGGGAAACACTTATGGGAACAAATTGATAAGTTGAATACTATTTCTAGAAACGTGTGCTCTACTTATAATGTTACTTATTGCTTTGATAAGTCTTGTTGCTGTAGGAGGTATAAACACCTTCCTTTTCAATGTGAGTGTAATGATAATGTTACCATATCTTCTTATGTTAAGGGAAATTATGACTTTTATGATGTGAAACAAATAGAAAATTTTATTTCCTTCAAGGGTGCATTTGAACTTGCTAGTTTGCTTGAAAATACTGATGATGCACCTTATGAATGCAAGGTTTATGAGATACTTAAATTCTGATTTGATAATTACGAGGAAGAAAATAGCTATATTCTTGAATATTTTAATAGATGCTTTCCACAGATGGAAGAGACTAATGCCTTGCAGGAGCCTATGGAAGAAGAAATTGCTGAAACTGAAAGCTCATTAGATGAAAAAGAGGAGGAGAGTGATGAAAAAAGGAGGAACAATGGATCTACCCATGCCTACCTTCTAATGAGAGTAACTCTTTATCCCATACATTATTTGATTGTCTCCCATGCTTACCAAAGGAGGATGAATGTTATGTTCCTGTGGATCCTTTTGAAATATCTACTTTGGGTAAAACCTGTGAAGGTTTTAATCCCACTATTTTTGAGCTTGATAGAAATTATGTGTTTGTAGATCATGAAAAACATGCTTTACGTGATAGCTATATTGTTGAGTTTATTCATGAGGCTACTGAAAATTATTATGAGAGAGGGAAACATGGTTTTATGCATCTCAATAATATTAAGTTTCCTCTCTTTATGTTGAAAGTTTTGAAGTTGCACTTGTTTTGCTTTCCTATGCTTGTTGATTTGTGCTTACATGACTTGTTTTCTTACAAGATTCCTATGCATAGGAAGTGGGTTAGACTTGAATGTGTTTTGAATTTTTCTTCTTGATGCTCTCTTTTACTTCGATTCATATTTCTTATGAGAGCATCTTCTCAAACTATCATGCCTAACTTAAAGGCGTTAAAGAAAAGTACTTGTTGGGAGATAACCCAAGAGTTTCCTTGAGTCTTGGAAGTTATTACTCCAGTAATGACCTCTCCTTATCCTTTTTGTTTGCTTTTTGTGCCAAGAATAACCTCTAATGAGAGGGAAGTAAGATTTAGGGAGTTGCTGTCCTGAAACAGATTTTTGTCCTCCACCATAAAAATTCGTGAGGAATCTTTGTAACTCTGATTAAGCTCAAAATTACGAATAGAACCCCATTATGTAGCATCAGCTGCAGGCGGGTCACCTAGCGGTGCATCCAGCACATAGGTCAAATTACCAGCATTGAGGACAATCCTAAAATTGTGGAACCAATCCACGAAGTTGCTTCCATTGTTTTTCAACTTTTCTTTCTCTAGGAACGCATTAAAATTGATGGTAGGGCCCGCCATTGATCTACAACATATTTGCAATAGTTTAGACTAATTTTATGACAAATTGAGTTCTAATTAATAGTTAAATTAATCTAGGTGAACTCCCACTCAAAACAATATCCCTCACATTGTTTTAGTGATCACACGAACCAAATCCACCACATCAACACCGATCATCACGAGAGTTGATGTAGCTTCAATGGCGAACAATCGACATGTTCATCATATCTACTATATGATTCATGCTTTACCTTTCGGTGATCCGTGTTCCGAGACCATGTCTGTACATGCTAGGATCGTCAAGATCAAACCTTAGCTTCCGCATGAGCAATTCTGGCTTGCTCACGTTGTATACACTTGCGGAATCTAACACACCCGATCATCACGTGGTGCTTCGAAACAACAAGCTTTAGAAACGGTGCTTACTAAGGATGAACACTTTATAACTTGAAATTCATGTGCATGAGGGATCATCTTATAATGCTACCGTCGTTAACTAAGCAATACAAGATGCATAAAGGATTAACATCACATGCAATTCATAATATGTGATATGATATGGCCTTTCTTCTTTGTGCTTCCGATCTCCATCTTCAAGCACGAACATGATCTCCATCATCACCGGCATTGCATCAAGGTCAATGACGCTGCTCCATGGTTGTCGTCCACCAGCTTCAACTATTACAACTACTTTGTATAGACACGCGGGTCTTAACAGAAATTAAAGACAACCATATGGCTCCTGACGGTTGCCAACTTACAATAAGGAACATTGCATACATCAAATATAATCACAATCATGGCCATATCACATCACAGCACACCCCTGCAAAACAAAGTTAGATGCCTCTAATTTCTTTGCATATTTTACGTGGTTTGGGGCTTTCAATAAGTGTCGCTCTAACTTACGAACAAGAACTACAACGTTGATGCTAGAAATATCAAGTGCCCATTGTAAATTGGATCTATACTATAATGGGAGAGACAGACACCCGCAAAGCCACTTATGCAATACAAGTTGCATGTTGAGCGTGGAGCAAGTCTCATGAACGATGTCATGTAAGGTTAGCCCGAGCCGCTTCATCCCATCATACCGCAAGATGCAAAGTACACAAGAAGCAATTGATAATAAAAGCACCACCGCCCACAATGACCATTGTGTTCTACTCGTGCAATAGATCTACATATAGACACGGCTCTGATATCACTGTAGGGGTTCGTAGCATGGGAAACAAAAAATTTCTACCGCATACAAACAAACAAGCCAAGATCTATCTACTAGATTGTAGCAACGAGTCGATAGAATAACTCACCCTCGAAGATTCCAAAGTGTTTAACGAGAGCGGATTCTCGTGGGTGATGTAGTCATACTCTTTTCGATCTCAAGATCGCGTAGACGATCCTTCCCGCGCTGCGTTCCGGCAGTGCTTCCGCAGTCGGTCACACGTTCGGTACTCGACGAAGACCTTCCTCTCCCTTGTTCCAGCAGGCGGCGGAGGTTGTGTCACATCCCAAAATTCTCCTATTTTTGGAATGTGAAATAAATAAATAAGTTTGATTGATTGTTTAACTATGTTGAAAATTCTCAATGAGAAGAAAATTTTTGAATAGAAAATCCTCTCAACCTTGAATTCAAAATCTTATATTCTTTTGTTATGACCTAAGTAGCCATATAGGAAAAAGGGTATGGATTGATTATGGATTGTAGAATTAGTGTGCAAGATTTCAAAATGAAAATCATGAAGCATTTATAAGCATTTCATTACATCCATGCAAAGATCTCACAAACTGAATCCAAATCCTGGTATCTAAATCCTATAGTTGATTTGCCCAAATGTTCCTAAAGGAATTAAATTGACTTTATAAAACTCACTATTGCTAAGACAGTGATTATTGCTAAATTATAGCCTACAAAGATCCAATTAAATATTACAAAATTTTAGAAACAAAATTGAGCTCATTTGGAGCTAGTATGAAAAAGTTATGAAATAAATACAAACACATAAAGATTTAAATAAAATGAAATATATAAGGATTTATAAATCCACTACTTCCAAACTAGTAAAAATATTACAAATTTGATCCTAAAATGATCTATTTGATTTTAGAAAAATTTAGAAACAAGAATCATGTCATTTGGAGTTCGTATGCAAAAGATATGAGGGAAACAAGTATAAAAAAAAACTGAGCGGGCCGCCGGCCCACGGACCGAACCGGACCGATCGAACCAGCACGCGTACGGGATTGCTTGGTTGCTTCAAAAAGCGTGCAGAATCTGTTTTCTAAAACCTATCTCTACTCAAACACTTCTAACTTTTTATCTACAACTCCGAATTGACTTCCGTTTGTTTCTACTTGTTCCCTACTCCAAGGCCTATCTCTAAACCATCCTAAACCTCCGTATAAACTCGTGGAGCCACAGCTGTACGAGTTTTTCCTCTCGAAATCCCGAATCTATATATGCCCGAATCTTGTTTCGCTTTTTAACCCATCTAGACTTAGTCGTTTGCTTTCGGTCAAAAAACGAAAGTTGAAGATCGCGTCGAAATCTTTCAATCCCGACAAATCTCACCTCTTTTCATCCACCACAGCCGGAGAATTTCGTATCGCAATATTTCAGATCTTATGGTGTAAATCCAAGATCTACTCGCGCTCGTTTCTTAAAATCCAAATTCCTTTGGTGAGAAGGTGGGAATAATGATTACCCACAACTTTCATGTTCTGAGTTTTTCGATTTGACCTATGGATTTGTCTCTCTAATACAGATCTATTTCTTGTCTATTTTGAGCCAAAATCGGGTCAATCTCTTCTTCTAGCCACCGGATCCTATCCAGACGGTCGAGATCCAATCAAACCGGTGCGTGCCATGTCGTCATCCCGGTCATCTTCCTCATCAACACCACGTCAACGTAAGGTCAACATCTAGTCCCAGTCAGCATGCAAAGTCAACCTGTCCAGTCAGCGGAATATTCCCTGAAATATTCCGTTCGAATTTAAAATTGCATATTATAGATCTAACTTGTAAAATTCATTAGAAATTCATACCACGTCCAAAAATTGCGTATAATATATCAAATTGAAGATAATTTCACGTAGAATCATCTTATCAGAATAGATCCAACTTTTAATGTACGTGGTTACTGCAGTAATTTAATTAGTTTTAATGGTCTTTTAGGTTAATAAATTCATAAGAAATTATCTGTAACTCCGAAAAATATGAACAATAAATCAAATTGAAGCTACTGTAATGTACTTTAATAATATCTGGTTGGATCTAGCCTTTGCAGATTATTTAACCTGTAGCAATTTAATTAGTTATAATGGATTTATAAATCATTAAATTCATAGTAAATTAATTGCTTGTCACAAAAATATAAATGATATATCGATGGAAAGCTGGTTCCATGTAGATCATCAATATGCAATTAGTTCAGCATTTTACTATAAGGTTTTGCCGTGAAGATTTAAATGGTTTAATGGACTATTTAGAGTAATAAATTCATAAGAAAATAAATACTATTCAGAAAATTACAAATAATATGTCACTTAAATCACAATTCCGTGGAGATTACATATATAATTTTAGTTTGATTTTTAGACAATAGAAACTATACGAATCATTTAAAACCCATTAAACACTATTTAAATCATACAAAAAGATCTATAACTCCTTTTTAGGTGATTCAAATTGCCACTGTCTCTAAATTGCATTATCTATCCAGTAGCATCTAGTTCACAATTTAATACGACATAAACATATTTAGTTCAATTAAAGTGGTATACACCATATTAAATCGATACAACTTTAGTAATAAAAGCTTTAGTGCATTAAATGACTTTCCACATACATCATGTAATCTAATTATGTTCAGAACACTAAATGCAACCATTGTGACTCATTAAATCGGCATGCATGCATCTGTTCATCATTGTTTTCTTGTAATGTTACACTGTTGTATGTTTGCAATGTTTTGAATGGTGTTTATTGTGTTTGCTTCAAACGTTAGATTGCAAGGAGTGCAACTACTGTGATTGCAACTACTATGATTGCAAGTATTGTGGTTATTGCGAAAGATGCCATTATAATTGTGAGGATTATCTAATCGACTACATCTACAACAAAGGCAAGTGGTGCTATCTTGGTCATAAATGTCCTACTGTTTTCCTATGCATTATAGATGTTTTTGTAGAATTGCATATGTAGGAATTGATGTGTATATGCTATGCTATGTCCCATATTATTCCCTAGTATTCCTTGTTTATGAGCCATCGTATTGGTAGATTGCTTAGCTATGCTATTTAGACGAGGAAGGGAATCACATCATGAAAAGTTATATGTTTTGAAAGGCTTATGTTTTGCTAAATGACAAACCAACATGTTTTAATGAACCACCTGGGCGGAATGGCATTGATTGGGTCATCGAGTGTGGATTTTGGTGGGGAATGCCGCCCAGGACACTGAGAAATGATTGGTTTCTTTGTTTGGAAGCTTTCGTGTGCAACCATGTGCCAATAATGAAATGGGCGGTTGGTTGAACTTAGTAGGTTGTGGTAACTCGAACCCGCGTATCCAGAGATGTAGATAGTGTAGGTTGGACCGGTGCGCGTCGGGATTGGGGAGCTACTCCCGAACGGTTCCTTCTTGGACTTCTCCCTATCATCACCCAATATGAGAGTGGTGGTACGAGCTGGGCTGGCCAAGTCACATGGGTAAAGTGTACTAACCCCTGCAGGGTGTATAAACTAAGTGCTTAGCCGTGTCCCCGGTTATGGACAATTTGAGCGACCTGATACTGATGCTATGATATTTATCACTCATCCTTATTTCTTAATTACTTAAAACTTGTTGGGTGAACATAATTGGGTGGGAGCACCTGGGAGTGAACCAGAGTGTCCTATTTATCGTATTGGAAAACTACTTTGTTACAAATGTTAGGATAAAACTGTTGCTTTATGCAAATGAGCCTGAACTCCACTTGGCCAAATAAGCATGTAGTTGATAGACCTGTTGTTAACCACTTTAGCCTACTTGCCATACATTCAATGATTGACCATTCGTGGCTGCAACGTTTCATGTTGCAGGTTATATCGTATCTGAGTGATCGTTCATAGGTCGTAAGACTCCACTCAACAATTGTTCGCCTGTGGCACATTTGAAGGATGGAGATCTACCTTGTATTCGTTTTCCACTGTGTACTTGAATAAATAATGTTAATTCTGGATCATATTCGTTGTATTTATGATGCACAGTTATATTTGGTATCATTTTGTACTGTGTGTGCCAGTGAACCGATCCAGGGATTGGCACTATACACATGAACTCAGCCTTATCAGGCGAGGGTGTTACAGGTTGTATCACTCTCCTCGCGATTCTGGCAGCAGGACGGCGTGGTACCGGAAGTAGAGGGGAGATCTCGCAGGGCTTCGCCTTAATCCGGAGCGAGTATGGTGGACTATGAGAGAGCCTCGGTGATCTAGGGTTTAGACATACCAAGGAGGAGGGGCTAGGGCCGGCGGCTAGGGCTTGGGGCAGCCCAAGTTGGCGGCTAGGGTTTCCCTAGGCGGCGGCGGTAGCAGGAGGTGGCGGCGCCGGCGGCTAGGAGCTAGGGTTTGCGGGGTGTGTGGTGTAGGTATTGGAGGGGCAGCCCTGCCCCTCCTTATATAGGTGGGAGGCGCCGGCCAAGGGGAGGGGAGTCCCTCCCCAACTCGGCTTCCAAGGTCGGCGGGTGGAGGGAGAGGAACTCCTCCCCAAGTAGGTTTCCTACTCTCCCTCCACCAAACAAAATAGCCGTTTGACTTTTCAAATTGGCGTTTGACTTTTCAAACTAGGATTTGATTTATCCCTTTATTTTGTTCAGCGATGACACCTAGTACATGATGCAACCATTCCAACTTGTTATGACACATTCATGTACCCTTCCCCTACGGAGTGCCGGACATTCCGGAACCTTCTAGAACATTCCCGATGAAAACACCGGAATCATTCTCCAACCCCGAAACAGGACTTTCCTTATATGAATCTTATTATCCGGACCATTTCGGATCTCCTCGTGATATCCCGGATCCCATCCGAGACTCCGAACAACATTCGGTCTCTTACTCATCATTCCATAACTACTCAACAACATCGAATCCTTAACTGTGTCTCCCTACGGTTCGTGAATTATGCGGACATGATCGAGACACTTCTCCGAACAATAACCAATAGAGGAATCTGTAAATTCATATGGCTCCCACATATTTCTACGATTACTTTGCGATCGAATGAACCACTTACATACGATACCAATTTCCCTTTGTCTCACGATAGTTTACTTATCCGAGGTTATGATCGTCGGTATCTCTGCATACCTAGTTCAACCTCGTTACTGATAAGTACTCTTTTCTCGTTCCCGTGATATGTGATCCCTTGTGAGATAGTCACATTCTTGCAAGCCAATTGGATGACATTCCACCGAGAGGTCCGAGAGTATATCTATCCGTCATATGGATGGACAAATCCCACTCTTGATCCATGTGTCTCAACCAATACTTTCCGAACACTCAATGCCACCTTTATAGCCACCCAGTTACGGTGTGGTGTTTGATGTCATCAAAGCATCCTTCCGGTGATGGTGATATGCATGATCTCATGGTCGAAGGAATTAGGTTACTATGTATTAGAAAGCATATAGCAATTGAACTATTAAAATGACTTGATCTTTATGCTACGCTTATCTATAGGAGTATGTCCATCATATCATTCTCCTAACGATATGATCTTGTTGTTAATAACATCTCAATGTTCATGATAGGGAAACCACAATCATTTATTAACCAACAAGCTAGTATTATAAAGAGGCTTTACTAGGGACTCTATTTTAGTTTACAAATCACATAAGTATTAATGTTTCCTTGTTAATACTATTATAGCATGAATGTAAACATTTTATCATAAACACAAAGATATAATAATAACTATATTTATTATTGCCTCTAGGGCATATCTCCAACAGTACAAGCGTCAAATCTTGGGGATGCCCAAGGCATCCCCTTCTTCATCAATAAAAAGCTCAGGTCTGTCTAGACACTTCGTTTTCATCGTTTCATGCATAGTTGTGTTGTTTTTTGAGCATCTTAGTTTTTGTTTGCTTTGCTTAGGTTGTTTAGTTTGCTTGAATAAAGTAGTTTGGACCCCCATTCTCGCTGTGTTGTTTTGCAAATAAGTTTGCTTGGTGTTGGAAAGGAGTAGTAAGTTTTTGCTTGTAAGTGCAAGAGGAGATTGCATTGACAGTGACTTTGACTTTAGCATGACATGCTAGGTGTTGTTTTGACCTTTGCTTGTGATTATTGTTGTAGCATGGATGCTCCAAACAATTGGGATTGCTTAGTGTGCCTTAAAGAAATTATGCGTTGTTCTAGCATGCAAAAGCATAATATTGAGGTATTCTCCTTTGATGCTTTGTTTGGGTTGACTTGGCACATGCTCACACCATGTTATGACTATGACAAGTCACCTTAGACTCTATGATCATTTAGTCCTTGACTTGTAGTACCACTCTATGCTTTGATTAGTAATGCTTTGTTGCTCTGCATGATTATGGCCATTATGCTCTCTTAGTTGGTTGCTCCCAGTCTTTTGCTAGCCTCCACTTGTATGAGTAAGCTCTACTCATGCTTCCAACTCCCAAGAAACCAAGTTATTCCAAAGTGTCCACTATAAACTCCTATACATGGTGTGTTACACCATTCCAAGTATATTCTTGTTTTCAGCTATCTTCCAATTAAAAACTATTTTGTTATGTGAAAACTTAGTGATTAAAGCCCTCACAAACTTGATGGAACACTTTATATTCTTTGCCCATAATAAACTTGAACCATTGTGACGTCTATGTTGTATATGCTTGCACTTATACGTTGTAATTAGCAGAACCGCGTTGTCACGGGGAACGTTTTCAACATTGCACTTGTACTTTGTACTCACTTGATATCATGCTCTTTTGTCTATGGATGTCACCGGTGTGAAATAAAGAGGAAACCTTTAAGTCCATGGAGTAAGTATTCAGTGTTAGAGAAATGTCTGGGCCGCTAGCCTAAGCCATGCCTAATCATGGTGGAAACTTGCAGCATCACCATAGTGAGCTATCTATGAAGCATCCTCAAAAAAAAGCTATGCACATAGTAAATAAAAAGATCGCTGAGATGCTCATTGTATGCTTGCCTTGTCATTTTGGTTATGGGAAATCTCCTATACCATGTGCAAGGGGTACCCCGTTGGAGGTTCTCTATGATATGCAAATACTTACAATGACAAGAACTTACATGTGACTGAAGTTGAGTAGCATGAGGTGTGGCCCTCATATTCAAGGGACTTGAGATTGCCAACTTATACTTCAGCAAGCATATTGTCACATCCCAAGATTTTCCAAATCTTGTAAGGTGAAAATAAATTAATAAAATAAAACTTTGTTTGATTTTCAGATCCAGAAGAAACTTTTTGAATTCAATTGGAACTCCAAACCCATTTGAAATAAATAAAACCTAAAGGGATTTAAAAAGATAAACATTTTAGATAGAGGAAAATAAAATATTTTTGGAAATACTATTCTGGATCTTTTAATAAAAGATTTGGTATTCAAAAGAAAAGATGGATTTATAAACAAAGATTATTTTATAAAGCCAAATTAAACCTTGGACAAGCTTTGGATTTAAAACATTTTGTTTTGAATAAAAATAGCAAAAGTTGATTTAAATAAATTAATAAGAATTTAATATCCAACTTTATTTAAATAAAAGGTTTTACTAATTTAATTGAAACATCAAAACTTATTAAAATATTTAAAATAAGTTTTCCCAAATATTTGATATTCATAATTAAAACTTACTAAAGTGTTTTGGCTTTATTTTAGATTTTAAAATAATTATCTCAATAAAACAAATCCTATTTGATTTAATAACTGAGACCCACTTATTTAATTGTAAATGGACCATAAATAAAAGGTTATTTTATTTTAAACAAGCTTTCCAAATAATCTTTATTTTCAAATAAAACCTACTGAATTGGTTTTGAAAATATTTGGATTTTAAATGAAGATTTTATTAATTAAAACAAACCCTATTTTATTAAATAACTAATGATCCATTTATTTAATTAATAAATGGAACCTAAAAAGATTTAAAATAATATTTTATTTTATTTTAGAATGTGAATTATGATGTTAAACAGAACCAAAAACTCATTATAATAGTTTGAATTGTTTGAATTGATTTGAACCTTGTTTGATTGTTTGAATTGTTGATTGGAATTCAAAACAGAAAAATAGAAATAGAAAAGGAAAATAAAGCAGACAAAAAAAAATAGGAAAAAACAGACTAGCCCATTAGGCCCAGTCCAGCCCAGTACTCCCTCCCCGAAGGAAAACATTTTACACCCAGATACTGACCCACTGAGTCAATGAAAACCAGGACCCACTTCTCCCTCTCACTCACTCGCTGACGAGACGACCCCACCTCCTCTTATTCCTCTCCCGAACTGTTTTTATGCACCGCAAAAGAAACCCGCACTGAGGCTGACAAGTGGACCCCGTTCCCTTCCCCTTTCCCACTGACCAGAGGACCCCACCGCCACCTCCTTCTTCTTCCCCGCGCGACGACCACGCCCTCTCCCTCGCTGCCGTTGCTGCCTTCAAACCGCTGATTCAATTCGCCTTAACGCGACCGCCGTTACTCGAGTTGATCACGCAGACGTAAACGCCCGTGTCTCCCCTATAATTCCCCTCTAACACCCCGCGCTGGCACGCCTTAGACCGCCCTCAATTCCTCCCCGAGCACCCTCTGCTCCGACGAGCTCCCATCTCCGATTCCGACCAAACCTGACCGCCCCTTGCCTCCTCGACCGTGCTCTCGTGATCCCCACCTCCTGGCGATCATCTCCGTAGCCCAGCTCGTCCCCGAGCGTCCCAGAGCATCGACAACGACGACACCGAGCGAGCGCCGCCGTCTGCCATTGCTCCGTCAAGCAATCCAGGTGAACACCGACCACCCCGCGCCTCCTAGATCACGCGCATAGCATCGCCTTACTCTTGCGCATCTGAACTTGCTTCTGTCTTGCCTTAGGGCGATCTGCAGCGACAACCCATCGTCAACCTGAGCGCCACCGTCTGTCTGCAAACTCCGGCGGAACCTCTCTGGTAAATCAGACTACCCCAACCATTCTCGTTCACGCTCACAGCTCCGCCATGATCTCCTACGTCTAACCCAGTCCTCCGTTTGTCTTCTCGTGGACCACAGCCTCGTCTTCGACCGTGGACAGAACCGTCCGTCGCCGTCCACTACTCCGGCGAGGAATCGTGGCTGAACCAGAGCGCCCCTCGTCGAACCGTCAGTACCTTGAGCTTCGCCGTGACCCCCTGATCCCGGTGAGCAACCCCTCCTTCTCCCCCACCTCCTATAGCGTCGCCTCCGTCGTCTACCGACTGCTCCGCCGCTGCTAGCCACCGCAGTGCCGCCCACTTTAGGTCGAGCCTGCCGCAACCGTTCGATCTCGATCCACTGGCTAGGATAGAGTCACTTATCGAAGGGGTATGGAAGCATCTGCGTCATAGGATTTGCTTTAGATCCAGTGGCTCACGTAGCTCGATCCCCGCGAACCGGTACCGACAAATTAGATTAAGACACGTGTCTCTGCTGGTTGGATTTAAAACAGAATTGATCTAATTGATGTTCAATTTTGTAAATTCCATAACTTTGGATCCACACGTCCAAAAATTACAAACTTTATGTCGTTGGAATCAGCAAGACAAGCCCTAACCAACCCTGCCCTTAGTTTAGCAAATAGTATCTGTTAGCTTGTTTGATTTTGCAGATTCTTTTGTGTGCTTGCTAACATTAGGAAAATTGTTTAAAAATGTTTTTAAGGTTAAAACCTTTGCAAATTGGTTTGTTGTGACCTTACTGACCCTAGGAACCAACCCTTGGTGTTAAAAATGATTTTTGAAAGATTTAGGTTGAATTACTTGACTTAGCCATTTTCTAGCCAAATAAAAAGAATGGTTTTTGTTATAAAAAAATGTTTATGGAAAGAAAACTTTAAGGAAATGTTTTGGACCAAACCTACTGACCTAAAACACCAAGTTTTGCAAATTAGCAACTCATTTGGTGAACAACCTAAGAGTTTTGCCTTAATAAAAACATTTTTCACCACATAAAATGATGAATGGATTTAAAAATGGTTTTTGGGCAAAACCCTCTAACTAATGACTTTGCCACTTTGGTAAATGACCAATTTGGATCTTACAAAGTTTAGAAACCCCATAGAGACCCCTTTGCAAAATAAAACTATCTTGTGCATGCTCCCATGCATGACTTAGATTCCATTACTTTGTGTGTGTGAAGAATTGTTTGTTTGACTTTGGTTGGAATGTGAATTGAATTTGTGTTTGCTTGATTGATTTGTAGTGAAGTGTGAGACTAGAAAGATCAAGGAATGAACCACCATTCCCTACCAAAAAGGCAAGTGATGCTTCATACTTTTGTCCCATTACTTTC
Source organism: Avena sativa (assembly GCA_916181665.1). Taxonomy (NCBI): domain Eukaryota; kingdom Viridiplantae; phylum Streptophyta; class Magnoliopsida; order Poales; family Poaceae; genus Avena; species Avena sativa. The sequence goes on along the minus strand of OV702283.1, from coordinate 60,844,122 downwards.
ACTATGCATTAGTGATTTTGCTAAGTAAACTTGCATGGATTTTGCTAAGTATAGATCTTGCTATAGGAAAACCTAGTAGATGAATCCTTAGTAGGATTTCATAAGTTAAGTTCCCTATTACTACCAAGCTTAGCCTAGCTAATAGAAAACATGGGTGGAATATATATTCACACTATGGAAAAATATTCTAAGTCTGAGGACTTGTGATTTTGTTTAATAAAACAACTAAGTTAATGAATCACCTGGGTGGAATGGGCTTGCTTGGTGGAGATTGGTTGAGTGGTTCACAATGCCATAGACTTGGATTGTGTATCTCACTTGTGGTATGCCACCCAGGCACAAAGAGATTTGAGATGTCAAATGTTGAGAAGCTTCAAGTGCAACCACTTGGCAATATGGGCTCTGCCATGATCATATAGGTTGCAAGAACTTAGCCATATGGACAGTGGGTGGTAGTGTTTGATAGGTTGGAACGCGTCCATTTTGGTCTAAGGGAAGGCTTCTGAAAGATCTTGTCTTGGGAAACCAAGTCTTGTGGGGAAAGTGCACCACCTCTGCAGAGTGTAAAATCTAAGTACTTAGCCATGTCCCTGGTAAAGGACAATTTGAGCATCAAGACATGGAAACAATCAAGAATCTCATCATTCAAATTTCCAAATTAAAACTTGTGGATTGAACAAGGGTTGTTTGAATTCTTCAATCATTGATGGAGAGATGGCTTGGTACAAGGATCTTGAAATCTTTGATTGAGAAAAATGATTTTGTCAAGCAAAAACTTAGTATTTTCAAAATGATAAGAAAAATCTATTTTGAGCAATGCAAGCCTCAACTCCACTTAGACAAATGCATATAGATGATAGACTCCACTATACTACCATAGAATCACTTGCCAATACAATTCAAATGTATTGACCCTTTGTGGCTGTAACTTGTATGTTGCAGGTTTGATTGTTTTAGAGAAGATTGATTGATTAGGATTACAAAGTCTACAACCAACATCTGCCTGTGGCACTTTGAAGATGAAGGACCCCATGCTTATATTTATTCCGCTGCAATGTAATGTAATAGCCATATGAGCTAAGTTTGATGTAATAAACTTATGTTATTCCTGGTTATAAAGTTATATTATGACCTTTGTTTCTTGATATTACATCTTAAATGTGGATGCTAGCTATTGATCCAGGGACTAGCATTGTAAAACACAGGAGGCTCTATCTTATTAAAGATTGGGACCCCAACAGATGGTATCAGAGCATTGTGTTGCCTGTAGGATTTGTAAACCTAGGATTGGACAAAAACCCTTAGAAAAATAGGAGTGTATTTGTTCCAAAAACTTATTTACAAAAACACTTGTAAGCTCTTTCCTCAACCATTTTGGTTTCAACTCTACTTCTCTTCTACTTCAACTTGATGGAAAACCTACCCACGACCAAGGACTACACTATGTGCAAAAGACTTCTTCAACATCTTCAGCTCTAATGACTTCAACATCTTCAGCATATTCACCAAGGACTTCCAACTTGGATACCACTAAGGACTACAAGTAAGACAAGGAAATCTTGCTCAAGATTTAGAGACTGAGGGAATGCAAAAAGTTAGAAGGAGCCTACATCATTTGAAGTATTGTGACCAAAAGTTTTTCCAAGGAAACCATGATCTCATGCAAGAAGGATCAACCAAGAAGGATGGAAGGATCACAAGTGAACCATATAGATGGACCACCATATTTTAGTTAAGTCAAACACACCAACTTATGTGGTGTAACAAAAATATTTTGTTGCCTAAGTATGTGCATGAACTTTGTTGATTGAGTGAAATGTTTGTTTGTGATTGCTTGCACATTGGTTGTGTGAATTGTGATGTGTGTGATTAGAAATATTTCCTTAGAAATATTTTGCCTATTCTAATCCCAATCCAACCCAAACAGATGACTACTCCAAGAGACACCAACACCAACCAAGAAGACAACATGAGAGAACTTATAGCAACCCAAAACCAGTTGAGCCAAGAGACAACTCAGCTTTTAGCCAACAACAATGGACTAGACCCAGCCATACAAAGAATTTTGAAACTTCAATCTCAATTGTTGCAAGGATTAGTTACTCAAATGATCAACATGAGAGAAAACCTTTCCCAAAGAGCTAATGACAACAAGGATGACAAAGATGTTATTCTAGAAGGAACCCAAGCTAGCAATATTTTTAGAGACAAGGATCATGCATCCAAGGAACATGAAGATCAATGCCTCAAGAAGAGAGAAAGATCTCCCACCTATGAAGAACATGAACTGGAAGAACTCCTAGCTTTGGAGAGACCCAAGAAGAAGAAGAAATGCCCCAACCCTAACAAGAAGGACATTACTCAAGTGCAATGTTACAATTGCAAAGAGATGGGACACTATGCCAATGAATGCCCAGAGAAGAAGAAAAACCAAAGAAACAAACAAGACACAATGATACCAAAGGAAAAGAAAGATATCAGCCAAGTGATGTGTTTCAAATGCAAGGAACTAGGCCACTATGCAAGCAATTGTCCAGAAAAGATGAAGAACAAGTTGAACAAGCCTATGGAAAAGCTCAACCTTGGCCCATGAGTCAAGTATGGAAACCAAGGAAACCATGCAAGTGTTTACCATGAGAAATTTTCCCAGGATCCCAAGAAGGACAATATGTAATTTTTGTTTGAAAATTTTTAAGGGTGGTAGTACCCTAGTTGTTTTGAACTTGCTTGTAACCCTAGCCTCCCCAAATCTCGGGACGAGATTTATTTTAAGGGTGGTAGCTTGTCACATCCCAAGATTTTCCAAATCTTGTAAGGTGAAAATAAATTAATAAAATAAAACTTTGTTTGATTTTCAGAGCCAGAAGAAACTTTTTGAATTCAATTGGAACTCCAAACCCATTTGAAATAAATAAAACCTAAAGGGATTTAAAAAGATAAACATTTTAGATAGAGGAAAATAAAATATTTTTGGAAATACTATTCTGGATCTTTTAATAAAAGATTTGGTATTCAAAAGAAAAGATGGATTTATAAACAAAGATTATTTTATAAAGCCAAATTAAACCTTGGACAAGCTTTGGATTTAAAACATTTTGTTTTGAATAAAAATAGCAAAAGTTGATTTAAATAAATTAATAAGAATTTAATATCCAACTTTATTTAAATAAAAGGTTTTACTAATTTAATTGAAACATCAAAACTTATTAAAATATTTAAAATAAGTTTTCCCAAATATTTGATATTCATAATTAAAACTTACTAAAGTGTTTTGGCTTTATTTTAGATTTTAAAATAATTATCTCAATAAAACAAATCCTATTTGATTTAATAACTGAGACCCACTTATTTAATTGTAAATGGACCATAAATAAAAGGTTATTTTATTTTAAACAAGCTTTCCAAATAATCTTTATTTTCAAATAAAACCTACTGAATTGGTTTTGAAAATATTTGGATTTTAAATGAAGATTTTATTAATTAAAACAAACCCTATTTTATTAAATAACTAATGATCCATTTATTTAATTAATAAATGGAACCTAAAAAGATTTAAAATAATATTTTATTTTATTTTAGAATGTGAATTATGATGTTAAACAGAACCAAAAACTCATTATAATAGTTTGAATTGTTTGAATTGATTTGAACCTTGTTTGATTGTTTGAATTGTTGATTGGAATTCAAAACAGAAAAATAGAAATAGAAAAGGAAAATAAAGCAGACAGAAAAAAATAGGAAAAAACAGACTAGCCCATTAGGCCCAGTCCAGCCCAGTACTCCCTCCCCGAAGGAAAACATTTTACACCCAGATACTGACCCACTGAGTCAATGAAAACCAGGACCCACTTCTCCCTCTCACTCACTCGCTGACGAGACGACCCCACCTCCTCTTATTCCTCTCCCGAACTGTTTTTATGCACCGCAAAAGAAACCCGCACTGAGGCTGACAAGTGGACCCCGTTCCCTTCCCCTTTCCCACTGACCAGAGGACCCCACCGCCACCTCCTTCTTCTTCCCCGCGCGACGACCACGCCCTCTCCCTCGCTGCCGTTGCTGCCTTCAAACCGCTGATTCAATTCGCCTTAACGCGACCGTCGTTACTCGAGTTGATCACGCAGACGTAAACGCCCGTGTCTCCCCTATAATTCCCCTCTAACACCCCGCGCTGGCACGCCTTAGACCGCCCTCAATTCCTCCCCGAGCACCCTCTGCTCCGACGAGCTCCCATCTCCGATTCCGACCAAACCTGACCGCCCCTTGCCTCCTCGACCGTGCTCTCGTGATCCCCACCTCCTGGCGATCATCTCCGTAGCCCAGCTCGTCCCCGAGCGTCCCAGAGCATCGACAACGACGACACCGAGCGAGCGCCGCCGTCTGCCATTGCTCCGTCAAGCAATCCAGGTGAACACCGACCACCCCGCGCCTCCTAGATCACGCGCACAGCATCGCCTTACTCTTGCGCATCTGAACTTGCTTCTGTCTTGCCTTAGGGCGATCTGCAGCGACAACCCATCGTCAACCTGAGCGCCACCGTCTGTCTGCAAACTCCGGCGGAACCTCTCTGGTAAATCAGACTACCCAACCATTCTCGTTCACGCTCACAGCTCCGCCATGATCTCCTACGTCTAACCCAGTCCTCCGTTTGTCTTCTCGTGGACCACAGCCTCGTCTTCGACCGTGGACAGAACCGTCCGTCGCCGTCCACTACTCCGGCGAGGAATCGTGGCTGAACCAGAGCGCCCCTCGTCGAACCGTCAGTACCTTGAGCTTCGCCGTGACCCCCTGATCCCGGTGAGCAACCCCTCCTTCTCCCCCACCTCCTATAGCGTCGCCTCCGTCGTCTACCGACTGCTCCGCCGCCGCTAGCCACCGCAGTGCCGCCCACTTTAGGTCGAGCCTGCCGCAACCGTTCGATCTCGATCCACTGGCTAGGATAGAGTCACTTATCGAAGGGGTATGGAAGCATCTGCGTCGTAGGATTTGCTTTAGATCCAGTGGCTCACGTAGCTCGATCCCCGCGAACCGGTACCGACGAATTAGATTAAGACACGTGTCTCTGCTGGTTGGATTTAAAACAGAATTGATCTAATTGATGTTCAATTTTGTAAATTCCATAACTTTGGATCCACACGTCCAAAAATTACAAACTTTATGTCGTTGGAATCAGCAAGACAAGCCCTAACCAACCCTGCCCTTAGTTTAGCAAATAGTATCTGTTAGCTTGTTTGATTTTTCAGATTCTTTTGTGTGCTTGCTAACATTAGGAAAATTGTTTAAAAATGTTTTTAAGGTTAAAACCTTTGCAAATTGGTTTGTTGTGACCTTACTGACCCTAGGAACCAACCCTTGGTGTTAAAAATGATTTTTGAAAGATTTAGGTTGAATTACTTGACTTAGCCATTTTCTAGCCAAATAAAAAGAATGGTTTTTGTTATAAAAAAATGTTTATGGAAAGAAAACTTTAAGGAAATGTTTTGGACCAAACCTACTGACCTAAAACACCAAGTTTTGCAAATTAGCAACTCATTTGGTGAACAACCTAAGAGTTTTGCCTTAATAAAAACATTTTTCACCACATAAAATGATGAATGGATTTAAAAATGGTTTTTGGGCAAAACCCTCTAACTAATGACTTTGCCACTTTGGTAAATGACCAATTTGGATCTTACAAAGTTTAGAAACCCCATAGAGACCCCTTTGCAAAATAAAACTATCTTGTGCATGCTCCCATGCATGACTTAGATTCCATTACTTTGTGTGTGTGAAGAATTGTTTGTTTGACTTTGGTTGGAATGTGAATTGAATTTGTGTTTGCTTGATTGATTTGTAGTGAAGTGTGAGACTAGAAAGATCAAGGAGTGAACCACCATTCCCTACCAAAAAGGCAAGTGATGCTTCATACTTTTGTCCCATTACTTTCACTATGCATTAGTGATTTTGCTAAGTAAACTTGCATGGATTTTGCTAAGTATAGATCTTGCTATAGGAAAACCTAGTAGATGAATCCTTAGTAGGATTTCATAAGTTAAGTTCCCTAATACTACCAAGCTTAGCCTAGCTAATAGAAAACATGGGTGGAATATATATTCACACTATGGAAAAATATTCTAAGTCTGAGGACTTGTGATTTTGTTTAATAAAACAACTAAGTTAATGAATCACCTGGGTGGAATGGGCTTGCTTGGTGGAGATTGGTTGAGTGGTTCACAATGCCATAGACTTGGATTGTGTATCTCACTTGTGGTATGCCACCCAGGCACAAAGAGATTTGAGATGTCAAATGTTGAGAAGCTTCAAGTGCAACCACTTGGCAATATGGGCTCTGCCATGATCATATAGGTTGCAAGAACTTAGCCATATGGACAGTGGGTGGTAGTGTTTGATAGGTTGGAACGCGTCCATTTTGGTCTAAGGGAAGGCTTCTGAAAGATCTTGTCTTGGGAAACCAAGTCTTGTGGGGAAAGTGCACCACCTCTGCAGAGTGTAAAATCTAAGTACTTAGCCATGTCCCTGGTAAAGGACAATTTGAGCATCAAGACATGGAAACAATCAAGAATCTCATCATTCAAATTTCTAAATTAAAACTTGTGGTTTGAACAAGGGTTGTTTGAATTCTTCAATCATTGATGGAGAGATGGCTTGGTACAAGGATCTTGAAATCTTTGATTGAGAAAAATGATTTTGTCAAGCAAAAACTTAGTATTTTCAAAATGATAAGAAAAATCTATTTTGAGCAATGCAAGCCTCAACTCCACTTAGCCAAATGCATATAGATGATAGACTCCACTATACTACCATAGAATCACTTGCCAATACAATTCAAATGTATTGACCCTTTGTGGCTGTAACTTGTATGTTGCAGGTTTGATTGTTTTAGAGAAGATTGATTGATTGATTAGGATTACAAAGTCTACAACCAACATCTGCCTGTGGCACTTTGAAGATGAAGGACCCCATGCTTATATTTATTCCGCTGCAATGTAATGTAATAGCCATATGAGCTAAGTTTGATGTAATAAACTTATGTTATTCCTGGTTATAAAGTTATATTATGACCTTTGTTTCTTGATATTACATCTTAAATGTGGATGCTAGCTATTGATCCAGGGACTAGCATTGTAAAACACAGGAGGCTCTATCTTATTAAAGATTGGGACCCCAACACATATACTCCATCTTTGTTCACTTTAACCTTAATCACTTCAAGATGCTTATGATAGGGGCAATGAGGGCTGAAAGCTAACAAGTACCATAATTTTTGGAAGCTCTTTTTGAAACTTGAAATCCCTGCTTCCTTTACAAAAAGGTTTTTCTTCCACCATTACTTGAGTCTCCACCTTCTACCATTAGGCACCATTAAGAGAGCATAGTTGCCATTCTGTGTGCACTGTTCCAAAGCTTATTGATTGATGCATATTGTGATATTACTTGTTCTTGTGCTATTTGTTTCTAGTCACCCTTGTGAACTTTGAAGGTGACCTATGCATCTATATTGCTACTCTATAAGGGACAAGCTGATTGCCACTATGTTATGTTTTCTGTATGTGAAACAAACAAACATTTTTCAATGCATGTTATTCATGATCTTTGTTTGTAGCCTTTCATGTTGCATGCATAGTTACTATGTCCTATTGTTAGAACTCCATCTTTCATGCACATGTTTAGAGTTCTTTGATCCTAGCTTTCAATGCTTGAAATGGTTGGATCTTTATTGTGAGGGTGCATGTCACCTCAAAAATTATTCTTTTATCACTTACCTACGCGAGGACGAGCAAGAGTTAAGCTTGGGGATGCTTGATACGTCGGAAACGTATCTATAATTTTTGATGTTCCATGCTTGCTTAGTATCTACTTTGCTTTGCTTTGTCTACACTTTGAGGTGCTTTCTACATGTTTTCTGGTACTAACCTATTAACAAGTTGCCACAGTGTCAGTTGCTTGTTTTCTGTTGTTTTTGGTTTCAGAAAAGCTAGTAAGGAAATATTCTCGGAATTGGACGGTACAAAAGCCAAAGTCAATAACTTTCCGTGGGGAACAAGAAGTATAGAGGGGAGACGGAGAGGCGTGCCAGGGCACCCAGACCCCCTAGGCATGGGTGGGCCCTGCCCCGCGCCTAGGCAGGGTGTGGGGCCCCTGGACACCGCCTCGGCCTCCCCCTTCACCTACAAGAAGCCCCCGATGCAGAAACCCTAAGCACCCAATCAAATCTCCACGAAACCGTTTGTAGCCGCCGCCACCATCGTCCCTAGATAGGGGGGATCTGAAGTTCTTCCCGGCACCCTGCCGGAGGGGAGATCATCCCGGAGGCCTTCTCTTCGGTATGATGCGTGAGTAGTTCCACCTTAGACTATGGGTCCATGTAGTAGCTAGATGGTTGTGTCTCCTCCTTTGTGCTTTCATGTATAGATCTTGTGAGCTCTGTTCATGATCAAGATCTAATCTATTTGTAATCATGCATGTTGTGTTTGCAGGGATCCGATGGATATGAGATTATTATGTTGGTTTGATTAATAGTTTTGTCTTTATGATTCTATCATGTCTGTGTTGTTTGTGATCTTGCATGCTCTCCGTTGTTAGTAGCTATCTTGGCCGAGTAGTTGCTAGTGACTCCAAGAGGGGGTATTTATGCTCGATAGTGGGTTCATGCCTCTAGTTTCCAAGGGAAGTGACAGAAATCTCTTCGGTTGTAGATGTGATGTTGCCACTAGGGAGAAAAAAACGGTCTCCTGTTCATGGAACATGTGGACTGTTTACCTTACACACTTTGCTTAAAGCAGTTGTTTGTTGCTTGCAACTTAATACTAGAGGGGGTTCGGATGATAACCTGAAGGTGGACTTCTAGCCATAAATGCAGTTGGATGGCGGTCTATGTATCTTGTTGTATTGCCCAATCGAATCTCATGGGATCTTTCTGACTAGTAATTGCATTGTTATGCCTTGCTCAGTTCCTGTCAATTTCCCTACTGTAATTTATTTACCCTTCCTTCCATGTTGTTTATCTAAGGAGAGCACCTCTAGTGAACTATGGACCCCAGTCCAATCTTTACCATTGGTACATCTTCCACTGTTACTTGTTTACTTGCTGCAAACCATTACCTTCCACACCATACGGTTAATCCTTTGTTATAGCAAACCGGTGAGCTTGACAACCTCACTGATTCGTTGGGGCAAAGTCTTGAGTTTGTGTTGTGCAGATCTTCGCGTTGCTTGCAACACCTGTGTGACGTTTCCTTCCTCCTTCTGGTTTGATAACCTCGGTCTCTACTAAGGGAAGACTTCCCGCTGTGCTGCTTCACACCTTGCTCTTGGGGTTCCCAACAGACTCCACGTCAAGCACCAAGTTCTCTGGCGCTATCAAGGAGTCATCATGGGGTCGCGGAGAGGAACAGTGATTGGCTTGGATCACCTACTGGACCCCACATCAAGGAATTGTGGACGATAAAGTACGCCCGGTTGTGCATCACGGAGTTGATCTCTCATGGGTAAAGCAACACACCTCTGCAGAGTGTAAAAACTGTAACTTGTTACTCCCTATTTCGGGAAAGAGCTGTGAACACGTAACGAAAGGAACTCCATGAAGTTCTGGTCAACCTGTGAAGGATGATAGGCATAGTTTTTAATAATAAAATCAATCTTTGAAGAAATGTTTATGAAAACTGCATAGTGCCAGAGACTGATAGTCCAAGGTGGTGGATAGTGCATCAAACTTCCCACTTTGCATACAATGAACTTGCTGGGTAACGCTTGAAAGGATCGTATGGGCACCTAGAGGGGGGGTGAATAGGTGCTACTTCAAATTTTACTCTTTTTAAAATTAGGGTTTGACACAAAAGGTAAATTCTCTAGATTATGCAACTATGGTTAATTTACCTATATGTATACCTAGAACAACACTAAGCAAGAACGAGATAAGTAAAGTGTGGTAAAGGATATAAGTAACCAAAGTGGAGCACGTGGAGACACAAGAATTTGTTTCCCATGGTTCCTTCCTTTTGAGGGGAAGTACGTCTGCGTTTGGAGAGGGGGTGGTTTCAAACCACCAACGCCATGAGAGGCCTCCCTTGTTCTCCGATGAACCTCACCCCAACGGGTTCGATTCATCTCTTCCACTATATCGGCAACCTTCGAGGTGGAAGGCAGCACCTTTACAAAAAGTTCGAGGCACACATCCACAACTGAATTGGAGGCTCCCAAATACAAGCAAGTTGTCAAACAATCAAAGACAAGCTTGTAAGAACCAAATCAAGAGCTAAGGTTTCCAAAGAAACACTAGAGCAAGGGGCCCTCAAGTGAATGAGGGGGAAATGAAGATCTCTCTTGGTGAATCTATAGATCAAGGCCTCCTCCTTTGATTCTCCAAAGATTAAAGACTTTGGATGGTTGGATGAAGAGATCTTGTTGATTTGGTGGCTCAAATGGTGTTTGAGTTCTTGACTGGGTCGAGCAACTGGAGGAAGGGGATGAGGTCCCCTATTTATAGCCCACTCACTCTGAACCGTTTTCTGACCATTGGGCAAAATGTCACACTGGAGACTCCGGTCTATGATACGTCAGAAATGTATCTATAAATTCTGATGTTCCATGCTTGTTTAGTATCTACTTTGCTTTGCTTTGTCTACACTTTGAGGTATTTTTATATGTTTTTTGGTACTAACCTATTAACAAGATGCCATAGTTCCAGTTGCCTATTTTCTTATGTTTTTGGTTCTAGAAAAGGCAGAAAATCAATATTCTCGAAATTGTACGGGACAAAAGCCCAAGTCAATATTTTACCGTCGGGAACACGGAGCCAGAAGACGAGACGGAGAAGAGCCACAAAGGGGCCACAACCCTGGCCACGCGGCCAGGCCTAGCCCATGCCTGGGCGGGTGCGGACACCCTGGGTGCCCCCTGCCTCGTCTCTTCGCCTATAATAATCCCCCGATACCTAAACCCTAAGTACCCGATAAATCTTCCACGAAATATCCCGTAGCCGCCACCACCATCATCCCTAGATCGGGAGGATCTAAAGTTCTTCCCGGCACTCTGCCGGAGGGGAGATCATCCCGGAGGCCTTCTTCATCATCATGCCACCCTTCGGTATGAAGCGTGAGTAGTTCCACCTTGGACTACGGGTCCATGTAGTAGCTAGATGGTTGTCTCTCCTCCCTTTGTGCTACCATGTTTAGATCTTGTGAGCTCCGTTCATGATCAAGATCATTTATTTGTAATCATGCATGTTGTGTTTGCGGGGATCCGATGGATATTGAGATTACTATGTCAGATTGGTTAATGGTTCTATCTTATTGATTATATCATGTATGTGTTGTTTGTGATCTTGCATGATCTCCGTTTCTAGTAGCTATCTTGGCCAAGTAAATGCTAGTGACTCCAAGAGGGAGTATTTATGCTCGATAGTGGGTTCATGCCTCTATTTAATCTGGGGAAGTGACCGAAATCTCTAAGGTTGTAGATGTGATGTTGCTACTAGGGGGAAACAACGGTCTCTTGTTCATGGAACAAGTGGATTATTTACGTTACACACTTTGCTTAAAGCAGTTATCCGTTGCTTGCAACTTAATACTAGAGGAGGTTCGGATGATAACCTGAAGGTGGATTACTAGTCATAGATGCAGTTGGATGGCGGTCTATGTATCTTGTTGTATTTCCCAATCAAATCTCATAGGATCATGAATGTCTAGCATTGCATTGTTATGCATTGCTCTGTCCTGTCAATTGCCCCACTGTAATTTGTTTACCCAGCATGCCATGTTTGTTTATCTTAAGGACCCTGGTCCAATCTTTACCATTGATACATCTTTCACTGTTCATGTTTACTTTATGCAAACCACCATTACCTTCCACACCATACAGTTAATCCTTTGTTTTCAGCAAACCGGTGAGATTGACAACCTCACTGTTCGTTGGGGCAAAGTCTTGAGTTTGTGTTGTGCAGGTTTCCAAGTTGCTTGCAACAACTTTGGATCATTTCCTTCCTCCTACTGGTTTGATAACCTTGGTTTCGGAAGACTTCCTGCTGTGCTCATCATACCTTCCTCTTGGGGTCTCCCAACGAATCTCTACGTTGATCTGAGCGCATCAAGCTATTTTTGGCGCCGTTGCCGGGGAGGCTAAGGACGACTTCACAAGGGGAGTCCCTCACAACCTTTCTCTTTACTTTGTTTTTGTTTTTCTTAGTTTCTTTTGCTTGGTTTTGTTTGCCTCTTTTATCAAAAACTCCAAAAAAAATAGTTTCGTTTGGTTTGCTTTCTCTTATCAAAAACACAAAAAATTTAGTTCCCACTCTAATTGTCACCTTGCTCTAGCTCACCATGTTGATTCCCAAGTTCACCCTGAAAGACCTTTCAATAGGTAGTGTCTCTATAATTGGGAAATATAATATTGAAGAATTCTTTAATCATGTTGGCAAACATGAGGATATTGAGGATAGATCCTTAGCAGAACTTGCTCCTAATTATGAAATTGGTGCAGCTTCTTTAGTTCACATGTTGGAGGCTAGGTTTGATAACCTTAACCCCATGATGCAAATTTTGTTTCTTAAACTAAAAGAAGAAGAGGATGCTGAAAAGAGAGAATTTATCCTGGAAACTTTACTAAAAGAGTTCAATGATGTTGGTAAGGAAGCCAAAAAGTATTTGAACGTTTTAATATGCTAGGATCATGTGTAGATGTTATGGGTACTTTAGAAAAGACAGATAAAACCAAGCCCAATGGAGAGGAAATTAAGATACCCATACCTTTTAAACTTGTAGGAATGCATGAGGCCTTAGAAAAGAATTTTGATTGGATTGTTCCTGAAAACCCATTTGATGAAAGTAGCGAACCTAAGAGAGATGAGAAAGGATCCTCTAAAACTCATTTGGATGAGATACCTTTCCTAGTTGAAGAGATTTCGAGTATTGATCTTAATGCTTATTGCTTCTTGTGCCTAACGTAAAGGCATTAAAGAAAAGTACTTCTTGGGAGATAACCCAATAGTTTTATTGAGTCTTGGAAGTTATTACTTCAGTAATGACCTCTCCTTATCCTTTTTATTTGCTTTTTGTGCCAAGAATAACCTCTAATGAGAGGAAAGTAAGATTTGAGGAGTTGCTGTCCCGAAACAGATTTTTGTGCTCCACCGTAAAAATTCGTGTAAAATCTCCGTAAGTCGGATTGAGCTGTAATTTCTGAATAAATCCCCCAGGTTGTTAGGTAACTTTAGTTAGTTCAACACTTTTTGATTTGAGCATCAGAAGTGTTGGAGATATGCCCAAGAGGAAATAATAAAGTGGTTATTATCATATCTTCGTACTTATGATAAATGTTTACATACCATGCTATAATTGTATTAACCGTAAACATTAATACTTGTGTGGTTTGTAAACATAAAAGAGTCCCTAGTAAAGCCTCTTGTTAAACTAGCTTGTTGGTTAATATATGATCATGGTTTCCTGATCATGAACATCGAGATATTATTAACAATAAGGTCATATCATTAGGAGAATGATATGATGGACATACTCCTATAGTTAAGCATAGCATAAGATCTCATTCAAATAGTTCACTTGCTATAAGCTTTCTGATACATAGTAACCTAATTCCTTTGACCATGAGATCATGCTAATCACCATCACTGGAAGGATGCTTTGATGACATCAAACACCACACCGTAACTGGGTGGCTATAAAGGTGGCATTGAGTGTTCAGAAAGTATGTGTTGAGGCACATGGATCAAGAGTGGGATTTGTCCATCCATATGACGGATAGATATATTCTGGGCCCTCTCGGTAGAATGTCATCTAATTAGCCTACAAGCATGTGAATGTCTCACAAGGGATCATATATCACGGGAACGCAAAAATAATACTTATCGGTAACGAGGTTGAACTAGGTATGCAGAGATACCGATGATCAGACCTCAGATAAGTAAAATATCGCGAGACAAAGGGAATTTGGTTCCGTATGTAAATGGTTCATTCGATCGCAAAGTAATCGTAAAAATATGTGGGAGCCATATGAATTTCTAGATTCCTCTATTGGTTATTGATCGGAGAAGAGTCTCGATCATGTCTGCATAATTCACGAACCGTAGGGAGACACACTTAAGGATTCGATGTTATTTAGTAGATATGGAATGTGAGTAAAGAGACCGAATGTTGTTCGGAGTCTCGGATGGGATCCGGGATATCACGAGGAGATCCGTAATGGTCTGGATAATAAGATTCATATAAGGAAAGTCCAATTTCGGAGTTCGGGAATGATTCCGGTGTTTTCACCGGAATGTTCTAGAAGGGTCTAGAAGGTTCACCGATCCGGAAGGGGAAGGGTACATGGTGTAGGGTTTCGTAGCATGGAAAACAAAAATTTTCTATCGCATACAAACAAACAAGCGAAGATCTATCTACTAGATTGTAGCAACGAGTCGATGGAATAACTTACCCTTGAAGATTCCAAAGCGTTTAACGAGAGCGGATTCTCGTGGGTGATGTAGTCGTACTCTTCCCGATCTCAAGATCGTGTAGACGATCCTTCCGGCGCTGCGTTCCGGCAGCGCTCCCGCAGTTGGTCACACGTTCGGTACTCGACGAAGACCTTCCTCTCCCTTGTTCCAGCAGGCAGCGGAGGTTGTAGCAATCTCCTCGCGATTCCGGCAGCACAACGGCGTGGTACCGGAAGTAGAGGGGAGATCCCGCAAGGCTTCGCCTTAAGTCGGAGCGAGTATGGTGGAGTATGAGAGAGAACTATTAGTGGTCTAGGGTTTATACACACCAATTAGAAGGCTCTAAACCGAAGGCTAGGGCAATTAGAAGCTCTAAACCAAAACGGCTCTAAACCGGAGATTAGAGGATAGGAACTTGTGTGTCTAGAGGAGGAGGCCCTTCCCCTCCTCTTATAGGTGGGAGATGCGGCCAAGGGGAGGGGAGTCCCTCCCCAAGTCGGCCTTGGGTGGCACGCCGGCTTGGAGAGGAGACTCCTCCCCCAAGTCGGTTTCAACCACCTCTTGCTTGTTTCCCACAGTTTCCTGTTTTAGCCGTTTGACTTTCAAACTGCCCATTTGACTTTTCTGTTTTAGGATTCAATTTAATCCTTTATTTGAAACAGCAAGAACACTTAGTACATGATGCAATCATTCCAATATGTAATGACACATTCATGTACCCCTCCCCTTTCCCGGAGGGCCGGACATTCCGGAACCTTCTAGAACATTCCCGATGAAAACACCGGAATCATTTCCGAACTCCGAAACGGGACTTTCCTTATATGAATCTTATTCTCCGGACCATTCTGGATCACCTCGTGATATCCCGGATCCCATCCGAGACTCCGAACAACATTCGGTCTCTTTCTCATAATACCATAACTACTCAAAACAACGTCGAATCCTTAAGTGTGTCTCCCTACGGTTCGTGAATTATGCGGACATGATCGAGACACTTCTCCGAACAATAACCAATAGAGGAATCTGGAAATTCATATGGCTCCCACATATTTCTACGATTACTTTGCGATCGAATGAACCACTTACATACGATACCAATTTCCCTTTGTCTCACGATAGTTTACTTATCCGAGGTTATGATCGTCGGTATCTCTGCATACCTAGTTCAACCTCGTTACTGATAAGTACTCTTTTCTCGTTCCCGTGATATGTGATCCCATGTGAGCCAGTCACATGATTGCAAGCTAATTGGATGACATTTCACCGAGAGGGCCCAGAGAATATCTATCCGTCATATGGATGGACAAATCCCACTCTTTATCCATGTGTCTCAACCAATACTTTCTGAATACTCAATGCCACCTTTATAGCCACCCAGTTACGGTGTGGTGTTTGATGTCATCAAAGCATCCATCCGGTAATGGTGATAGGCATGATCTCATGGTCGAAGGAATTAGGTTACTATGTATCAGAAAGCATATAGCAATTGAACTATTGAAATGACTTGATCTTTATGCTACGCTTATCTATAGGAGTATGTCCACCATATCATTCTCCTAACGATATGATCTTGTTGTTGATAACATCTCAATGTTCATGATTGGGAAACCACAATCATTAATCAACCAACAAGCTAGTGAAGTATAGAGGCTATACTAGGGACTTCAAATTAAGTTTACAAATCACACAAGTATCAATGTTTCCTTGTTAATACTATTATAGCATGAATGTAAACATTTATCATAAACACAAAGATATAATAATAACTACATTTATTATTGCCTCTAGGGCATATCTCCAACAGTCTCCCACTTGCACTAGAGTCATCTAATCTAGATTACATGGTAATATACCGAACACCCATGGCAGTTTGGTGTTGGTCATGTTTTGCCCTCGGGAGAGGTTTAGTCAACGGATCCGCCACATTCAGATATGTGTGTACTTTGCAAATCTTTATATCCACATCCTGGATATGTTCTCGAATAGCGTGAAAACGTAGCTTGATGTGCTTCAGCTTCTTGTGTGACCTTAGTTCTTGCGCATTGGCTATGGCGCCCATGTTATCACAGTAGATAGACATTGGGTCCAGCGCACTAGGAACCACACCCACCTCTGTAATGAACTCTTTCATCCATATCGCTTCTTGTGAAGCCTCCGAAGCAGCCATGTATTCCGATTCAGTTGAAGATCTCGCCACAACGCTTTGCTTTGCACTCCTCCAGCTAACTGCTGCACCATTCAAAATAAATACATATCCAGATTGTGATTTAGAATCATCCGGATCGGTGTTCCAACTAGCATCGGTGTAACCATTAACAACGAGCTGTTCATCACCTCCATAAGAAAGAACCATATCCTTAGTTCTTCTCAAGTACTTAAGGATGTTTTTGACCGCTGTCCAATGATCCACTCCTGGATCACTTTGATATCTGCTAGTTAAACTAACAGCATATGCAATGTCAGGTCTAGTACATAGCATGGCATACATTAGAGATCCTATGGCTGAGGCATAGGGAGTCTTACTCATCCTTTCTCTATCTCCTGCCGATGTCGGACTTTGAGTTTTACTCAAGATCGTATTGGGCAACATGGGCAAGAACCCTTTCTTGCTTTCTTCCATTCCAAACCTCTTTAGAACTTTGTCCAAATATGTACTCTGTAACAATGATATTTGGCGTTTCGATCTATCTCTATAAATCTTTATGCCTAATATGTAAGCTGCTTCGCCAAGATCCTTCATTGAAAAACTATTATTCAAATATTCTTTGACACTATTAAAAAGGTCTACATCATTCCCAATCAACAATATGTCATCCACATATAGTATTAAGAATGCTACAGAGCTCCCACTCACTTTCTTGTAAATACAAGCTTCTCCATAAGTTTGTATAAAACCAAAACTTTTGATCACCTTATCAAAACGTTGATTCCAACTCCGGGATGCTTGCTTCAATCCATAGATGGACCGTTGAAGTTTGCATACCTTGTTAGCATCTTTAGGATCGACAAAACCTTTGGGTTGCATCATATACAACTCTTCATCAATATCTCCATTGAGGAATGCTGTTTTGACATCCATCTGCCATATCTCATAATCATAATATGCAGCGATTGCTAACATAATCCTCACAGACTTTAGCTTCGCTACCGGTGAGAAAGTCTCATCGTAGTCAACTCCTTGAATTTGTCGAAACCCTTTTGCGACAAGTCGAGCTTTATAGACAGTAACATTACCATCAGCATCTGTTTTCTTCTTGAAAATCCATTTGTTCTCGACAGCCTTCCGGCCATCCGGTAAGTCCACCAAAGTCCATACTTTGTTTTCGTACATGGATCCAATCTCGGATTTCATGGCTTCTTGCCATTTATTGGAATCTGGGCTCATCATCGCTTCCTCATATGTCTCGGGGTCATCGGTGTTATCCACCAACATGACACTCATAACGGGATCA
Source organism: Avena sativa (assembly GCA_916181665.1). Lineage (NCBI taxonomy): Eukaryota > Viridiplantae > Streptophyta > Magnoliopsida > Poales > Poaceae > Avena > Avena sativa. The sequence continues at coordinate 60,826,245 of OV702283.1, read as the reverse complement.
TACCAATCTGGAGTGGTACGAGTTCTCGTTGACCTCCGAGGCTCTGTAGAAACTTCAACCGAAGTTTCATGATAACCATCATTAGCTTCCTCTCTTATTGGTGCAGGCACCACAGGAAATTCTTCCGGTACTGCGCTACTCGCAATTTCGAGAGAAGGTTCGACAACCTCGTCGAGTTCTACTTTCCTTCCAGTCACTTCTTTCGAGATAAATTCCTTCTCTAGAAAGGATCCATTCTTGGCAACGAAGATTTTGCCTTCGGATCTATGATAGAAGGTATACCCAATAGTTTCCTTCGGGTATCCTATGAAGACGCATTTTTCCGCTTTGGGTTCAAGCTTGTCCGGCTGTAACTTCTTTACATAGGCTTCGCATCCCCAAACTTTAAGGAACGACAATTTAGGTTTCTTCCCAAACCATAATTCATACAGTGTCGTTTCAACGGATTTAGATGGTGCCCTATTTAAAGTGAATGCGGATGTTTCTAATGCATAACCCCAAAATGATAGCGGTAAATCTGTAAGTGACATCATAGAACGAACCATATCTAAGAGAGTTCGATTACGACGTTCGGACACACCATTACGCTGTGGTGTTCCCGGCGGTGTCAATTGTGAAAGTATTCCGCATTTCTTCAAATGCTCGCCAAACTCGTAACTTAGATATTCACCTCCACGATCAGAACGTAGAAATTTAATCTTCTTGTTACGTTGATTCTCTACCTCACTTTGAAACTCCTTAAACTTCTCGAAAGTTTCGGACTTATGTTTCATGAAATAGATATACCCATATCTACTCAAGTCATCCGTGAAGGTAAGAACATAACGATAACCACCGCGCGATGCTACACTCATTGGACCACACACATCGGTATGTATGATTTCCAATAAGTCCGTAGCTCGCTCCATCATACCAGAAAATGGAGTCTTAGTCATTTTTCCCATCAGACATGCTTCGCATCTTTCAAGTGATTCAAAATCAAGTGATTCAAGAAGTCCATCGGAATGGAGTTTCTTCATACGCTTCACTCCAATGTGACCAAGACGACAGTGCCACATATAGGTCGAATTATCGCTTGATTTCAAACGTTTAGCCTCAATGTTGTTGATATGTGTATTTACACTATCGAGATTTAATAAGAATAGACCATCTATCAAAGGTGCATGTGCGTAAAACATATTACTCATATAAATCGAACAACCATTATTCTCGGACTTAAACAAGTAACCGTCTCGCAATAAACAAGATCCCGATATAATGTTCATGCTCAACGCAGGCACCAAATAACAATTATTTAAGTATAAAACTAATCCCGATGGTAGATGAAGGGGTAGCGTGCCGACCGCGATCACATCAACCTTTGATCCGTTTCCCACGCGCATCGTCACCTCGTTCTTCGCTAGCTTCCGTTTATTCTGCAGCACCTGTTTCGAGTTACAAATATGAGCAACCGAACCAGTATCAAATACCCAGGCACTACTACGAGTACTAGTGAGATACACATCAATAACATGTATATCAGATATACCTTTCTTATTGATGTTGCCGTTCTTCAGATCCGCCAAGTAATTTGGGCAATTCCGCTTCCAGTGACCTTCTCCCTTGTAGTAAAAGCACTCAGTATCAGGCTTAGGTCCAGCCTTGGTCTTCTTCGCCGGCGTGGTAACTTTCTTACCACCCTTCTTGAAGTGTCCCTTTTGCTTAGACTTTCCTTTCTTGAATTTGGTGGTCTTATTGACCAACAACACTTGGTGCTCTTTCTTGATCTCCACTTCTGCAGATTTCAACATGGCAAAGAGTTCTGGTAACGTCTTGTTCATGTTCTGCATGTTGTAGTTCATCACAAAGTTCTTGTAACTTGGTGGTAGTGATTGGAGGACACGGTAAATCCCCAAAGCATTAGGAATCACTATACCCAAGCTTTGAAGTTTGTTTGCGTGCCTAGACATCTTAAGCACATGCTCACTGACGGAGCTGCCCTCTTCCATCTTGCAGTTAAAGAACTTTTCAGAAGCCTCATAGCTTTCAATTGCCGCATGAGTCTCAAAAATCAATTTGAGATCCTCGACAATATCATATGGGTCTGAATCCTCAAACCTTTTCTGAAGCTCCGATTCCAAACCATACAAGATAGCACACTGAACTATGGAGTACTGATTCTTCCGAGCGAGGTAAACATTCTTTACTTCATCGGGAGCATCATCTGCAGGTGGGTCACCCAGCGGTGCATCCAGCACATAGGTCAAATTACCAGCTGTGAGGACAATCCTCAAATTGCAGAACCAATCCGCGAAGTTGCTTCCATTGTTTTTCAACTTTTCTTTCTCTAGGAACGCATTAAAATTGATGGTAGGGGCTGCCATTGATCTACAACATATTTGCAATAGTTTAGACTAAGTTTATGACAAATTGAGTTCAAATTAATTAATGTAATTAAACTAGGTGAACTCCCACTCAAAACAACATCCCTCACATTGTTTTAGTGATCACACGAACCAAATCCACTACATCAACACCGATCATCACGAGAGTTGACATAGTTTCAATGGCGAACAATCGACATGTTCATCATATCTACTATATGATTCATGCTTTACCTTTCGGTGATCCGTGTTCCGAGACCATGTCTGTACATGCTAGGCTCGTCAAGATCAAACCTTAGTTTCCGCATGAGCAAATCTGGCTTGCTCACGTTGTATACACTTGCAGAATCTAACACACCCGATCATCACGTGGTGCTTCGAAACAACAAGCTTTAGCAACGGTGCTAACCAAGGGTGAACACTTTATGATTTGAAATTCATGTGCATGAGGGATCATCTTATAATGCTACCGTCGTCTACTAAGCAATACAAGATGCATAAAGGATTAACATCACATGCAATTCACAATATGTGATATGATATGGCCTTTCTTCTTTGTGCTTCCGATCTCCATCTTCAAGCACGAACATGATCTCCATCATCACCGGCAATGCATCAAGGTCAATGACGCTTCTTCATGGTTGTCGTCCACCGGTTTCAACTATTACAACTACTTTGAATAGACATGCGGGTCTTAACATAAATTAAAGACAACCATATGGCTCCTGCCGGTTGCCAACTTACAATAAGGATCATTGCATACATCAAATATAATCACAATCATGGCCATATCACATCACTGCACACCCCTGCAAAACAAATTAGACGCCTCTACTTTCTTTGCATGTTTTACGTGGTTTGGGGCTTTCAATAAGTGTCGTTCTAACTTACGAACAAGAACCACAACATTGATACTAGCATTGTTGATCACCTGTTGTAAATTGGATCTTAACTATGCTAGGAGAAACAGGCACCCGCAAAGCCACTTATGCAATACAAGTTGCATGTCAATCGTGGAGCAAGTCTCATGAACGATGTCATGTAAGGTTAGGCCGGGCCGCTTCATCCCAACATACCGCAAGATGCAAAGTACACAAGAAGCAATCGACAATAAAAGCATCAATGCCCACAATGACTATTGTGTTCTACTCGTGCAACAGATCTACATATAGACACGGCTCTGATACCACTGTAGGGTTTCGTAGCATGGAAAACAAAATTTTCTATCGCATACAAACAAACAAGCCAAGATCTATCTACTAGATTGTAGCAACGAGTCGATGGAATAACTTACCCTTGAAGATTCCAAAGCGTTTAACGAGAGCGGATTCTCGTGGGTGATGTAGTCGTACTCTTCCCGATCTCAAGATTGTGTAGACGATCCTTCCGGCGCTGCGTTCCGGCAGCGCTCCCGCAGTCGGTCACACGTTCGGTACTCGACGAAGACCTTCCTCTCCCTTGTTCCAGCAGGCAGCGGAGGTTGTAGCACTCTCCTCGCGATTCCGGCAGCACAACGGCGTGGTACCGGAAGTAGAGGGGAGATCCCGCAGGGCTTCGCCTTAAGCCGGAGCGAGTATGGTGGAGTATGAGAGAGAACTATTAGTGGTCTAGGGTTTAGACACACCAATTAGAAGGCTCTAAACCGAAGGCTAGGGCAATTAGAAGCTCTAAACCAAAACGGCTCTAAACCGGAGATTAGAGGATAGGAACTTGTGTGTCTAGAGGAGGAGGCCCTGCCCCTCCTCTTATAGGTGGGAGGTGCGGCCAAGGGGAGGGGAGTCCCTCCCCAAGTCGGCCTTGGGTGGCGTGCCGGCTTGGAGAGGAGACTCCTCCCCCAAGTCGGTTTCAACCACCTCTTGCTTGTTTCCCACAGTTTCCTGTTTTAGCCGTTTGACTTTCAAACTGGCCATTTGACTTTTCTGTTTTAGGATTCAATTTAATCCTTTATTTGGAACAGCAAGAACACTTAGTACATGATGCAATCATTCCAATATGTAATGACACATTCATGTACCCCTCCCCTTTCCCGGAGTGCCGGACATTCCGGAACCTTCTAGAACATTCCCGATGAAAACACCGAAATCATTTCCGAACTCCGAAACGGGACTTTCCTTATATGAATCTTATTCTCCGGACCATTCCGGATCACCTCGTGATATCCCGGATCCCATCCGAGACTCCGAACAACATTCAGTCTCTTTCTCATAATACCATAACTACTCAAAACAACGTCGAATCCTTAAGTGTGTCTCCCTACGGTTCGTGAATTATGCGGACATGATCGAGACACTTCTCCGAACAATAACCAATAGAGGAATCTGGAAATTCATATGGCTCCCACATATTTCTACGATTACTTTGCGATCGAATGAACCACTTACATACGATACCAATTTCCCTTTGTCTCATGATAGTTTACTTATCCGAGGTTATGATCGTCGGTATCTCTGCATACCTAGTTCAACCTCGTTACTGATAAGTACTCTTTTCTCGTTCCCGTGATATGTGATCCCTTGTGAGCCAGTCACATGCTTGCAAGCTAATTGGATGACATTTCACCGAGAGGGCCCAGAGAATATCTATCCGTCATATGGATGGACAAATCCCACTCTTGATCCATGTGTCTCAACCAATACTTTCTGAATACTCAATGCCACCTTTATAGCCACCCAATTACGGTGTGGTGTTTGATGTCATCAAAGCATCCATCCGGTAATGGTGATAGGCATGATATCATGGTCGAAGGAATTAGGTTACTATGTATCAGAAAGCATATAGCAATTGAACTATTGAAATGACTTGATCTTTATGCTACGCTTATCTATAGGAGTATGTCCACCATATCATTCTCCTAACGATATGATCTTGTTGTTGATAACATCTCAATGTTCATGATTGGGAAACCACAATCATTAATCAACCAACAAGCTAGTGAAGTATAGAGGCTATACTAGGGACTTCGAATTAAGTTTACAAATCACACAAGTATCAATGTTTCCTTGTTAATACTATTATAGCATGAATGTAAACATTTATCATAAACACAGAGATATAATAATAACTACATTTATTATTGCCTCTAGGGCATATCTCCAACACATGGATGTGTCATGACAAAGTGTAATGGTTGCATCATGTCCTAGGTCACTTGGATGGACACTTGGAAGAGACAAATCAAACTCTAATTTGAAAGTCAAAAAGGTAGTTTGAAAAAGTCAAATCCCAACATGGTTTCTGAGTTAGGGAGGATTTCTAGGGAGGGTTTCCACCTGGGTTGGAACACCCTTGGACGCCCCCCACCTATGTGGTCATTATGGATATCCAGATCCCAATGTTTATCATTGGTCATAGAGGAGTCTTGGCCATGTGTGGCATCCCGCAAAACCACTACTAGAAAATCGCGTTGTTTTTGTGCATTGCATCATCATGGCCGCATGCTCATGTCATCATACCACATTGCATCTGAGCATCGTCATCATCTTGCATTTGCTCGCATAAAACTATTTGCAGAAAAACCTATTTTGTGTTTTCTAAAACGCCCCGTCTTTGTTCAAACGCAAAACCCGGGTCTCCGGATTATTTTGTTTTGTCTGCTATCAGTTTGCAAAAGGCCTGTTTGAAATAAATAAAATATTTAATTATTTTTAGTGGGGCAGTCGAACGGGCCGAATCGACCCAGTCGACCACCCCAGTACAAACAATCGGTCCAACCTAGACCTTTTCCTACCCAACCTAGTCTACCCATCCCTCCAGCCACCTCATCCCGCCCAATCGCAGCTCGCCACATCAGCCCACCCCAAATCCCCACCAACCACCCTCTGCCACCTGGCCCACCCCACTCCCTCTCTCCCCCTGGTCAAACCTCCCCAAACCCCACCCACACAGCAAACACACACACGCACCGCACGCGCCGCAGCACACCCTCTCTCCCTATCCCTCTGGCCCCACTCGCCTAGCCCACCGCCCCACCTCCCTGGCCCACCAGCACCGCACCCCACTCCCCTGGCCGCCTTCCCCCCCGCTCCTCTTCCTCCCTGGCTTCTCTCTGCACCGCCGCGCTCGCCCACCTCCTGCTCCCTCCTCTGGCTCTCCTCGCCGCCGCCCTCCCCGCGTGAGCACCGGCCGACCCTGGCTCCTCCCCGTCGCTAACCTGCTCGCCTCGCCCCTCCCTCGCAAGCTCCGGCGCCGGCCACCAACCCACGCGTCCTCCGCCCCGCCCCGGTGGTCCTTCCCCGAGCTCTGCGCCCCATCGCCCCTCTCCGACCGCCGCCCGGAGCGCCGTCGCCCGCCGCCCAGGCCGCCTTCCTCCTCGCCCCGCTCCGACCCTCGCGTCCCCGCCGGCCCCGCCTCTGCTCCTCCCCCGGCGCGCCCGAGCTCCGCCTCCGCCCCGCTCGAGTCCGGCGCCGCCTCCTCCGCCTCCTTCCGCACGACCGGCCCCGCACGTCCCCGACCACGCCCTCCCCGCCGCCGGAAGCCCCTCCTCGCCCTCGGCACGGACCCCTCCTCCTCAGCGCTGGCCACCACCGCCGGCCTCCGCAGCCCTCCGCCGCGCCTCGCCCCGAGCCCGCCGTCTGCCGCCCAAGCGCCGCCGCCTGAGCGACCTCACCGACCCCGCCTTCTCCTCCTCCGGCGAGCTGCCGCCGCCAGCGGGCCCCGAGCACCTCCAACCGCCTGCCGGCCTCCTCCATCGTCGTCGGCTCGCCCGCGTTTGAAGGCCTCGGTCGAGCCAGTACGGGTCCTGTGTGCCTCTGCCACGTTCTGCATGTCGGATGTTGTCAGTTGTTGCCGCTGTTGAACCCGTTCCGCGTGTGTGTGCCTGCTGGTGCTCTAGCGGAAGCCAAGAACAACTCGAGACCCCGAAGGACCCCACAAGACCACGGGCGCGAGACTCCAAGACCGTACCGAGCCGAAGGTGTCCGGATAATCCCCGACAAGAACTCCATCACGGAACATCAAGTACTCCGACAGGGAACCCTGAAGACCTCGGTGACGAGCCCCAAGTTCGCCTCCGATAATCAAGATGGTACCCCAAGATCTCCATCGTATGTGTCGAGTCCAACACCAAAGCGATGACAAGATCTACCGATGACCGAGAACCCTGACGCCAAGTTCGCCACCTTGAACGCCATGACCGTCTACACGGACCCAAAGACCACGAAAGCGACAAGATCGACACCGACCCGGGCGAATCCGATGCGCCCCGACGTCGAACCAAGTCCTTCTTCGAGGAACGCCAAGGTCTACTCTGTTAACCGAGAACGCTTCCGCCGAGATCGAACCCTGAGACCCTGTCGAACCCCGAACCCCCGGAACCCCAAGTTCGACGAGACCCTCTAATGTGTGAACCCCTACCCGAAACCCTATTTTATAATATAATACAACTTGTCGCATATTAATTGTTCATGCATGCATATTGTCATGTGGTTTGGGGGCCTTATGCCGATTCACCTCATAATTAAATATGGGGCCCATATGCGGGCAAATCTAGTCTCATATTGGCCTCATTTAAATTTGTGTAGCGAACCGGTAACTTATCTTGCCCTGTTATTACAACATTTAATTTGCGGGGTAGCTAAATAACTTGAACCGTTTAATTAATTATCGGGACCCCGGTTCCGCTTAACATGACCCAATTGCATCGCATCTTTGCCATGCCAAACATCATTCATGCATCATGCCCGATCTTTTGCCGTAGTATTAAATATTGCATCCGGTGTTTATTCTAGTGTTTTGCTTCTTCGCGGATTGGGCCGTTGAGTTGATGTGAGCTTCGCCCCGATCTTCGGATGAACCGTCGGCAATGTTTTCAGGCGAGCACCTCCCCCCTTTCTACCTATCTTACTTTTATAGTATTTATTCCCTCCTGTTGATCTATTGCTATCTGTGTTGCGTTGCTCTAGTTTTCGTACCCGTGAAATCCCCTGCAGCCTTATATTGCCTTGGACACATCCTAGTACCTGTTGTTTTGGTAGATAGCTGGACTTGCGCGTCGTAGTCGCTTGCTCAAGTGCTGCTGCGTGTCGTCAAGTACCACAGTTGTTGGAGAATTGCCGCCCGTTCAATGTTGGAGATGCTCATGGCTTTATTTATTGCTCACTTTAATTATTGTTTAACAACTAAAATTGAAGTAGGTAAGCAGAGGCACAGGTGGGCAATAGATGTTATTTGGTTGTTAACCGTCCACTTGTGTCCCGTAGGACCCCGAGTACTTGATACCTGTTCCTTGATTTATCGCGCTATCCACATGCGGGGAATTATGTGCCCCCCTTAGCCAGAGCTTGATTCAGTCTTATTTCTTGGGGCCAAAAACTAGTTTGGGGTTTTATTACTATCCTGTACTTATGCCATGCTTTACTGCTTTATTTACGATTGTGCGAGGAGCACACTGTACTGTTTAGGATCGGGACACGATTCCGCGGTGTCGACAAGCTCAGTTTTGGGTTCCCAGTCGTTCACAGCCGTCCACCCAAACCTTGAGGCCGTCTCGGAGCCGGCCGACTTCGTTGCGGGTCTACTTTAAGGGGTGGCCCCCTGAAATATTTCTGAATCCTGTGATTGCTTTGTCGTGAAAGCCTCGTTTGGTTTTGATTTGGTTTTTCCGAGGTTGATCGTGTGTGTGTTTCTATTGGTGCACCCCGGCCGGGTAAAACTTTCTGAAAGCCGTGTCCACGGTTATGGACGACTTGGAGCACAGTATCTCGATCATAGACAACTATAACTAAAGTAGTGCTATAAACTTGACTTTATAATGACTAGTAATCAGCTTCACCATAACGGAATGGCTAAATAAAACTGCCCACAATTGCTTGTTTGGGTTATCGCTTGCGACCATTGTACCTGACTAGTAAGTATTGCAACTACAACGGAATGGCTAAATAAAAGTACCAACAACTGCTGGGTTTTGGGTTATCTCATGCTAATTGTATTTGACTAGTAAGTGTCGCAACTACAATGGAATGGTTAACTAAAACGGCCCACTGCTTATTTTATCAGGATGCTTATCTATACGTGACTAGTAATTGCTGCAACGATAACTGAATAAATAAAACTGCCAACTGTGTGAGTTCCTCGGTTGACTTCCTCGTTTGGTCTCGAGGGGGAAACACCAGGATGGGTTTGTTTGGTGTTAGCTTCAGGTTGGATCCGGATAGGTCATTCTTATCCCTCTCTGATAACCGTCGGTTGTATCGAGTCTCTATAGGTTTTCTAGTGCATGCTGCCGCTGCTGCTTCAGTCCACCATACCTATGTAGGCGAGGACCGCCGAATTCTAGTCTCGCCGTGTACTGGCCTCAGTACTGACCGCTCTCTCTTTTTTCCTTTGCCCTTTGCCGGCACCCCTTTTGTTTGAGCAGGTTTTGTGATCGTCGTCGTTAGCAGGGTTACCCTTCCGGCTTGGCCTGGGCAGGGTTGTGGACGCCATTGGTTATTCTTCAGGGCTCTTAGCCCCATTTGCATCTTGTCCGTAGTCGGACGCTCTATCGATTTCAAGGTGATTTGGATCTTTGTATATTATATCTGTATTCTTGACTCATTGAGTCGCTGTTATATATATATCTGTTCTTTGGGTCCCATCGAGGACTGTTGTGTGATGTTATTACTTCGTTTTCCACCCGCACGAAAGTGCCTGGTGGGCACCTTTGAATCGTTTCTATGCGGGTTTGGCGGGAATCGCTAAAACTTGCATAGGGTCGATTCTGAGGGTGTTACAGAGTGGTATCAGAGCTCAGCAGTTGCGATACCCCACAAGTCCAGCCTGTAGGATAACCTAGCTAACGGCCGAAGTAGAGTGTCAAAACTATTTTTCAAAATCGGTTGGATAGTTCTGATTAGGTCTGATTTTACTCCTTACCCCTATGCTATTCTCCTCTTACCTCTACGTGTTTGAATCCGCTCTCCTCTCTCTCTTCGAGTCCAGGATTTCTCGTGGTTGGGTCTTCGTCGTACCTTCAGGGTTTCGCTTCCTCCTTTGGTAACAGAGTTTCGACATCTGGTCTTCCTGCTATCCAAGGAATCCTTCGTCTAATGGACTTCTCTTGGTTCCTTCTCGTGTCTTCCGGTGTTTTCCGACGCGACGATATCATCCACGCCAGATCCGATGCAGAGTCTGCATCACTCCTTTGTTTCCGAACCTCGCTTGACGAGACCTTCAGTCTAATTCCGAGAGTTGGTTGCATAATCCGCCTATTCGTGTGCAGAGTAATGATTTGGGTGCGCGATGGACTGATCACCATCCGACTACTCTTATCATTCGCTCTTGTACATCGAATCAGTGGATCCAGCGATTTTACTCCGTTCACGGAAGCTAGAGGTGGCTTTATTTGTTGATACCTCAACCTTCGTCCTTTGTTTCTCCGGAGTGTTCTCTCGACGATCACGGACAACGACCTCTTGTTAGTGGTGTCGCGAGGATCTAAACGAAGCGAGAAGACGTAGATCGCCGACCTTCCTTCCGGTACCATGAGGCGGATCTCGAGGGCGAGATCCATTGTTAGTGGTGTCGAATTGTGGCATCCCGCAAAACCACTACTAGAAAATCGCGTTGTTTTTGTGCATTGCATCATCATGGCCGCATGCTCATGTCATCATACCACATTGCATCTGAGCATCGTCATCATCTTGCATTTGCTCGCATAAAACTATTTGCAGAAAAACCTATTTTGTGTTTTCTAAAACGCCCCGTCTTTGTTCAAACGCAAAACCCGGGTCTCCGGATTATTTTGTTTTGTCTGCTATCAGTTTGCAAAAGCCCTGTTTGAAATAAATAAAATATTTAATTATTTTTAGTGGGGCAGTCGAACGGGCCGAATCGACCCAGTCGACCACCCCAGTACAAACAATCGGTCCAACCTAGACCTTTTCCTACCCAACCTAGTCTACCCATCCCTCCAGCCACCTCATCCCGCCCAATCACAGCTCGCCACATCAGCCCACCCCAAATCCCCACCAACCACCCTCTGCCACCTGGCCCACCCCACTCCCTCTCTCCCCCTGGTCAAACCTCCCCAAACCCCACCCACACAGCAAACACACACACGCACCGCACGCGCCGCAGCACACCCTCTCTCCCTATCCCTCTGGCCCCACTCGCCTGGCCCACCGCCCCACCTCCCTGGCCCACCAGCACCGCACCCCACTCCCCTGGCCGCCTTCCCCCCCGCTCCTCTTCCTCCCTGGCTTCTCTCTGCACCGTCGCGCTCGCCCACCTCCTGCTCCCTCCTCTGGCTCTCCTCGCCGCCGCCCTCCCCGCGTGAGCACCGGCCGACCCTGGCTCCTCCCCGTCGCTAACCTGCTCGCCTCGCCCCTCCCTCGCAAGCTCCGGCGCCGGCCACCAACCCACGCGTCCTCCGCCCCGCCCCGGTGGTCCTTCCCCGAGCTCTGCGCCCCATCGCCCCTCTCCGACCGCCGCCCGGAGCGCCGTCGCCCGCCGCCCAGGCCACCTTCCTCCTCGCCCCGCTCCGACCCTCGCGTCCCCGCCGGCCCCGCCTCTGCTCCTCCCCCGGCGCGCCCGAGCTCCGCCTCCGCCCCGCTCGAGTCTGGCGCCGCCTCCTCCGCCTCCTTCCGCACGACCGGCCCCGCACGTCCCCGGCCACGCCCTCCCCGCCGTCGGAAGCCCCTCCTCGCCCTCGGCACGGACCCCTCCTCCTCAGCGCTGGCCACCACCGCCGGCCTCCGCAGCCGTCCGCCGCGCCTCGCCCCGAGCCCGCCGTCTGCCGCCCAAGCGCCGCCGCCTGAGCGACCTCACCGACCCCGCCTTCTCCTCCTCCGGCGAGCTGCCGCCGCCAGCGGGCCCCGAGCACCTCCAACCGCCTGCCGGCCTCCTCCATCGTCGTCGGCTCGCCCGCGTGTGAAGGCCTCGGTCGAGCCAGTACGGGTCCTGTGTGCCTCTGCCACGTTCTGCATGTCGGATGTTGTCAGTTGTTGCCGCTGTTGAACCCGTTCCGCGTGTGTGTGCCCGCTGGTGCTCTAGCGGAAGCCAAGAACAACTCGAGACCCCGAAGGACCCCACAAGACCACGGGCGCGAGACTCCAAGACCGTACCGAGCCGAAGGTGTCCGGATAATCCCCGACAAGAACTCCATCACGGAACATCAAGTACTCCGACAGGGAACCCTGAAGACCTCGGTGACGAGCCCCAAGTTCGCCTCCGATAATCAAGATGGTACCCCAAGATCTCCATCGTATGTGTCGAGTCCAACACCAAAGCGATGACAAGATCTACCGATGACCGAGAACCCTGACGCCAAGTTCGCCACCTTGAACGCCATGACCGTCTACACGGACCCAAAGACCACGAAAGCGACAAGATCGGCACCGACCCGGGCGAATCCGATGCGCCCCGACGTCGAACCAAGTCCTTCTTCGAGGAACGCCAAGGTCTACTCTGTTAACCGAGAACGCTTCCGCCGAGATCGAACCCTGAGACCCTGTCGAACCCCGAACCCCCGGAACCCCAAGTTCGACGAGACCCTCTAATGTGTGAACCCCTACCCGAAACCCTATTTTATAATATAATACAACTTGTCGCATATTAATTGTTCATGCATGCATATTGTCATGTGGTTTGGGGGCCTTATGCCGATTCACCTCATAATTAAATATGGGGCCCATATGCGGGCAAATCTAGTCTCATATTGGCCTCATTTAAATTTGTGTAGCGAACCGGTAACTTATCTTGCCCTGTTATTACAACATTTAATTTGCGGGGTAGCTAAATAACTTGAACCGTTTAATTAATTATCGGGACCCCGGTTCCGCTTAACATGACCCAATTGCATCGCATCTTTGCCATGCCAAACATCATTCATGCATCATGCCCGATCTTTTGCCGTAGTATTAAATATTGCATCCGGTGTTTATTCTAGTGTTTTGCTTCTTCGCGGATTGGGCCGTTGAGTTGATGTGACCTTCGCCCCGATCTTCGGATGAACCGTCGGCAATGTTTTTAGGCGAGCACCTCCCCCCTTTCTACCTATCTTACTTTTATAGTATTTATTCCCTCCTGTTGATCTATTGCTATCTGTGTTGCGTTGCTCTAGTTTTCGTACCCGTGAAATCCCCTGCAGCCTTATATTGCCTTGGACACATCCTAGTACCTGTTGTTTTGGTAGATAGCTGGACTTGCGCGTCGTAGTCGCTTGCTCAAGTGCTGCTGCGTGTCGTCAAGTACCACAATTGTTGGAGAATTGCCGCCCGTTCAATGTTGGAGATGCTCATGGCTTTATTTATTGCTCACTTTAATTATTGTTTAACAACTAAAATTGAAGTAGGTAAGCAGAGGCACAGGTGGGCAATAGATGTTATTTGGTTGTTAACCGTCCACTTGTGTCCCGTAGGACCCCGAGTACTTGATACATGTTCCTTGATTTATCGCGCTATCCACATACGGGGAATTATGGGCCCCCCTTAGCCAGAGCTTGATTCAGTCTTATTTCTTGGGGCCACAAACTAGTTTGGGGTTTTATTACTATCCTGTACTTATGCCATGCTTTACTGCTTTATTTACGATTGTGCGAGGAGCACACTGTACTATTTAGGATCGGGACACGATTCCACGGTGTCGACAAGCTCAGTTTTGGGTTCCCAGTCGTTCACAGCCGTCCACCCAAACCTTGAGGCCGTCTCGGAGCCGGCCGACTTTGTTGCGGGTCTACTTTAAGGGGTGGCCCCCTGAAATATTTCTGAATCCTGTGATTGCTTTGTCATGAAAGCCTCGTTGGGTTTTGATTTGGTTTTTCCGAGGTTGATCGTGTGTGTGTTGCTATTGGTGCACCCCGGCCGGGTAAAACTTTCTGAAAGCCGTGTCCGCGGTTATGGACGACTTGGAGCACAGTATCTCGATCATAGACAACTATAACTAAAGTAGTGCTATAAACTTGACTTTATAATGACTAGTAATCAGCTTCACCATAACGGAATGGCTAAATAAAACTGCCCACAATTGCTTGTTTGGGTTGTCGCTTGCGACCATTGTACCTGACTAGTAAGTATTGCAACTACAACGGAATGGCTAAATAAAAGTACCAACAACTGCTGGGTTTTGGGTTATCTCATGCTAATTGTATTTGACTAGTAAGTGTCGCAACTACAATGGAATGGTTAACTAAAACGGACCACTGCTTATTTTATCAGGATGATTATCTATACCTGACTAGTAATTGCTGCAACGATAACTGAATAAATAAAACTGCCAACTGTGTGAGTTCCTCGGTTGACTTCCTCGTTTGGTCTCGAGGGGGAAACACCAGGATGGGTTTGTTTGGTGTTAGCTTCAGGTTGGATCCGGATAGGTCATTCTTATCCCTCTCTGATAACCGTCGGTTGTATCGAGTCTCTATAGGTTGTCTAGTGCATGCTGCCGCTGCCGCTTCAGTCCACCGTACCTATGTAGGCGAGGACCGCCAAATTCTAGTCTCGCCGTGTACTGGCCTCAGTACTGACCGCTCTCTCTTTTTTCCTTTGCCCTTTGCCGGCACCCCTTTTGTTTGAGCAGGTTTTGCGATCGTTGTCGTTAGCAGGGTTACCCTTCCGGCTTGGCCTGGGCAGGGTTGTGGACGCCATTGGTTATTCTTCAGGGCTCTTAGCCCCATTTGCATCTTGTCCGTAGTCGGATGCTCTATCGATTTCAAGGTGATTTGGATCTTTGTATATTATATCTGTATTCTTGACTCATTGAGTCGCTGTTATATATATATCTGTTCTGTGGGTCCCATCGAGGATTGTTGTGTAATGTTATTACTTCGTTTTCCACCCGCACGAAAGTGCCTGGTGGGCACCTTTGAATCGTTTCTATGCGGGTTTGGCGGGAATCGCTAAAACTTGCATAGGGTCGATTCTGAGGGTGTTACACCATGTCTGTAGTATTCTCGAACTGTTGGGTAGCACGCTTAAGGACATGAAGAAGCTTGGAGACCGTTAATTGCTAGTTTGAATCACTGAAGAAGTGAGAAGAGAGAAGCCAGAAAAGTTTTAGGGAGATCCGAAGGTGTTCGGAGAAAGAATAAGGAAAAGGACCAGAAAAAGTTTTCGGATAAATGGTTATTTAAATATAATTATTATATATTAATTATGAATTAATATATTGTAAAAGAGGATTTAAATAAAGATTTATAAAATACATCCTAAAAGTTAGGCAAAATACCGGAGGGATTGTACCTGAAAAAAAACAAACGAAAAAGGCAAAATGGAAATAGCAGAGGGGATGGTTTTGAACCAGCCCAAATGGGCAGTAGATTAAGCGGGACGCGCGGGGGCAGCGGCCGCTACCCGCCGATGTCACGGGCCGCTCATCCCTGGCCCACCCGGGCGTCGCCGCTGCTGGCTGCCGCGCGGGCGACGCGTGCAGGCAGGAGCGCTAGCAGGCCGCCCACTCGGGCCAGCGCTAGCCGCCGCTGCTGTCTTCCTCGCGGGCCGCTGGGCGCATACGCGGCCCACCCGGCTGGCCCCGCCGCCGCTCCACCGCCTCGTTTGCTGGGCGACACGCGGGTGGAATTTGGCCCACCCGGCTGGCTGGTTTATTTTGCCCTTTTTTATTGTTATTAGTTCTCATATTGGGACATAAAGGTGGAGGGACCCTCTCCCTCCGCCTATATAAAGGCGTGTCCATGGGAGGATTAATAAACACCAAATTCCATCTAGAAATCAATAAAAGGCCTATGTTGCCTCTCTCTCTCTCTCTCGACTGCGCCCCCCTTGTCATGGCTATGTAAGCGAGGAGTTTTTCACCGTGGAGCGTCGTCGCTCTACGGGATTCGGAGACGGGAGATCTACTTCCGCAATCTTGGCTGGATCGGGGAGAAGCGGGGGTCGTCATCAAGCATTGTACGTATGTGACTCCCTCTGGCGGCACCGTGCTTTCGGTGCTAGGAGTTGTTGTGGAGCTGCAAGGACATCGTGACCTTGAGGTCAGCATCGGGGCGTCTTCTTCATCCACGTTCCTCGCGGAATGTTAACCGCGCTCGATCTTCAAAGGTATGAATACTGTATCCCCTCTTATTCCTCTTATTACTGCATTACTAATAGATAGATCTTAGGTTTCCAGGGTTTGCCGCTTAGTAATTTTTTTGATTTTCTGCACCAAACCCAACATGAAACGCCATGGAAGATGTTCTAGGAAGGCTAGGAATCTCATTGCTCAAGTCGAGTTCGAGAACACTAAGTGATGGCAGAGGCAAATGATCTTGTATTTGGTGAAGATGATGTTTAATAGCTCGCTATGTGATTATGGTTTCGTTAGTGTGGCGTTGTCACCACGCCCGAATCGTGCACGTGGTGACTATGAGCCTGAGGACGGGTGCTTTGTAGCAAATGACAAACGGAGATGGCAACATAGGATGACTTTGTTTGTGGTCGTGCTCTTTGAGTACCAAGTCTCGATATCCATGTGAAAATCCTAGACATGTCCTTCATTGGATGTATTTGACAATGGCGAACTTCTGTCGTCATCTTGTTGAATGCATTGTCTCTCGAGATTACTCAGACTTTTTCTAGGAAAAAACTCATGAACTGACTTTGTGGTTAGATTGGATGGCGACAACACTTATGTACTGTTTCCTTTCTAAAGACGTCGCCGACTGAGAACCTCTTTTATAGTTCGGGTGTTGCCAATGGTGATGGTTATTCTGTGATGCGAGTCACTCGGTGCCTTCCTTTTTTTGCTATGTGTATCCTTGATGTCCAGGTAGTTTTTGGCACTATGTTTTTAACAAAGGTCGGGTTTAACTTGTATATCTTATTGGTATTGATATATTTTCTATATAAAAAATTTGTACTTGCTTAGCTTGACACGTTGACGACGCTCTTTATTTTTGATAGCGAGATCCACTACTAATTCGATTTCTTCTCCTTCTTCCGAAGTAGTGAACATCTATATGCCGAACTTTGCTACTCCCTCGACCCATATTAATTGACTTGGATTTATCAAAATTTGAATGAACCTATATATTAATAATGTCTAGATTCATTCAAATCTAAACTAATGTGAGTCAATTAATGATGGAGGGGTTAACCTCTTGGGTGGCTCGATCTTCATGGATCTCGTGGTGAAATCAATGGGAAAGCGAGGGGAAAGGGAGAAGGTAGCGGAAGTGAACACACACCTCGCGAAGAACACGATGAACACACGCAAAACTCACACGATACAAGGCCGATTGCTCCCGAACGGTGGCCACCGGTCCGATAGAATCCTCGCAAGGAAAGATCGGTCAACGTGCTCCCTCGAATCCACATCGGAGAGGGAAGAACACCTTGGGGAGGGTCTTGACAACTTGGAGACGAGACATAGAACTCCAAGGCCTTGTTCAACGATGGATGCGTGATGCAAAGTCCAATCGAGGTTGGTGACGATAGTCGGTCCCCTTGGTAAAGGGGATGAGGCAAAACTAGAGATTCCACAATAGGGGTTGTCTTTAGTCTATCATCTATGCCTTAGGGATACATGAGGGGTGGGGGCTCTATTTATAGGCCAACCACATAAACAGGGGTAGTTTAGGGATAAAACTAGGGTTTGGACGAGCTAGAGGGGTACATGGGCCGAAGGCCCAATAGGTGCGCGCAGGCACACATGACCGGTAGTAACGGACTTGGGTCCGGTAGTACCGCTGACCGGTAGTACCGGGTCCAGATCCGGTAGTACCGCTTGCAGTCCTGGGACTTCTGTTGGCGTCGTCTGTATGGGGCGGTAGTAGTGGGCGGTAGTACCGCTGGCCGGTAGTACCGGTCGCCAGATCCGGTAGTACCGCTGGGGACAGAGAGCATTTGGCGATCTTTCTTCTTCCGCCTCCTCTTCCAAGCCTCCGTCTTGTCGGGCTTGATGCTCCGGGCTTCCTCCCTTGCCTCCGTACTGGTCGGTGTGAACCTATCATGCATATGTGACGGAGTATAAAGTAGCATACCATTCAATAGGGTAGGAAGGGGCTCGCATAGAGGAACGGATTCACCTTTGCAGTCCATGACGACTTGGCGTAAGTTGGAGACCAAGATGTGGTAACGACCGTAGGTCGGGCTACATCAGCTCCCCCCCTTCAAAAAGAGTCGTCCTCGACTTTACATGCTCATCACAAAGTATAAGCGGTCGAGAGACCTTCTTGATCCTGGGGTTCACCATATAGTCGTCCTCGGGAAGATTGACTTGACAACACTTCAATGTTCCTTCACCTTCCATGACACCTACAAAGCTCACGACAAAAGCGAAGCAACACTCAAAGCGTAGCCAATTCATGAAGATTATAGCATGAGTCCTCAAGTAGAAGGAAGTCACCTTAGCTTGTAGAGATAGCTCGATGACGGGTAGCCATAGGTAACTCTCTTCGGTTCTTCTTGTCAACATATAGTCCATAGAGGTTGACGTGTATGCATTTGTACCTTCATACAACAAAGACCAAGCAACATATGTTTGTGTGTGATAGAGGAGCATGTCATTTGTGGCATGTCCATTCTTGTTCACAACACGATTAGCACAACTCAAGTATAGCAAACGGAATGCATATGCATGGTCAATGTGCATGGAAATCGTTTGAACATCATCCAAATGTGGAAACTCAAAAACTCCATATAACATAGTAGTGGGGCACTCAAAGCAATCGAATAGCAATTTGATCAACATATTTGATGCAAAGTTAGGAGAATTTGGCAAAAAAAAGAAAAGGAAGAATATCCAAAGCAACATCATTATGTGTGCAAACCAACCATTGGAAAGAGAAATTGTTCGACATGTTGGATGTCACACATAAATCATCGAAAGCAAATATCATGGGAAAATGAGTATCCCAAGCGGAAGCCAAAGTAACGTGTTTGCAAACAAACCAAATGAAAGAGCAAGTGGTCCTTATGTTTGTTGCACAAGAAGACGAGATTCTTGGAAGCTCTCATGACAATACATGTTCTTAATGGAATTGTGGTTGCACCCAAAACATCGGAAAGAGAAAATGTTCAACATTTTTGTTGCAACACACAAAGCATCATTATCTAAAAGAAAAGAAACATGAATGTCAAAAGGGGAGATAATACCATTAACATGCTTGCAATCAAACTATAGGAAAGAGCAATTTGCCAACATGAAAGATGCAAAGCATGCAAAAGGTATCAGAGCTGGGTTCGATCTTGAACTCACTTGTGGAATGCTCTCTAGAGCTCTTTTTATCAACTCGTGCTCAACCGAGGTTGACATTCTCGTGCGGGTACCTACACACATCATACATAAAAGGAAGAACGTGTGTGCATGGTAGAGATACACATCATCCATCATGACGTATCTCTTCTTGTGCACATCACCATTAATGTCAATCAAGTATGAAAGAGATGCATGGTGACTATGCAAGTGGGGAACATGCTTATCATGGCAATCATCAAAATCTCCAAAATTTGAGAAAGCTATGGGGGCCATATCATTATAACGCATAAGATCAATATTGTTGCAAGCAAAACAAGTGAAATAGCAAGCATTCATCTTATCGCAAGCAACGGGAGAAATTGAATGACTAGCATGACAAGGCAAGTCCGAAGAAATTGGAGGATACACACAAGATGCATAGCATGGCATGTTTATGGCAATGATATCGCAATCAAACAATTCCACATGATCAATATTATGCAAAGGCAAAGCATCACATGGGAATATGAGTGAAGCATATGTAATGTCTCAAGTATCATCCATAACATGCATATCCTCACAATTCATCATGTCCACTAGTGGGATCATGGCATCATCAACACCCTTATTGTTACCTTGGTCATACCTCTCATATGAAGTGGGTGTTGTGGAAGTAGTGGCCTCCTTGTGGACTACTTCGTCTTCTTGATGTAGCCATGGCATAGCATCATCTTCGTGCACCATGTACATCTTCTCAAATTGAGGCATCATTACTTCATGGCTTGGCGCTTCTTCATCCATGGAACCTAGCATAACACAAGAGAACACACTAGAGGTAGAGGGTAAGTTGTTAGAAATCGAAATGGTCTCACTTGACCTATCAACTACCACTCTCAACTCACTAGGAGTATCGTTCATGCCCTCCAAGTGGAAGCACTCAATCTCACATAAGGTGGAGTCACTCATCTCACTCTTGTTCTCACTCAAGTGGGCTAAGTGTCTCTCATACTCACATGGGATTGGTACCACATCATCACTCAAGCATATGGGGGTAGGCTCGGTTTCCTCAACTCCATGCGCCTCCTTTGGTGAAGGGAAAATCCCATGCTCACCATTCTTGACCTTGTCGCCTTCAAGGTTGGATGCCATAAGGTGGGCATCATCACTCTCCTCCATGGTCAAAGGGAAAATCCCATGCTCGACCTTCTTGTGGCCATCTCGTAGTAGTGGTGGAGGTAGGCTCATGCTATCCAACTTGGCGAAGTAGAGGTTTACATTTTCCTCGTTCGCGAGGTCGTGGAAGTCAAGCGTAGGCGTTGAAGCTTGATGGCGTGGAGGAAGGCTTGCTCTTGGTGCCATTTTGGTGGTGGCACTAGTAGTAGAAGGTGGCCTATGAAGGTGTCGACGGAGGTCATTGGCGTGCCTTGCCGATGGTTGATGTAGGTGGCACACTTGGTCGTCCACATGACACTCGCGACGATGATCACTTGCCTTGGCACTCTTCTTGTGCTTGTGGTGCCTTCTTGAGCTTGCTTGAGCATTATGGTTGGTGCTCATCACGAATTCTTCGTCTTGGTGGCAAAGATGCCTTTGACGATGTCTTGTATCCTCTTTATGGTGGCGATGCTCATGAGAGGATGTTTGTCGATGAAGCGTCTTGTTTCTTGGCGCCTCTTGATGCATATGATGTTTGGACGCCACTCTTCTTTGGGTAGGAGGTGGATCTTGGCGCCTTGGAGGTGATGTATCTTGGCGCCTTGGAGATGGTGGAGCTTGACGCCATCTAGGTGGTGGCACTTGATGCCGTGTCGATGGTGGCGCTTGTCGCCTTGGAGGTGGATCATCGAAGTAGGTGGTGCCCTTTGGTGTGGCACGCTTGGCCTTGAAGGTCATGGATTCTTGATGATGCGCCTCCTCTTGCTTGGCGTAGTAGGCTTCCATCTCCACACGGTGGAGGAATTCTTCATGGCTCATGGAGGAGCCATCAAACTCGATGAAGTTCTCCGTGTCCTCCATGCTTGGCGAGGTGTCGTCGATGTCGCACTCGAAGTCATCCATACTTGGGGACTAATTGTTGGTGTAGTACTCCATATCACCCAAGCATGTGGAGCCATTGTCGGTGTAGTGCTCCATAGGCTCCATGCATGAGGATCCATTGTCGACGTAGAGCTCCATGTCTTCCATGCATGTGGAGTCGTCGTAGGTGTAGTGCTCCTAGTCCTCAAAGCATGCGGAGCCATTGTCGGTGTTGTGCTCCGTCATGTCCTCTATACTTGTGGAGTCGTAGTCATGGTGGCTCATCATGGATTCTTCATAGATATCATCCTCGGTTCCGGAGTCCCTAGACATGATGCACAAGACCAAGCGGTGTATATGGAAGTGGTAGTGGGAGTTAGGGATACAACGTCAAACCTTACTTTACCTTGGAAGATCGTATCGTGCAAGTGGCCACACTTGAGAGCAATAAACCAAGCAAAGTGAAGTTCACGCGGAACACCAAAACCAACTACCAACAAAAAAAAGCACACACACAAGGCCTATGGTGGATAGGTATGGAAAATGGCATGTCAAGAACCAATCCGAAATCAAGATGTTGTAATGGCAAGTAAAGAACCACAATGATCACAAAGCAAACAAGTCAATCCACAAGATAGGAAATATATACAAGGAAACACACACGGTGGGATACATGGGACTTGTGCAACGGAGAAAGTGATCTAAGAACCAAATGATTACCTAGTGAAGACTATAAGCTCATGTCACACAAGTACAAGGAGAGACGCTAGTTCGATTGCACAAAATTGGTGGGCTACAAGATATGCACAATAAGTACCACCTATATGATGTTCATCGAGCTTGCGCTTCCTATTCTATGAGGCACATGTATTTTTTTTCTTTTTCTCTTTTCCTTTTTCTATTTTTTTTCTTTTTCTTTCTATTTTTCACTTGCCTCTTCCTTGTGCCAACAACTATACAAGATAACTATATGAGATAGCGCTCACAATGTTTGCTCGGAACCTACAAGGTCAAATGTGCATAGCCCAAGCAATCATAAGAGGAACTAGTCTCAATAGGTGTTTGTTTCTCGCAAAGATAGTGGGGTTCACAAAGGAATGCAAGTGGGGAGAAGTCGCGGAATGTTTATACCTTTCATCGACGATCTTCACCCTTTATTGTTGGATTCCGCCTTGCTCACAGAATTTGGATGGAGTAGATAGCATGAACAACGTCGATGATGATGTAGAGCTCCTTCTCCTCTTCGAAACAAGCTAAAGAACACCAAAATCCGAGTTCGAATGCAAAAGTTATGCTCAAAACGGTGAGAGGCTGAAATCTGGGAATCTGTTTTTTCATTCTGTACTGGGCGGTAGTACCGGATTTTGGGAGCGGTAGTACCGGTCAGCGGTAGTACCGGATATTTTGAGCGGTAGTACCGCTGGAGACAGAGACGCCCAGATCTGACGCGTTTTCGTGATTTTGGGGCGATTTGGGCGGAAAATCTTCAAGAAAAACACCAAATCGACGGGGGAAATCAAGGAATTAGGATATGGGAACGCAAAGGAAGGTAGATCAACAAGTTTAGCAAGTAATCCACGGATCAAAACCTACCAAAACGCACTCAAATCACAGATCGATCCAAAACTCGAATTGGGGCTATTTTTGGTGGAAATTTCGAATTTATGGGGAAAAGACCAAATCGATGAGAAATCCGTGGCAACCAAAAGCTACTGATACCAGATGATGGAGGGGTTAACCTCTTGGGTGGCCCGATCTTCACGGATCTCGTGGTCAAATCGATGGGAAAGCGAGGGGAAAGGGAGAAGGTAGCGGAAGCGAACACACACCTCGCGAAGAACACGATGAACACACGCAAAACTCACACGATACAAGGGCGATTGCTCCCGAACGGCGGCCACCGGTCCGATAGAATCCTCGCAAGGAAAGATCGGTCAACGTGCTCCCTCGAATCCACATCGGAGAGGGAAGAACACCTTGGGGAGGGTCTTGACAACTTGGAGACGAGACATCGAACTCCAAGGCCTTGTTCAACGATGGATGCATGATGCAAAGTCCAATCGAGGTTGGTGACGATAGTCGGTCCCCTTGGTAAAGGGAATGAGGCAAAACTAGAGATTCCACAATGGGGGTTGTTTTTAGTCTATCATCTATGCCTTAGGGATACATGAGGGGTGGGGGCTCTATTTATAGGCCAACCACATAAACAGGGGTAGTTTAGGGATAAAACTAGGGTTTGGACGAGCTAGAGGGGTACATGGGCCGAAGGCCCAACAGGTGCGCGCAGGCACACATGACCGGTAGTAACGGACTTGGGTCCGGTAGTACCGCTGACCGGTAGTACCAGGTCCAGATCCGGTAGTACCGCTTGCAGTCCTGGGACTTCTGTTGGCGTCGTCTGTATGGGGTGGTAGTAGTGGGCGGTAGTACCGCTGGCCGGTAGTATCGGTCGCCAGATCCGGTAGTACCGCTGGGGACAGAGAGCATTTGGAGATTTGTCTTCTTCCGCCTCCTCTTCCAAGCCTCCGTCTTGTCGGGCTTGATGCTCCGGGCTTCCTCCCTTGCCTCCGTACTGGTCGGTGTGAACCTATCATGCATATGTGACGGATTATAAAGTAGCATACCATTCAATTGTTGGAATTATGCCCTAGAGTCAATAATAAAGATGTTATTATTATAATTCTTGTTCATGATAATGTTTATATTCCATGCTAGAATTGTATTAAGCGGAAACTTTAATACTTGTGTGGTTTGTGAACAACACCGTGTCCCTAGTATGCCTCTATGGACTAGCTCATTGATTAATGATGGTTAAGGTTTCCTAGCCATGGACATGAGTTGTCGATTAATAATGAGATCATATCATTGGGAGAATGATATGATGGACAGACCCAAACTAAGCGAAGCAATTAGATCGTGTCATTGTGTTCGTCTTTGCGAAGCTTTTCTTATGTCAAATATTGTATTCCTTAGACCATGAGATAATACAACTCCCTGGTATCGGAAGAAAGCTTTGAGGTCATCAAACGTCATCCTATGAGAGGGTGATCATAAAGGTGTCTCTCAGGTGATCGGAAAGTATCTGTTGGGTTGTATGTATCGAGATGGGATTTGTCCCTCCCAAGTCAGAGAGATATACTTCGGGCCCACTCGGTAATCGATATCAACACCGCTTGCAAGCATGTGGTTAAGGAGTTAATCACAAAGTGATATCGGATTACGGAACGAGTAAAGTACTTGCTGTGAACGAGATTGAACTAGGTATGACGGTACCGACGATCAAATCTCGGACAAGTAAAATATCGCGAGACGAAGGGAATATATATATGGGATTGATTGAATCCTGGCATCATGGTTCATCCGATATGATCATCGATGAATGTGTGGGAGTCAATATGGGTTTCCAGACCCCGCTGTTGATTATTGATAGAAGATCATGTCTGCATATTCTCGAACCCGCAGGGTCACACACTTAACGTGTCTCGACGCTAGGATAGATTGGATAATTGGTTTATGAGTTTTTGTTCGGAGTCTCGGATGGGATCCGGGACACGAGAGGTTCCGGAGTGGTCCGGAGAATAAGATTCATATAAGGCAGTGCAGTTTTTGGAGTTCGGAATTGTTCCGGGTTAATCGGTATTGTACCGGAAGCTTCTAGAACCTTCCGGAAGGGGACCAACGTGGCCCCACCTTCCGGGAGGGGGCATGGGCCTATGAGGGAGTGCCCTGGCCGCATTGGGCCAGGGGCACAAGGCCCCATAAGGCCTAGCCGGCCAAGGGGGTTTTAAACTCGAGATAGACCTTCTAGAAGGGGGGGTTTCCTTGCCCCCCACTCCTCCTCCTTGGGG
The DNA here is from genome assembly GCA_916181665.1 of Avena sativa. NCBI lineage: Eukaryota > Viridiplantae > Streptophyta > Magnoliopsida > Poales > Poaceae > Avena > Avena sativa. The sequence continues at coordinate 60,800,930 of OV702283.1, read as the reverse complement.
CCGCCGGTTTGGGCTTGGGGGAGGGGCTAGGGCTGCGCCCCCCCTTCTATATAAAGAGGGGTGGGGGCGCACCAACCCCACACACCTTCCCCTCCAACCCTAGCCGCCCTGCTGCCCTCCTCTCTCCCTCCCGACTGCTTGTAGGCGAAGCCCTGCTGCAGAAATTCTTCACCAATTGCACCGCGCCGTCGCGTTGTATATCCAATCCATCTCTCCACCATACTTGCTGGTCCGAGGAAGGAGGAGACGTCGAGGTGCTGCACGTGTGCATCTCACGGAGGCACCGCCACTTGTGGTGCTAGATCGGATCGGATCGCGAGGAGGAGAAGCGAGTACGACTACATCACCCACGTTCCGACGAACGTTCCGCCGTGCGAATCTTCAAGGGTATGAAGATCTAATCCAATCTCTCTCGTTGTTTGCATCTACTAGATTAGATCTTGGCTTTCCCTCTGTTCGCATCCGTAGAAAATTTTGATTTACTATGCCGCGAAACCCTTCAGTGGTATCAGAGCTAGATCTATGCGTAGATGTGTTTCACGAGTAGAACGCAACATGGTTGTTGCGGCGTTGATGTTTTCTGTTGCAAGCCTCTTGTTTGTGTTCTTCTTATGACGCGGGATAGTGAGATTGAAGCGGTCCAGGCCAACCTTACGCGACGTCGTTCGCGAGACCGGCTCCGCACTTGACGTGTGGCTTGTTCCACACATGCGGCTCGTGGATGTCAGTTTCTCTCACTATAGTTGTCATGGGATTAACACCGGAGTTTGGCAACCATAATATCACCGTTGTGGCTTTCCGTAGGTAAGAATCGTTCTTAGCATCTACTCCCATAAGCCACGTAAAACATGCAACAACAAAGTAGAGACGTCTAACTTGTTTTTGCAGGGAGTGTTTTCTGTGATATGGTATGGCCCAAGATGTGATGTGTATAATGTATGTGATGATCATGTTTTGTAATGTTTCACGACTTGCATGTCGATGAGTACACAACCGGCAGGAGCCATATGGTTGTCTTTATAATTGTGTATGACCTATGTGTCAACTTCTTATGCGCCATGTAATAGTTTCACTTTATCGCTAAGTAGTTAGCAATAGTTGTAGTTGCTATTCGTGGTGGAGGCAATCATGGTGGAGTGATGGAGATCATGCCGGAGCGCACAAGATGGAGATCATTGCGCGAAGATTGGCTATACCATGTCACATTAAAGTTATATGCATGTGATGTTTATCCTTTTATGTATCTTATTATGCTTAGATCGCGACGGTAGCATTATAAGATGATTCCTCACTTAAAGATCAAGATAAAAACTGTGTTCTCCCCAAGTATGCACAGTTGCGAAAGTTCGTCGTGTCCAAGCATCACGTGATGATCGGGTGCTATAGACTCTATGCTCACATACAATGGGTGCAAGCCAGTTTTGCACACGCGGAAATACTTGGGTCTAACTTGACGAGCCTAGCATGTACAGACATGGCCTCGGAACACAAGAACCGAAATGTTAAGCATGAGTCATATGAATGATATGATCGACACTTCGTTGTCCACCATTGAAACCACATCTCTTCTCGTGAAGATCGGATTAGGTGTGGTGAATTTGGATCGTGTTCACTAAACAACTTGAGGGATGTTGAATTTAGTGGGAGTTCATCTAGTAATTTGATTAAGTTGAACTATTTATCATGAACATAGTCTAAGTTGTAATTGCAAATACTGTAGATCACATGGCCAAGTCCAACTTCAACTTCAACATTTTTGCTGAGAAGGAAAAGCTTAGAAACAATGGGTCTAAGTTCACCAATTGGTTCCGCAATCTAAGAATCATTCTCTCTGGCGGTCAAAAGGACTATGTCCTTGGGAAAGCGTTAGGTGACCCCCCTGCTGCAACTGCGTCGGCTGACGAGAAAGCTGTCTATCAGTCGCGCAAAGATGATTATGATGTGATTAAGAGCACCATGTTGGTTGCTATGGAACCGGAACTTCAAAATCGTTTTGATGACTATCCCGGGCCCTTTGAGATTCTCGAAGAGCTGAAAACCATGTTTCAGACTCAGGCCCGTTCTGAGAGATATGAGATCTCTGAGAAGTTCTTTAACTGCAAGATGGAGGAAGGGAGTTCCGTTAGTGAGCACTCCATTAAGATGACGGGCTACACTCAATGCCTTGAGCAACTGGAATGCACGATTCCAGAGGAGCTCAAGATTGACAGGGTTCTGCAATCACTCCCTCCCAGCTACAAAAGTTTTGTAGTGACTCAAAATCAGATTGGTTCCACTGATACGATCACCGAGCTCTTCGCAAAGCTGAAGGCCGCGGAAGTGGACATCAAAAAGGATAATCATGTGTTGATGGTCAACAAGCCCACCTTCAAGAAAGGTAAGGGTGCAAAGAAGCCCTTCAAGAAGGGCGGCGGCAAGCGCACTTGTAGAGGTCTCAACCTAATAAGGTAGATTCCTCCTGTGTTTTACAATGCTAGTCCCTGGATCAATAGCTAGCATCCACAGTTAAGATGTAATATCAAGAAACAAAGGTCATAATATAACTTTATAACCAGGAAGAACATAATTTTATTACATCTTACATAGCTCATTTGGCTATTACATTACATTGCAGCGGAATAACTATAAGCATGGGGTCCTTCATCTTCAAAGTGCCACAGGCAGATGTTGGTTGTAGACTTTGTAATCCTAATCAAACAATCTTCACTAAAATCAATCAAACCTGCAACATACAAGTTACAGCCACAAAGGGTCAATACATTTGAATTGTATTGGCATACTATGGTAGTATTGTGGAATCTATCAACTATATGCATTTGGCTGAGTGGAGTTGAGGCTAGCGTTGCTCAAAATAGATTTTTCTTATCATTTTGAAAATACTAAGTTTTTGCTTGACAAAATCATTTTTCTCAATCAAAGATTTCAAGATCCTTGTACCAAGCCATCTCTCCATCAATGATTGAAGAATTCAAACAACCCTTGTTCAAACCACAAGATTTTAACTTTAGAAATTTGAATGATGAGATTCTTGATTGCTTCCATGTCTTCATGCTCAAATTGTCCTTTACCAGGGACATGGCTAAGTACTTAGGTTTTACACTCTGCAGAGGTGGTGCACTTTCCCCACAAGACTTGGTTTCCCAAGACAAGATCTTTCAGAAGCCTTCCCTTAGACCAAAATGAACGCGTTCCATCCTATCAAACACTACCACCCACTGTCCATATGGCTAAGTTCTTGCAACCTATATGATCATGGCAGAGCCCATATTGCCAAGTGGTTGCACTTGAAGCTTCTCAACATTTGACATCTTAAATCCCTTTGTTTCCTGGGTGGCCATCCACAAGTGAGATACACAATCCAAGTCCATGGCCTTGTGAACCACTCAACCATTCTCCACCAAGCTATCCCATTCCACCCAGGTGATTCATTAACTTAGTTGTTTTATTAGACAAAATCACAAGTCCTCAGACTTAGAATATTTTTCCATAGTGTGAATATATATTCCACCCATGTTTTCTATTAGCTAGGCTAAGCTTGGTAGTAGTAGGAATCTTAACTTAGGAGAATCCTACTAAGGATTCATCTACTAGGTTTTCTTATAGCAAGGTCTATACTTAGCAAAATCCATGCAAGTTTTACTTAGCAAAATCACTAATGCATAGAGAAAGTAATGGGACAAAAAGTATGAAGCATCACTTGCCTTTTTGGTAGAGAATGGTGGTTCACTCCTTGATCTTTCTAGTCTCACACTTCACTACAAATCAATCAAGCAAACACAAATTCAATTCACATTCCAAACCAAAGTCAAACAAACAATTCTTCACACACACAAAGTAATGGAATCTAAGTCATGCATGGGAGCATGCACAAGATAGTTTTATTTTGCAAAGAGGGCTTCTATTGGGTTTCTAAACTTTGTAAGATCCAAATTGGTCATTTACCAAAGTGGCAAAGTCATTAGCAAGAGGGTTTTGTCCAAAAACTATTTTTAATTCCATTCATCATTTCATGTGGTGAAAAATGTTTTTATTAAGGCAAAACTCTTAAGTTGTTCACCAAATGAGTTGCTATTGCAAAGCTTGGTGTTTTTGGGTCAGTAGGTTTGGTCCAAACTATTTCCTTAAAGTTTTCTTTCCATAAACATTTTTATAATAAAATCAACAATTTTATTTGGCTAGAAATGGACTAAACTAATTAATCCATTCCAAACTTTTCCAAATTTATTTTCCAAACCATGGGTTGGTCCTAGGGTCAGTAAGGTCACAACAAACCAATTTGCAAAGGTTTTAACCTTAAAAACATTTTTAAACAATTTTTCTAATCTAAATAAGCATACAAAAGAATCTGCAAAAACAAGTAAATTAACAGATACTATTTACTAAACTAAGGGTATGGTTGGCTAGGTCTTGTTCTCCTGAATTCATTGATATAAAATTTGTAAAATTTGGACGTGTGGTTTGAAAGTTACAAAGGTTTCAAAATGGCATTTAAATCTGATTTCAAACTCTATTCTAATTCATCCAGTGACACGCGGCACGTTCTTATTCGCTGAAAACGGTTTGCGTGGATCGACAGATATGGGCCGTTAGATTTTAGTTGCATCGCACGGTCTAGAGGTGCTACTTACCCCTTCACTCTTGTTCTATCCTAATCGTCAGATCAAGATCGGATGGCTACGAGATGCTTGCCAGGAACTGGCGGCGCGAGCGGCGGTGGCTTGCGGCGGCGCGGTCAGGTGGTGGCGGAGCTGGCGCTAGAGGAAGAAAGGAAGAGTAAGGATATGCTCACCAGGTTCAGGAGGACACGGCGAAGCTCAAGGTACTCGTGGTTGTTCAAGGGGCGCACTAGGGTTGCAGGAATTCCTCGTCGGAGTTGCGAACTGCGTCAGGTGGTCCTGGTTGTGGTCGGAGGCGACGCTGTCGATCACGAGAAGCCAAACGGAGGGCATGATTAGGTGCGCAAGACCAAGGCGAAGATGTTAGCATGATCGAGAAGCAGAGGGGCGA